>CM076578.1:1550241653-1550841653 GCA_034641835.2 Pinus albicaulis | reverse complement strand
AAAGCTAATACCATAGATAATCCCTTTAAGTTTGAAAAATACGTATTATTTTGCCCAAAAGAGGGATAACACAATAAATATTATGTGATTTCATCTTCGTTTTCTCTAGAAATCTAATACTCAAAACTATATTTTTTCCATGCATACAAGCATATATGTTTCTTTAAATAATCTTACATAATAAATCATGTGATTACCCTTTTTCCTCTCCAATAATCTAATCCAATATTGCATACAAGGATATGTTTTTCTCTTCTATTCATTTTGAAGAGTTTTAACACAAAAATTATTTCCTTGCATACAATTATGTAATGTTCCAACTAGGAAAAAGTAGGTTCAGTAGGGAATATCTTAAGATATTACACTATGGAATCATAGCAATATGGAATTAAAACAACAGATCTAGACCAGAGGTAGACTGGCAGGGTATTTACTGGATGCATCAGCTTCACAAGGAAGGGTGATATCCGGAGGCTTCGTGGCCTGTTCCAGACTCTGTCTATAGAGGAATGGTGAAACACAACAAGTGTGGGAATGACACACTCCTCTTATATTTTTCAACTCTTAGGAACCTTAGATCTACAGTTCTAAACAATGGATCCAAAGAGAAGTAAAAACCAACGAAGGAAGAAGTGGGAAATTCCACTCTCAGGAAAATCTGCAATAGGCTCAAGGAGGACACTGTATAAGTAAGCCAGTGTCAAAATAATGCAGACCAGGGCTTGGTTCCCTTATTTTAGGCTGTGTGGGACCTTCAAGCCATTTTTCAGCAAAAATAAATGAGTTTAGAGGGTTTAAATAGATCTCCCACAATCAACACTATTTGAAAATCAGCTAAAGGAGAGAGCCAGTAAATAGAGAAACCCTCCATTAGGAATTGTGCAGTTTCTGTTGGAAGACACTGGAAATCAGCCATTAGACTCATGTTACAGTATGGCATTAATAAATCAGATCTATAATCAAGTTCCTTTGTAGAAGCATTGGATTTACTTGAAGCAAGAGCAAGAATCCTTCAGAAATAATAGCAGAAAGAAATGGAAAAGATACATAAAGACTTTACAACATTTTATATGAGGAGATTCAGCTACTGTAGGTTAATATTCAGATCTACAACTGATATATGGCTGAAACATCATATCCATACAAGATATGGAACTACTCATCCTTCTTAACAAGATCCCCTTGGGGTTTTATCAAAATAATGCATAAATAAGTGTAGATATAGCTTTTAATAAACTAAAATTTCTATTGCAAATAAATTAAATCATTATAGAATCATGGCCCATATGCAAACAAAAATATTTTCAAAGAATATGGTTACTTATCTCTTGCTTCATGATTAGAATACTCTCTTCCTCTTCCTTTGCTCCATTCTCCATGTATTCTCCCCTTCCTCTCTTCTATTTCCCTCATAGTATTATAATAAATAGAATTGATAGAATGGAATAGATTTTATAAATCATAAAAGTATTCAATTTTTTTTCTAAATCATAAAAGAATTCCATCTTTTCTAAATCATAAAAGCATTCCAGCTTTTCTAAATCATAAAAGTATTCTATATTTTTTCTAAATCATAAAAGAATTCCATCTTTTCTAAACAATAAAATCATTTGAGCTTTTCTAACTCACAAAAGCAATCCATAAATCTCTCATGCTTTTATTTTTAAAGTTGTATTTGTTTTTTCCTGATGAGAAAAATATCCCTTATCCATACTTTTTCCAAATCTATTACTCATTATTTCTAAAACCAAACTATTACTCATTATTTCTAAAACTCATAAAATATACCAACTTGGAAATATAATTTATTTACATAGAAGAATTTAAATTATTCTAAGTAAAATAATCAAGAAATAATTCTTCCAATATTCTTATAATTAAGAATTACAAGAATATTCTTCATGTAATATCAATATAATCATTAATAATATTTGATTATTTAATAACCCTCATTTTATGAGAGTTTTTACGGTGGCTTACTGGAGGGATATTACAACACTATGACCACATGAGAAATTTGAGATCACTTGCCTAATCCATGAGGTTATGGAAAGAGGTTAAGACTTTCCCCAAAATCTTTCAAAAAGCCTTGAAAGAATTTATTTCTGATTTAGATTTTTGAGGAAAAATCTAAATTTCCCCCAATGATGAGGGAAGTAGTTGGGAAGAGGTAAAAAGCTGGAAAAGCAGAAAGCAGCTTTAAAAATCCCTAAATAAGGGAAGCCATGCAAACAGGAATAAAAGAATCCTGTAATTATGGATGCAGAATTAGAAACAGGATTTGGGGAGAGCATAGCTTAAATAAGCTACTCCAGAAAAGAATGGGGCTGGTCTATTTCGGAAAGGTTCTCAGCTCGGGGGTGAGTTCTAGAGACATACGAACTCTAAGGTTAGGAGGACTGGTCATAATAAGAAGCAGTATGCACACTTAATCTATAATATTCTAATACAGGTTTTATTGTGAATACTTGTTTTCGTAATGAGATAAACAGTGTTAAGTTTCAGGTTATGAATATTAAATTCCTCACATTTAACAGATTTTATTAGAGGATAAAATCCTCTAAAATCTGTATAGTTGCAGGAATAAAAATCTGTAGGGAAATATCAATCAAAATTTATAAATTGATATTATTTTAAATCTGAAGATATATGTTATTCCCACAGACTATGAAATTTTGTAACCTTAATCTGCTTCTAGGATATAAATCTAGGTACAGGAAAGACATTAGAAATAAAGTGATAGAGTATAAAATAGTAAATTCTGTCTAATTATTTCCAAGAAGAAATCAATTGATTTCAGGAAAATAATTT
The DNA here is from genome assembly GCA_034641835.2 of Pinus albicaulis. Lineage (NCBI taxonomy): Eukaryota > Viridiplantae > Streptophyta > Pinopsida > Pinales > Pinaceae > Pinus > Pinus albicaulis. The sequence goes on along the minus strand of CM076578.1, from coordinate 1,550,838,842 downwards.
ATCATTTATATCTTCAAGAACAAGCATAGGAATGTACAAAAATTCTTGGGGAACTGAACTCCAAAAATTATACTAGTTAGGACAGAAATAACATAAGAGAAATTTATTTTATTTATGCACGATGATTTTATTTCTACTTACTAGATAAAATATTAATTCATTGTAAATGATCTGCATGTAAAATATGTATAAACATTAAGTCTAATCCAATCTGATAATTTCCTACTTTGGTAATAGTAGTTAGATGTTAATAGTTTAATTAAATTATATCTATACAAGCAGATCTCTACAAAATAAAATAACATGAATTTCAGATAATCTCATGAGTATAGACTAGTGTTATTTATCATAACTATAGAAATGAAATTACCGATTTAACAGTGAGGTAACTAAATGTAATGAAGAGTTACATTATAAACTGTGATTGTTATTTCAAATACAAAAATTAATTTGAAATAAGTTTATACATCTGGGAAAAATTCTAGAGGGTAAAGTATACTCACATAAAGAATACATACATCTAGAAAAGAAGTATATGAAAATATATGAGTTCATAACATAATAATAGTATATAAGTTAATATTTCCCTTCTTGAGTAATTTAAATCAAAGTCTAGGTATATAAAATCTGGTGTATACTTCAAGCTAAAACAAATTGTCTGAATCTCAGTGGATTCAATTACAATATACATTAAATTATAAAAAGGAAATTATAAATTTAAGAATTGCTGAGGCAACGCATTGACTCATTCTCGAGAACAAATGGTGAATACCGACCTGAAATATGAGTAAACGATTTGTTAAATCTTAAATGGAGCAGTGAATATCTCTTTATGAATAACTCTATCAAATCCGATAATAATGTAATTACCTGTATCAATACACAACAACAAATTTGTCAGAGACTAGTATAGTGATATATGTAAATTATATTCGATATATATATGAAAGAAAAGGCTAAGCTTAAATCAAAATATATTATTTAAAAGAAATAGAGACTACTAATATGTATCAACTCTTACCTGGGAGAACGCGGGATGCTGAAAGGAAAACCCTGACATTCAATCAAAATAGAACCGAATTAAGAAATCGTGAGGTAAAACCCAAATAAAATTTATGAAGGGAAATATAAAAAAAATACAGAGAAATGCAGACATGCACCTAAACGAATTGGTGAATGATACATTTTGAAATATGATAAGAAGAAGGCATTTCACAACTTCGTGGAAGCAATGGTAGAATCGACCGAGGGCTGAGGACAAAATCATCACCTAAGGTTAGTTAAAAACTATACATACATTCATCGTACATATATTAGGATGAACTAATGTTGACTAATATAAGTCGAATCGTTTTGAGCAAAAAGCTCTTAAGAAATTACGAAATGGAGAACCTAAGTAAATCGGCATAAACCTTAAATAAAACTTCGAACTTATGTTACCTTCGCAACCAGAAAACAAGTTCGTATCATGCCAAAAAAATCGAATAGAGTTTATAGTTAAAAACCCCATGCCGAAATCATTGCAAATGAAATAAAACAGTAGCCGTGTTACCGACTATTCTCTGAGGTCAATAAAAAAACTGAAATACACATTCTATATCAAGTAGAACATGTAAAATCTATGAATTTTTTTTTCAAGAGACGCCATAAGGCACGTCTATATAATACAACCAGAAGCGAAATGGGGTTCATAAAAAACTCCCCAAATATAAACCACGAAAAACATATGGAAACGTCCATATAATGATACCATGCACTTGTATTCACAGACTTCTCAATTTGATAAATAACGATAATGAATAAAATACAAACCACAGTCACAATAATGTGAAAAATTCCAATGTCTTCATCAGATAGGTTCTCAGTAATATAAAATAGCTTGGTTAACAGAAGAGGAGGTGTCAGCTTGGAACGATAGCTCGCCATAGTTTCATAGAAAGCGCATAAAACTTACTGAGGAAGAGAACCAGAGAAAATGCGTTAAGAAAATGGGAAATGGAGAAATGAAATAGGGTTAGTACGGTGAAATTTATAAACATTGGTTTAAAAAACCCTAAACAAATCCGATCGTCCAAGTGGCATACATCGATCGGTTCTCACATGGATTGATGGGCATCTAAATGATATGTCACAAAGCCTCTCACATTAAACGTTAAATGTAACATGATAAGAGAGAAGCATTAATATCAGTTCAATACCATAACATTAAAACAATAAAATATATTGAATTTCTTGATTCAAGAATCCAAGCTGGTAGAGCATTTTAATACACACGTACTTGCATCGCATTCCGAGAGGAGTAGAGTTAATACCTGTCAGTCGACCTATCTACCAGAGATAAATTAAAACGAAACCCTCAATATGATATATCACCATGAAATTCAAATAACAATCATACCAAAAGGGAAACGAGTATTCATTGTGAATTATATTAACGTAAAATCATTCCCAACAGAGGGAATAGTATGTGGGTCTATGTTGAATTATATGAATTGAATGTCCTATATAATGAGGTGTAGAATATTACAATAGCCAGGATTATATAACATTAGTGGAATGAGTTATAAGTCAATGAGATATATATATGTTAACTTTGGAAATCCTATAGTTAATATAAAAGATCGAATTATTGTTGCAAGGTAATCATAGGTAAGTAGAATACTTTTATAATTGTCTTAGGTGAAGTATAAGACAAAGCTAAAATATGAGAGTTAATAAAAGTGAAAATTCTAGAAGTTAACTCTCTTGGGAAAGTATTTTCATCATGAGTGAAAATGTAAATGTTTCATAGATCATTTAAAATGTTTCCTTATATAGCAAACTTGAAGGTTGAACTTCTGAATTTATGCATTGTTGCTAATGATGAAAAATACTTAAGTTACTATTGGGAAAAAAAAAAAAATATGAGGTACATTACATTTTGGGAACACCAATTTTGAGTTCAAAGGTTGATTGTAAGACTTTTTTTAAGCAATATGATAAAGTTCTTAAAGTTACGCTCTCAACAGGTGGTGTTTTTAACATTCAATTAAAAAAAAAAAGGTGCTATTGTGAGCATCATTTTTTAAAATGGGAAACCAAAATCAATCTTTAAAAATCAAGAACAATGGGGAATTCTGGTGAATTTCACAACTATATTAACTCACAATTAAGCCCGAGGACAAAAATTTTCCATCTAAAAAGTATGTTTCAAAGTCCAAATTTGTCTTCATAAAAGATTTCCATTCATTAAAAAATAGGTCAAAAACAATACCAAATTATTTCATACTAGGGTGAAAGACAAAACCAAAATATTTCATACTAAAAACATACTAGAGATAAGGATATCATTCCCTCCATACCACACAAAACCCTTTTTTTTAAATGTCTAATATATATAATTATGCCCTTTCAAACATATAATTCTTGTCTAATTATTCCATCTAAAAGCTACACCACATTTATTTATTTAGAATAGTTTCTATTCATAATATTTTATATAATTAAATAGTTCAGAGAAGAATCTCATTTATTTCATCCTTAGAGAATGCATCGAGTGATTGGCACCTTCCTTATTTGGCCAAGCCCCAAAATTACATTTTAATGTCAAACAATTATGCATTTGATATTGATGAACATGGATAATTAAATCAAATACTCAATTGAGATAAGGATTTTCCACAACCACATCATCATTACACTCTTATGCTAATGAATGCTCTTAATTGTCTAATGGTGTTAGACATGCGAAATTTGCTAAGATAAGGGTATTTCCTTAAGGCATAATCCTAAGTATTTTGACCTAAAAACATGTCTTTATCTTTCACGTACATGCTCCATGCTCCTTTATGCATTCTCGACCATAGGAAAATAATGGTATTTAACCCTTAGGTGAATGAATCCATTTAAAGAGAAAGTCATAAGCGTTGGGCCACCTTCATAAACAATTTCTTTCGTAAATGGGTGGTTCAAGGTCCAAGCTTAGGGATTTTCAACCTTGAAGCCTGCAATGGGTTAATATAACCTTCCAAAATGCTTCAAACTTGGTCGAATGCATTGATGGTTTCCTTTGCATATAGATAATTAAAAGGAGAAGCGCCTCCTTTTCAGTCAAGAAGCTTTACTTTAAAAATGATATCTTATGCTCTTTTCGTATTCCAAAGGTCCCATTTCATTATTCAAGTAGTGTCGAAGGACAATCTCACTTATATTTATAGGTGGGTGTTTTAGGGTGAAATTCCCTTGATTGAAATCAAAACACGCATTAGGCGAGGATATCCCTCTTCAGCATGCCAAACTAGTAAAATAATAGATGCATTCTCCTGAACCGATGATATACTAATTAAAGCATGTGTCTGCTGAGTTGGTCCATGTGTCACAGCAATAGATCTTCCAAAGAAACCCCCCCCAGCTTTCAATCACTAACAGTAGTAAATGCAAAACGATATTAGTGATTGTTTCATCCTTGGCACAAATTGAATAACAGTGAGAGTGACGCTAATGTCTCGTACTTTATTAAAGGTTTGTAAAACTATATAAAATGATCTAGTTATACTATATACTATTAATGTTGTCATGGTGGTATCGAAGTCTGATTCTAGTCTTGTTTACTTTATAGTGAGAATAATGTAGTGACTAAACCGGTTAGAATTTATAAAAGGTATTCATGGTGGTAGCTAAGTGTGATTCCTACTTTTGTTTACTTTATAGTAAGAGTAGTGCAGTGACTAAACCTGTTTCAATTTATATAAGCTAGTCAGGGTGGTACCTAACTCTGATTCCTACTCTTTTTAACTTTACATTAAGAATAATGCAGTGACTAAACCTGTTTCAATTTTTCTTCCTTTTAATTTTTTATTCAACCTTATATTAAACTATTTAAGGAGTCAAATCATAATTGAAACCCTATTTATTAAGAATAATGCATTGACTAAACCTGCTCTATTTTTATTCCTTTTAATTTTTTATTTAACCTTATATTAAACTATTTAAGAATTCAAATCATAATTGAAACACTATTTATATGCTTGGAATACGATATTAACATTGCTCAAATTCAAAACTAACGCTGTCGCTTTTAGATTCTAGCTCCTACCCATAGGTTTAATAAAAACGTCTAAATGGATATTGACAATAAGAAATGGATATTGGCTAGACGTAGATACGCAAGTGTGGTATTCTATAAAAGTAATTACCATGGAAGCATGGAAGTATCAACATGTACTATGTAGTATTATAAAAGAATTTGGAAGAGCAGACATAGTGCATATTGGTTCAAAAGCATTTTTTATATATATTAATATAAGCATTATTTCAAGTCTTTTTTAATGTTTACATTATATTACTACAAAAATTAATATATAAAAAAAAATTATAATTCACATGTCATATATATTTCAATGAGTTGTCTAATTACTCGTCATATTATGTGACTCACTTCTTTACATACAAAAATCAAATTAATAATATATTATAAAGCACCAAGCAGCTCACACCCAGAAACGTCGAAAACTACTAATTTAATTATATTCCTGTGTTCATTAATCGTTCCTCCATCGGCCCTCCATAATATAGATATAACATATAATCAATAATACATTCGTTTTCACAAGCAATAGTTCTAAATAAAATAATCACCAAAGTCAAAAGCTTTTATGGAACTACCTCTCAATATCTTCACGCAACATTTTGACCCTAACAAAAGCTATGATATCCAAACCAATCACCTTTGGAAAAATGAGTGATGTCCATTGTCATGTAAACTTCAAACATAAACATACACCCATAACGACATGCCACCATTTTATAATTCTGATACTCCTTGTGATTTGTTTGGTATGTGTGAAACAGATTCCGATAAAACAGTTTTCCTCGAGTCTGTATGGATGGTGTGTTATAGGGAAACTTCCGGTTCTGGGAAACATGCCCCATCAGACAAACACTGTAGTCGTCTCATTACCAAAGATAGCCAAGGCTTGCCTCAAAAAAGCCACCTCAACTTCTCCAACGCAAAACCCGATCTCTGTTCATGTGAGACATGGCTCAAGAAATTGTACTTCATCCAATCAGTTCATCCAATTCATAAGCTAACTTGAGGAAAATCTCCTCTTTAGTGAACTCCTCAAGAAAACTTGGCAGTTTTCGACAGAAAACAGACTCTAAACATGGACAGGCTGATAAACAATGCGACGGACGCGGATTGAGGCTGTTGTTTCCAATCCTGGCAACGGCATAGTAATGATCGAACACACTATGCAATACTCTCCGTCCGAGACTCTCAGGTAGTGCTTTGAGAACGGTCAACGACTGCACCTCTGGAAGCGAGGTGCAGCGACTACATGTCCACTAAACGCAAATCCACAATGGAGGTGCCAATTCTCCTTGCTGACATCGACTACATCGTGGGCAGAAGAGGTATGAAAGGCCAACTCGCCCAATACTGGATCCCTGTTGATGGTAGAGGTCACGTACCAAAATCGAGATGATCTGGTACCTAGGCTTGAATCTGTGTATAGCACACCAAAAGGGCTTGAATACCAGTAGGCAACAAAATTATCTAACACGGAACTGCAACGAACTAGGGATGACAACTCCATTGGTGCGAGCGCAGTAGACTGATGGGATGGAATGGCGCTGAGCTCGTTTGAAAAATACGGAACACACTCAAAACAAATAATTTCTAACCTACGCCTACTCTATGTATATAGTATGGATATAATCCTCAGAATTTTTTCATGTTTCTGGCCCTCCCGTGAGTGAAACCCATACAGACTCTGATACCATTAAGGAATTTGGATGTGTAGACATGGTGCATAGATGGCTCAAAAATAAATTTTATGATTCAATTACTAACTTCATATACATGTCTATAAATAAATTATATTTACTGAGATCTAATAATTTCTAAAGTAAGAAATTATTATTAAAAGTATATTTAACAAGGCAATTCCCTCAATAAACGAAATCTACCTATAAACACTATTCTAAATGTATTATAGAAAATTAATTGTAGTAATGTAAACATTATTCTAAATGTATTATATAAAATTAATTACTATGGAAATAAAAATAAAAAGTGGAAAAACAAAGTTGATGGCAATTTTAAATAAAATGATGGTGTATTTTGAAGGATATGTCTAAGGAATGGAAATTGTCTAGGCTTGGTACGAACCTGTAGTATTCTATTTAAAAAAAATTACAATGGAAGTACTGTACTATTATATATAAATAGGTATATAATTACCATTGAAAATAAAATAAAATAAAAATAAAAGATTTAAAAGAAAAAAACATTGTGGCTGTTTTAAATAAAATAATATTGTATTTTAAGGAATGTAATTCTGAATTAAGATTTTTTATTGATTAGATAAATTTGTTAGAACAGGATTTAAAATCCATTTGAAAGGGGAGAAGTTTTGTTACCATAAATAAACACAAGAAGAACTTTAAACTACTAGATCTCAAAAAATGTCATTAATAAATGTGATAAATACATTCATTATTGTATTTAATATATATAATAAAATAAAAAACAATTAAATGTAAATAAATTTATAAAAATCTACCAATGGCTTCAAATGTCAGTAATTCCTATACAACTATTCAGAAACATTTTCTCGTATTACCCAATACCTTTGAGGAAAAAAAATAGAGCAATGTACAATTCTTCAGAAACATTCTTTCGTGTTAGTCCATCGCCTTGAGAGAAAAATATTGAATTCTTTTATAAAGATTAAACTAGTAATAATATATTCAGAATTTGAATTAACTTCCATTAATAAAGATTTTGATGCAATATATAATTAAGTACAGCATAGATCCATATGGAGTGAATCTTTATGGAGATAGACTCGCGGTAATCCATTATATACTTTAATGAAGCTCCCCAAGAAAGCTTTGATGCAAAGAATAATTACACAAGATATCTATTTCTAACCAAATATTATATTTTGAAATTAATAGTAATACTTTTCCAACATCAAGATTAGGTCAAACCTAAGCCATAATACTTACAATATAACCTCGTTCAAAATTTCCGGGATCCGGAGAACTAAAGCTTTAGTGCAATGTATAATATAAACAATATCTATGATTTCTATTCCAAATCACATATGATATTATGAGTCACTCGTAATACATTTACCAACAGCAGAAATAGGTTCCCTATAACCCCTAACACACAATCTTTGGATCTAGCAAATCGAAGTTTACTTGCAGATAGACAGAAAATCTGATCGATCTTCCATCTTATTGAAATCTTCCAACAGATTCGTAATAAAATCGACGAAAATTATTTATAAGGGGGTAACATCGAACATATGGTATACGTGCTTACCATTAATCAGAAAATTTCACGCTTCCGCTCTCAAAACCCGCTGCTTATATACGACATTTTTTCTTTAGTCTCTTCTGCGATCGACGATTTTTGCAGTATCGGCCATGGGATAATCCTTTCTCAGCCATCTCGGCAGATTGGCGCAGCATTCCAAGATGACACTGGCGGCTGTGGATTGAAACAAGAAGGAAAGCTGAGCGTTGGCGTTGGTACCAGATCGCCCCATAGTGATTAAATAACCCTAACAAACAGTCCCTGGGCCACACAAATCGACCGAAAAAATTAGAAAATGAGGTAAAGTTGTATCCCTAGAATAACTTGGTCCCACATAGGAGGAATCTTGACAATTTCATATTGTGCCCGATGACCAACCGACAATAATGCGCGCCTTTTCGGGCTTGTACCAGTAGGGTTTGAGAGCATCTTCTCGAGCCCTCGAAGGGTTCAATGATAATCCGATTTCCCTGCTTCGTCCATTCGTGGTTGATCAACGAGTATTGTGGAGCAATTATGCACATAAACAAAGCCAGTCAAGGGGGAGAGTCTCCACTCATCAGTGATGATGAAACGGTTTTTTTTTTTGGGGAGGCTCGGAAGTTAACCAATTCTTTCATTTGTGTTTTTCATGATGTTTTTGTTGAAGTTATTTATAATTAAGAGGTAAACTATTACAAACTTATATATACATAATATTACAGTAACACATGATCCTACGTATTTGTCAACTGATAGTTTTAAATAATTTGGTTAATGTTTATAGAAGGAAAGATACAAATAATTCGAAAGAGTTTGCAACCGAGATGCAAGCGAGAGTCTTTTTATAGGGATAGTGGATCATAATATGGTGTTTTGGTGCCGCCCCTGCTAATAATATCCTTCCCTTTTACAAGTGACTGCTACTCTTAATGGAGTAAGAGTAAGGATGGAGAAATCTTGGCCCATTTTAAAAGATCAAGGATGAGATAAAATATGGGGTGATTTTAAAATAACAAGACTGAAGGTAAGAGGCATAGTTTTAAAAAAAAATAACGGTTAAAGTTAAAAATGAAATGAGGATTGAAGGTATTACTTTTTTGAAAAATCTAAAATAATGGTCATAAGTGTGGGGATGGAAGGGTTGGATGTATTTTCTTTTTTCTTTTTTTAATAAAATAATGGTGACGAAGGTGATCGTGGAAGGATATTATTCATTAAAATATGGGGTGATTTTAAAATAACAAGACTGAAGGTAAGAGGCATAGTTTAAAAAAAAACCAACGGTTAAAGGTAAAAATGAAATGAGGATTGAAGGTATTACTTTTTTCAAAAATCTAAAATAATGGTCATAAGGGTGGGGATGGAAGGGTTGGACGTATTTGTTTTTGTTTTTTTAATAAAATAATGGTGATAAAGGTGGTCGTGGAAGGATATTATCCATTAAAATTATTTTAAATTTTTTTATATATATAATTAAATTGATAAAAATAAAATGGTTTTTTATATATAGTTAAATTGATAAAAATAATATTTTATATAGTAAAATGACAATTTATTTGTATTAAATTTTAGAAGTTGTATTTAATTTAAAAAAAATAATTTTACAAATATACATTTTAAAATTTAAATTCAAAACTATGTTTAATTTATTGTATATAAAAAATAAATAGTTTATTCAAATAAAAAATTCCATTTAATTTTGTAAAACACTAATTTATTTTTTTTAAATAAGCTTTACGTGTGAGAATGGACTGTATAAATGAGATACATATTAGATTATATAAAATGGATGGTATAATTTTTTTTAAGTAACTAAGACATTGATATTTTTTAAATATATTATATATGAAAATAATTTATATATATAAATATAAGTTTTTGTTGGTGAGACATGTTCATGGGAATGTTATCAATATACTTATTTCTAATTGTCCGATAACCAAAAGGATTTAATTAATATATATTACACAATTCCAAAATATTATAGTTTTATTTTTTCTTCTTAATATAATAAATGGGAAAAATAGTACATAAAATTTAAAATTTTTGTATTTAGAATTTTCAAAAGGTAAGATATTCACATAAATAGTAGAGCATCTTTACAAATTAAATGGTTAGTAAATGTTGATAAAAATCAATCATCAAAATATATCATTATAGATTTTTAATTGCTAAAATTTAAAAAATATAAGAATTAACTAAATAATAATAATAATAATAATAATAATTATTATTATTATTATTATGTGGCGTAAGAATTGTACTTCTTTCTAATCTTAAACCTGCATAGAGTGCTTGATATATTAGGTTAGCGTTTCAGTGGGGAGAATGGACCATAAGAAAAATAAGACTCTTTAAAGAGAGGAATTGGATATCCAAACATTCATAAGAACAATAGGGATGAGAGATGAAATAAAAAAATAGGTCACATAGGCCATGAAGAAAAATTATAAGATCAAAATGAAAAATAATCTACCACATCACATAAGCTAAGCATATGGATCAAATTTTTAGGCAACAACTTGAGTAGGGTCTTCATTGTTGCCAAGGTTGTTGCTTGCTAGAGGAGGAGTAGTTACGTGTTTCTCAATGTGGTCCAAACACTCAACTATGTCTCACAAATGATGATGTAGATGCTCTAAAGAGTTTAGAATGTCTACTTGATGCTCAAACTAGTCCATTATAACTCATCTAGGGAGAAACTTTAGGTGCCAACATAAATTGATGGCATACGTTTACAAGTTGAAGAGGTTGTGCATGTGTGCAGTGTCCAAGATCTATTCCGTAATCAGCTAGCTCGACGAGAGCCTCAGTGTCCCAAATATATTTTTAAGTAGAGGCTCCCTCACATTCTATGCATCCCATCTCTTCCATGATGGGACCCAAAGGGTGAAGGTCGTGGCAGGGAGACAAGACCAATGCATTAAGGGGAGAGGGGAGTAAGCAACCAAACAAGTGAGAGGAGCTATGTGAGGATGGAAAGGAGTGAGGTGGCAATGAGTCAGAAGAATATAAGGATTCAGAGAGTGAAAAGAAGGTGGCAAACATAGAGAGGATAGGAATTTTTAAAATGATGCCAAAGGGAAAAAATGAGGCCTATTGAAGATGCGAGCTAGAGAAATAATGAGTCTATAGGAAATGATCAATGGAATAAATAAATTCCCCCAAGAACTAGGTCAGAGATGTGAAAAGTGTGCCTAGTATAGATGATGGCTGGTTAAACATTAGTGGCATTAACAAAATTAAGAATAGAGATTAGGAGGTGAGAGGTATGCAAGACAAAGATGACCAATGATCCTACCGATTATGTTGAATATATAGGAGTGTTCATTATCATACAGAGGGAAACTAAATTGGAGGAAATTGCATGCAAAACAAATGAACATAATGAAAGAAACAACAACTCCAAACTGGTACACCAAAGTACCAATTGGAAAGAAACCCTCGATATCCAACTTGGGGGGGTAAGCCTATGGAACTACACCTGAATGTAAGGAGGCGAAAAACCAGGCCTCACCAAGACCCATGCAAGTGGGAGAGATTCTTTCGATGAATGTAACAACATACAAGGTAGAGATGTGAGGTACATGATGTAACACCTCCATATTCAAAAAAAATTTCAGTTAATACTATCTTCCTGATGTATTATTTGTTCAGTAGGTATACATCTGTAACTCCAACAGGCTCAACCAATACAAGTTATATTATTTTATTTTTGCCTATTTTGAAGTAAATCCATAATTACCATTAACAATATCTTCTTGACTACAGCTTTATAACCCATTAACACCTTCATTAATATAACAAGGCCTATCTCAAGGTATTTAATTAAATGGTTTTCTACTTGCACTTAGATTTTTTAATACCTTCTCAACCTTTTTATACATGAGCTTAATACATCCATTAAATATTTTAGGAGTCTCTACTCCAATGGTTTAACTTTCCTCTATTCGATATAAATATCGAATCCATTAACCACATTGCAACTATGTGATTTTATTACCATATGGTCCATCTTTCAAATGTGATTCGATCCCTATTTCATAGTCACACTCTTATAACACGTCGTTACCTCTATATGTGTATACACATAACATATTGATTTTATATGAACTCAACTTGCATATGGCCTTAGGGTTGCACGGTTTTCAACTTAATGTGTCTACCTCACACCAAGATTTCTTGTGTGTACGTATTTTGCGTTGAGATTTCTATGCGTAAATTCCATTTAATTCCCGTAGTACCACACCATAGTCTTATTAATTTTTGATCCGTCTCATGCTTCGTCGAGATTTAAACCCCGATTCATTTCACATTATTTTATTTAATATGTGGTTTACGAGGGCGTTCTGGTACTTTGGCATCATCGCTCATTAAATTTTATGGATTGTTGAGATGGGCGTCTTCTCAAATCGACGTTAAACTTATCGTTGGTTTATTGTATACCCCAACTTGGAGTACGTTCTCTCCAGATCTCGCCATCTCAATGGTGAGGATCGGATAGGGTTTAGGCATAACCATTGCTATTTAATTCATGGATTTTCTTTACTGAGCTTCATTTTGTTTCGTTTCATCTTGGCTCTAGAACTTACGAAGGTCTCCTCCTTCGATCCTATATGGACGGGATGGTTCCGCCCTCGCACCTCTTTGTTTTCGAGGGTTTCGCCATAAAACCTCTTTATTCTCGTTTTGCTTCATGCGTAGCACGAATGGAGACAAAGATTCTACTGAACCTCTCAGGTATTGGTCTGCTTGCCACTTTGACTTAGGTATGTAGTTTATTTGTATACATGTAATTTTCATTGATGAACGTATTATGCCTCCTAACTGATATGCGCTCAGTCATATGAAAATATCATTGATTCGATGCCTGTATATATAGAGTATCATTTTGTTCATGGTTATCAGGTCTGAGGGCGTTGAACTATTCGAACCTCTCGTGAGTTCTCCTTCACAAAAAATGATTTGTTACTTTGTTATTCTTTTGCGCTGAGATTAATTTGTGATTTGGCAACGAGTTTTATTACTCACCCCTCTAGCTTACATTTCACAATGAAACATATTCACACCGAGGGTTTATGCCCTTCATTCCTGGTATTCGGATTTCACAAACTCTTGTTTAATTCAATTCGCACTCAGTTCAATGGTTACTATACTATTCTTATTCAATGATTGGGGTTTTACCCTTTTTTTGCGTTTTTGTAGGTATTCTCGTCACTGAGAACTCTCCCTGTTCTCCATCTTGATATTTCAATCCATGCTACCAAATTCGATCCTTAACGTTATTATTAATTTTCTCTCAGGTTGGTACTCTGTTATCATCCAGACACTCGTCATTCTCATGGCTGGAAGAAAATCTTACGTTTGTGGATTATTTTATCTTACTTGAGAGTCAGATTCGATTTATTCATATAGCTCGCCACTTTTTATTTTTTTAACAGAACTATGGCACTGTGTAATTTATGGTTTCTTAGTGTGTAATATCCTGGACATTTACACAGTTTATTTTAACCTATATATATTTTGGAGTATTCTCAATTTTAACCAGTACTCCTAACTGGTGTTGGGTCACTGTATTCATTTTTCTCTTCACGCCTTTTTATCTAGAGTTTCGCAGTTTATATGCACTTGTTCTATGTGCGGGATAATGGAGTTACTTGTACTGGCCTATACATAAAATTTTGACCCTATATTTTTATTAATTTAGTTATTGTGATTTCCAGTGTATCAGATTTAATTATTTATTTCATTTCTTATCAGTTAGAAAACCAAATAAGAAGACTAATAATACTTTTTTTGAGATCATATTTTTATCTCAGCCTTCTATTTTAACTCAGTCTCCCTTTTCTGTCAAGGGTTTAAATCATTTCCTTCATAGTACTTGTATTATGTTCTTTATAATACAAAATAGAGAATGTTTCAGATTTATATATATATATATATATATATATATATATATATATATATATTTTGATATATGTATACATGGGACATAATATCATTGTCTTGGTTATTCCCTATTATAAAAATGTTTATGTTGGCTCTATGTTTCCTCCTTTACTGTACTTTTATATACATTTCTTGTTAGAACAGAATCGTCCATATTTTCCAATGAGTAATATAAGTTCCTACCTTACAGTAATAGTACTCCCACCTAATCATTTCACATGAATAGTTTTATTATTGAATATTTTCACATGTTCATCCACTAAAGGGCAGAAGTATTCTTTTAAATCTCATTCTGGTTTTTATAATTTTTACATAGCAATAGTGGGAAATTCTCTTCGTAGGAAATATCAATCCACGTTATTCACTCATAGTATTTCACTTCTCTTAGCATCATTTTTGGGCAGTTTAGCTTTCTTGCTAATTTTAGCCGGAGCACAGTTTGACTCATTCATGATATAGTAGAGAAATTTTAGTATTGTTAAGATTATTCAATAAAAAAAGAAACTCCTCAGGTTTAACTTGCATTATAATTTCATCAACTTTGCTCTTTAAGTCTGCACAACATTTCTGTATACTGTCATGTACATATTTGAAGTATAACTTATTACAGTTTCCAAGGTGTACTACATGATCTGGTTTATTTTTTTCTATTCGGGTACTATTTATTACAAAAGCAGATTAAATTTACACTCACTGTTCTAGGGAACCATTTATACTCTCCCGAGATTTAGGCCATCTAATGGTTTAGAGATTCTGGTGGACAGTATTCCCCAGTATTCATTCCTACTACAATATAGAAGGTTAGAAGAATTATTTCTTCTATTCAACTCTGTTAAAAGTAACGAAATTCATAACACAACAACTAAACTCAACATAACCACCACAACACTTTTCACTACTATCTAACAACATCAAGTTTAATTATTTAGCAAATTTGTGTGCATACCACTTCTGTGATGACCAGTCC
Source organism: Pinus albicaulis (assembly GCA_034641835.2). Classification (NCBI taxonomy): domain Eukaryota; kingdom Viridiplantae; phylum Streptophyta; class Pinopsida; order Pinales; family Pinaceae; genus Pinus; species Pinus albicaulis. The sequence continues at coordinate 1,550,823,636 of CM076578.1, read as the reverse complement.
TCCCAACCTTAGAGTTCTTTTATCCACAGAACTCACCCCAGAGCTGAGATCCTCTCCCAGAATAGACCAACCCTAATCTGTTCTGGAGTAGCTTATTTAAGCTTATGCTCCCCAAAGCCTGTTTCTAATTCTGCATCCAGTATCGCGGGATGCTTTTATTCCTGTTCTCCTAGGCTGCCCTTTTTAGGGACTTTAAAGCTGCTTTCTGCTTTTCCATCTTTTTACCTCTTCCCAACTACTCTCCACCTCACTGGGGAAATCTATATTTTTCCTCAAAAATCTAAATTAGAAATAAATTCTTTCAAGGATTTTTGAGACATTTTTGGGGAAAGTCTTAGCCTCTTTCCATACCTCATGGATTTGGCAAGTGATCTCAAAAATCTCATTTGGTCAATATGCACAGAAATAATATATTTATTTTTCATAATTAAATAATTAATCACATCCACACCATACTTATCCATTGGGGTCCACTCCCCTTTGGATTCAAGTTCAATGGCTAACTTGAAAAACATAAAACTAGGGGAGTTACACATGATTGGGAGAATAAAAATCACACAAGTTGGGATTTGACAAATCTGGCATGTTGATAGGAAATCAATGTTGTTGTAATAGCTAGGCATTAGATCAAGTGACCTTATATCATTTCACATGATTTAGAGTCTTGATGTGTAGATATTCATAAATACATGGTTATGAGGACATGACATCATCACTTCTAGCTGCTTGACTAGGTGGGGTAGTGGCAATATACCCCCCTTTTGCAATATAATCACCCCAGCTAAGTTATTATTGATAAAAAAAATTAATATAAAAGTTCCACATATATATATATTCTAAAATAACATATAAAAATATTATTATCCATGGATTTTCACCCCCACTTTATCATTTAGATTCATAATCTATAAATAGGCTTTGTTACAATACCGTTGCCCACATCATGGCTTATAAATACCACATGCCCAAAAAAAAAAAAATCATTTCATATGACACTAGTTTATATGATATTTAACTTAATTTATGAATACAATTTAAAAGGAAAAAAAGAAAGCAAAAATTACTTTGGAAATAAATCTCAACCTTAGATTTTCATATACTACTAAAAGTATTCTAGAATTATTTTTGGAGGTTAAAATCCTACCATCAACCTAATAATTCTTGATAATTAAATTAACATTACGATGATATTTCCTTTCTTAATTATTATTTTAACATGCACTTAATTATTTTGTTGTGTTTTGTTATGTTGTTAACCAAGTTGTTGTGATATTTCTTAATGTGGTAGCGTACTTACTAGGTATGCATATGCTACATGATTTACCACTAAATAATCATTTAAGATAATAAACTATAGAATATTAACATATTGTGCTAGGTGTGTGTATGTCGCTACATACACATACTTAATATGTATAGTAAAGGTCTATTGTATCAAAAAGTCTCAAAATTGTGAGATTAACAATGTAGCATATCACAATAAAGAGTTGTGGGGAAGCATAGTCACTGCCATTGAAATTACGGATTATGTTGCTACAAAATTGTCATATAGAATTTGCCAGCATGATACATATAAAACATACAATGTAATATTTAAAGCATAACATGGATATGATTAATATATATTTTTCATATATGTAAGCTAATAGAAAATTATTACTATATGAGATTGTCTTACAAAGCTCAATTGTAATCATATTTATATCACAAAGTTTCACAATTTATCATTTCCTTAAAAAAAACAAAATCCTATAATTACTTTACAAAGTAGTAACTTTGGTAAGACCTTTCCAAATCGTATTTACATTATGTGCATATACAACTAAGTAGATTTCATATTTGAATTATAAATTGTTTACGACAATGCACAATTACAGAGTGTTGATCAATTTTGCATGGCACTTAACACGATGCTAAATTATTTCCTATAAAGAGACTAATAATGTGATTGTGAGGGATTTTTCTTGTGTTTATTTTGGCCTAAGAATTGAACCATTGATCATCTCATAAATTGACCAGGTTTTTAAAAATTGTTCAAGAAAAGATATTTATTAATGCTTCTTTGATTTTTATAAAAATTAGCATACATGTCTAAGAACTTTGAAAAATATTGGAGAATTGTTGGCGAAAAGGGATGACTTCTGGGGAAGACCCAGGTTCAGAGTCGGAGGGAAAAAATATTCCATTTTTTTCTAGGAAAACGCCAGCATTTTAACTCCACTCAAAGGAGAGCGAGGAGTCTCACCCGAGGCATGTCGTGACCATATTGAGATAGGAGGACTAGAACCATGGAAACACAAAAAAAACTATTTGTTTATCATCTAACATCAATACATTATAGTCATGTAGAAAGAGACAATTAACACATATTACTCAAAGGAAGAACTATCAGATTGCATGCATCAAAGGAGGCTATCATAATTTTTTTTTAAACCCAATTAAACATCATACAATGATAATCACACATTTGATATACAAATAAAGTCCACAAAAGACCTCTGTGTGCATTAGATTTCCTGTGTAGTACATTACATATGAGACTCCACAAAGCTCAATACACAACAAAACCTCACGAATCCCAGAACTAACTAACTACCTCCTTCTTTTCCTTGCTTATCTACCACTTTTCCTGGCACTGGCAGTCTTTGCTTCATTTTCACTTGGCTAATCTACTGCACTCCGCCATTCCCTATTCCCTTCTGCACTTGGCTATGCTTTCAAGAGTCTTCTACCTATTCGTTGTAGACTGTCCTTGCCACCTGTGTTGTTGCATGTTCAAAAATCGCCACCTACCTTAAAAATCTCTGCAACCCCCAACATCTCTTTGCCTCTTGCATCGTCTCTCCATGACTTACTACATCTGCAACTCACAATCCACAAATCAAAATCAGTTTCTTAAAAAAAAAGGCCCCAACAAGCCCCAACCACAAGCTATTGAATCACCTCGAGTCAATTTTCTCTAGATGTTTCAGTGCCCATGTCTCTTTTTGTTGTGTTCTTCTATTGGTCTTATTTTGTTGCTTCCTTCTCTTACTCCACCTACTTTCGATCTTGATCATCCAAAAAAAGACCCAACTCTGGTACCTTCATCATGGCTTCTGTCTTAAGAAGAATGAAATTAGTGATTGCTTCCTACCATGTATTCATCAACGAGTCAGTAGCTTGCACCACCTTGTAGGCTTGAGTGGCATCGACGGCCTATGGCAGGTCTACAAATGTTGTATTGCATGTCGGAGACCAATTTTTGTGTTGTATTTGCCTTCTTTTTCACTAGGTGATGGAGATCATGAAGGAGATATTTGCTCTTTGTTGATTTCTCCTTGATCGCTTGGACCTGCAATTGCAAAGCATTGTCCTGATCATATAGTTATCTGCGGTTGGCTAGGTCAGGGGTTCCTTTGATCTCTATGAGAAGCTTATGTAGTTGCTATGAAATTGGCTGAGCTTTCATTGTGAGTGAATTCAAGCACTCATGGATTTTCTTGCGCAAGGTGTATCCTTTGATGACAGTGCTCCCCAGTTTTCCTTTAAGCTAACTCATATATTATTTCTTTTGGGTTATATTCTCTACATGAACTTTGGCAGGATCTTATAGTGTCAGTTTGGCTAATAGGGCCTGCCGGAGTTCCTAATTTGTATTTCCCAGTCTTGTGCATGCCACTCTCACATGAATGCAATGTTCTACAATGTTGCATGCCCACATATCTGTAGGGGTGGCTTCTATGACATCGGTGATGGTTGGCCATTTCCGTTGGACATTCTCGGTGATATGATCGGTATGTTGTTGGAGGGTATATATTTTTTGCTGCAACTGATTAAGCTCTTCAGTGAGCGTTAGAACTTGCTTGTGTTGTTGCTCGTATTTTAGAACCAGGTCATTGTGGAGTGATTCTTCCTACTGAGTTTTTGCTTTTATAAAATTAAACAGCTGGCTTGGCATGCAACTCTGAAGGTCTCCATTTCTCATTGTCTCAGGGCTGGGATTTCTCTCCTTGAGTGGTTGACAACTAGCGACGGAACAGTCAGATTTTTCCTGCGAGGATTTAGGTTGGATCGACAATATGGTTGGTGGTTGAGTTGGATGAAAACTAATGGGGGGTGTAGGAGTGGGTATAAATGGTTGTAATGCTAACATTGATTGTTGAAACCTAGAAAATAGGTCTTTCTCGGTGTAGTTTCAACCGAGGGTAGGTATATATAAAGAAGTAGATTTAGGAAGGTTCCCGGCTCTACCCAGGCTGAGCTAACCTCAGTTACTTTGCGAGTACCCAAGTTAACCTCTATCTCAGTTTCAATTTCCGTCACTGTTCCCATGGGTATTAGATGAGACATGGTTGCGGATGTTGAGGTAGTGTGGGATGACTGGTCCTTAGAGGTATGAGAGGTGTGCAACAATAAATTCTAAGTGGTTTTGGAGGACAAGGCCGAGGTGCTTTGGGATGATGAAGGGTTGGGTTGTGGTAGGGCTTGGGATCTCTGAATACCCTTCTCCATCTCCTCTATGATCAGAATCCATGTACCTATATTATGTATAGGATCCTCCTCTATCAAGCCCACCACTTGGTTGAGTTTCATAATCCTCGCCCTCTTTCCCTTAGGCCCAGGGGTGGGTGGTTTAGTTGCCTTATTTTTTCGAAAAGGGACAATGGTTAGCTATGAGTGCAAATGGAGGGTGCTGGAGGGGAGAGCGGTAACGACTGGGGTCATTAATGAAGGATACCCTCTGTTTAATTCTTGAAATTCATTAAACAATGGGAAGGTAGTGGTTACAGCTCCGATACTTACCATGGCTTTGTTAAAGGCTTGTACCTAGGTTTACAGTTTCTGAAGTAGTGGCTGGAGTTGCATCTGAGATATCCTCTGACCTGTGTCTGCCATTGTTTCTCCTGGCAGCGGCTGTGGAACCATGGTCTCAAAATAATACTTATGGTTCCCATCTTGGATTTCACCCACGACCATTGTCGAAGACATAACCTCTGTGTGGAAACCCTGCTTTGGCAGCTGTAATATCAATGACATATTTTGAAAGGTATCCACCACAACGTAGTGGGGTCTAATCCATATATTTTCATGTGAGACTCCAAACCATATCTACTCAAAGTACTCATCTAGCAGTCCTTTGGGAATTCTTTGCTGGTTTCGAATGACATCTAGCATCATCTTGTACCAATATGTAAATGCCTCCTCATTTATTTCTTTGTTGTTGGGGTCCTGTGATACTCTCCATGGTGTATATCCGAGGGCCACTAGCTAATATTCACCTATCTATACAAATGGATATTTCACTGGTGGACACAATTTCCACATAGCTAACACCATTATTAGATATTTGTAGATAAACCTGGTGGCCCTTTTGAAGTTACCTTCATAGGCAGGCCTCAAAGAACTCTTGTAGTAGGAATGCGCACCAATTCAGATATTATTCCTCATTGCAATGCTCCGCAATTGAAAATTGTTTCCATGGTGCACTCCCCTTTTGTATAATGCCTCATGGTCTTCCCTACCGCCATGTATCATGAAAATTTCACATTGGGCACATTACTAAGGTCTATCTTCGCCCCCTTCCCTCCTATCTTGCTGTCATACTTCTTGTAGTAGTATAATCCCCCCACCTTCTTCTCTCTTTTGGAGGTAGTCTATAAGGTCATGGATATGTGACTCCCTGTTACTAATAGCCCTGTGAGTCTATGGATATCTTCTACGTTAATTTTTATCTCCTTCCCAAGCCAAATAAACTTATTGTGAATCTTGTTGATTAGGAGCTTTGTGCACATCATGGGTGCTCCCTATGTACGAAATACTGATAGGCTCCTTGGATGAATAATTTTTCATCTTTGAATTCCCTTGAAGTCTAGGTGAACCTAAGCTGCTTATCTACCACCCTCCTTCACATAATTGTGAATGTAGACTTTCCTTTTCATCATTGGAAACTAAAAGGAATTCGTGAGATCTTTATTAGAGTTTCATTATCGCACCTTCCTATAAACAACTCCAATTTTTGAATTCCCTCATCAAGCTCTGGTTCGACTACTAACACCATTGTCTTCATCATGTCATTCCTTATATAATACACCAGTATTGTTGTCGGTATCCACCTTTGGATCTCTATTGGGATGCTATGGATGACTCTTATAATAGTTTCCTCTTCTTGGAATTCTTTGTTTTTCGTAACTCTTATTTTTCCTTTCTCCATGTAGATTAAGTAGTAATGTTGGCATGAACGACGTTGATGTGATTGGATAACTTATTAATTTCTTCCAGGTTCCCTTCATGGCTATAATCATGTGGGTGGTTACTGATATGATGTGGACTTTGAATTTTCGGAAGGTGGTCTTAGAAATTGAGCGAACATGATCGCTAATTATTATGGCCTAATGTGGAAAATTTATTATGGAGTGGTGTTTCCAATTACGGAAAATATTTTTGAATCTTTGGATGACACTATGAACTGATACCTAAATGATTATTAATTGTGACATAAATATGGGTGATGTATCTTGGTCGTATAATACCCAGACCCCCCCCAAACACAGTTGGTTGCGGTGTGATCCCCATGCCGCAATAGGGTACCGATGGGATACTCATGACACAGACGCTATTCGATGATTGGCATCCTAACATACATGCGGAAACTGACTCTTTTGGTTTATTGACATCTCTCAGTTGTGAGAGATTTTTTTGAATTTCTATCCTATAGGATCATTTCAGGTGCAAGGGAGTTATTGATTATCTAACCTACATACTCCTCTCAGGTGTGAGATTTTCTTGAAAATAAAAATATAAATTTCTGAATCATAGTAGGTTTTTAGGCGTGCGCCATTCACCCAACCATGTAATATTACTCCCTCCAACTGTGGGAGATTTACAGATCCTGAATCTTGGATTTATATGACATAGAATGGTCCCATACAATGCATTTGAAGTTTCACTTGAAATTTTTGGATTTTTTTGTTGTAGAGTAGTACTTGACCGCCAATATTGAATGTATTTTTCTTAATGTGGCAATAATGCAAAGCTTTCTGTCACTACTTATGAACAGATTGGTGGAATTATGAAAGAAACCTTTCTTCCTCCAAATCCTGTGGTTTTTGGAGACACCTTTCAGTTGTTGTAGCAATAAATAAGCTAGGGACATTAAATTCAGTTGGTACAACCACTTCCTTCCCATACACTAGTTGTAATGGCATATAATTATGCAGTTTCTTCACTGTGGTCCTATAGTCCCATCACATGGTTGGTATTCTCTCATCCCAGTCGTCATGGTTTGCGTTGAAAATTTTACTTAGACCTTTTTCCAGGATTTTGTTAAATGCCCCTACTATTCCATTTTTTGGCGGGTGATACATATTGCTCTTATGATGTTGTATCATGAAGTTAGCAGCAGCAATTTCAATGTGGCATTGAAGAAGTGTGTGCCTTGAATGCTTGTCAGAATCCTTGGATAACCGAATCTTGCAATGATTTTTTCAAAAATGAACTAGGCTTATTTTTCTATTGTACAATCATTTAATGGTGTTGCTTCTGCCCACCTGGTTAGATATTCAGTTTTGTTTATTATATACCTTGCCTTGGAATGCTATGCAACTAGTGTGATAGGTCCTATAAAGTTGACTACCCATTTTTCAAATACCTTTATTGCTCTGACGGGTTGTAAAGGTAACTCATCCCTGTGTGAAGTTTTTCCCATTCTTTGACATATGTCACACTTTTTTACATACTCTTTGGCATCCTTGTGCACTGTGGGCCACCATAATCCTGCTTGTAATATTTTTCTTGAGGTAGGCTTTGTTCCAACATGTCCTCCCACGACTCTATTGTGGCATTCCCAATTAATATACGATATTTAATTGTCTAATACACACCTTCGCAGTACCTAATCCAATCCCATATTGTATAAATAACTTACGATAAGTTGGTAATCGACTGCTCTAATGACCAAATTTTTCCTTTGTATTGTTGTGTATTATCTTGGGCATTGTCCTGAAGCCAAAAATGTTGATATTTGTTCTAAGTTATCTCGGACATTGTCTATGTGAAATATATCCACATCTGGTAGTTGGTCGTTGATCGACCCTCCATTTTCTCATGATTCCAATATAGATATATGACAGGGTCCCATGTCTAATCTCCCAGGATATACTACAACTTCAAAGTGAAATATTGGAGCAGTAACAACCATCTGCAAATTATACCTTCCAAGAGTGGTTTTTTCACAAAATACTTCAACGTTGAGTGATATGTAAATAATATGAAGGAACCTCCTAGTAATTAGTGACATAAATTCTGGAGGGAGTAGACCATTGCAAGAGCTTCCCTTTCAGTGGTTGTGTAGTTATTTTCTATGGTTGACAGCTTCTGACTTGCAAAATACACTGCGTAGTCTATGTTTCTTTCCCCTTATTACTCTGGCATGGACTCCAAAGCAATCCGTGAGGCGTCAATGTTCACATGGAATTATTTATCCCAATTAGGATTTTTTAGGATAGATGCACTTGATAATATTTATTTTAGTGCATCTACTTCCTTACTGCATTCCTCAATCCATATAGATTATTTTGTTTTCCTCAATAGCTTTTCCAGTGGGGATGTGACGTCGGCATAGTTGCGGGTAAATATTCTGTAATATTATGTATGCCCGAGAAATGATCTTAGCTTCTTAACTTTCTCTGGGGGATACATTTTGACAATTACAACAACCTTGGCGAGGTCCACACATACTCTTTCTTTACAGACCATGTGGCCAAGCAATGTTCCAAAGGGGACTGTGAATATGCCCTTTTTCCGGTTTAATAAGATTTGAAGATGCCTCAAACAATAAAAAAATATGCAAAGAATACTTTCATGTTTCTTAAATAAGATGTATACGGTCTAGTCGTCCATGTAGATTTTTAGAAACTTATGGATATATTCCCTGAAAGGCTGCTATAACTATTCTTGAGGAAATTACTGGTGCATTCTTCAATCCGAAAGGCATGACATGATAAGCATAAGAACCCTATTCAGTGGTGAATGTGGTTTTATTTTTGTCCACCTCTACTATCCTGACTTAGTGATAGCCATAGAACCCATCTTTGAGTGAATATGCTTCGTTCCCTACTACATTATGTAGCACTTCATCATTGAATGGTGTATGAAAGGGGTTCATGCACACATGCATTGTTTAAACCTTGGTAGTCTACAGACACCCTAATCTCTAATGTTTCCTTCTTGTTTGGTATGACTATGTGGCTGACCCATTTTTCTTCTTCTACTTGGAAAACTAATACTGTGTCCAACATTTTTTCTATCTCTTTATTTACCTTTTCTTTCACTCTTGGGTTCAATTGGTATGGCATGTGCTTCACTGGTTTTGCATCTAGTTTCAATACTAACTGAATCTCCCCCAAGTCTCCTTTAATGCCCTTTAGTTTTGCTATACAATAGGGAAATATATCTTTATATTCTTTCAATAAACAAAAAATCTCCTTTGTCACCTCTTCATCCCAATAGTCCCCAATAGAATCTAATTTGGGTTTCTCCACAATCCTGATATTTTTCTTTGCTACTTTTAGCCATAACAGGTGTAGTTCCTCTGTACTAGGCTCATCATGTATCCTATGTTCCCCTTATTTTTCTTTAAATGACAAATGTCTCAGGTTTTCCAAGTTATCGTCATCCATTTCTTGATCTAATTTTTCGTATGCTACTTCCTTTCGGTAGCTAGATTTATGTATTTGGTTAAATTAAGTTAGTTCTTCAGCCTCCATGGGTTCCAAGTAGAACAGAATCCCCTTCATTTCCTACAAGGCATGTGTGATCTATTGATTGTCTTCCTTAAAATAAAAAGTCCTTTCAAACTTATCCGCTACTAACTCCCAGCGGTTGGTTTATATCTTTTTTCTTCAATCAGGTACCAGGCTTGTGGGATGATGTCGAGTGAGTGCACAAAGTTATGCACCCACAAGGATTTTGGATAGCTCTCTATTTCCCATTTATTCTCATAGTATTTTATATGGGCCTTGGGATCTAATGTTCCTTTGTACTTCTCCTTTATTTTCTGTCCTGATGATGCTTGGAATCACGTTCTCAAAACCTTTGCAACCTATTCCAAAATATGAATATAGTTGCGGTGCAAGGTTTCATTCATTAGAGGAACCTTATGCTCCACTCGTACAACATCTTCAATTCTATTAATGAAAGTATTGATAGTTTCCATTCTAGTAAGGGTGGGGTAACCCCTTACCTCTATGTCAATTTGGTTGACTCTGCGAATAGAAACACACCTTCTAGTGTTGACATCATACCCTTCTTGTTGCCAACCATCCCACGTGACTTCAGACCCTACGTCAGAGCTTTGAACACTCTGGAAATATACTGTCCCTTCTGCCATTGGGTTGATGTATTCTTCTCTTTTGACAGTTTTCATTTGATAGAGTTGGTTAAAGAGTCCTCCATTTTCCATGGTATCGAAAATATTAAAATAATAGAGTCCTTGATATGGATCTAATGGTTGAACCACTTACACTTCGCCATCCTCAAATATATTTAGCTCTTTCTTCAAGTCAATGACTGCGAAGTTGCCAAAAGCCAAGTTGATCCCTAACAAAGATGGGCATCGATATTTATCACCCATGATATCAATTACCTCGAAATTAGAATATATCTTTACCCCTGCCATATCCATTTCAATATCTCCTAATATTCCCACTGACACAATACAATATCAATTTTCCATTCGTAGCTATATGGGGGAAAATGCTAGCTTAGGCTTTCTTAGCAATTCCTATGTTTTTTTGGGTAGTATATTTACATATGAACCTATGTCCAGCATTGCGTCCCTTATTTGGAATCTTGTAACCTCTGCATTGATTCAGAATTCCTTCTCAGTTCTTCTCTTGTTCCTCTTCACCCTCCTCACATGCCTTTCCAGAAGGTTGGCATTCATTTGGCTTGCATGCTCCATTCCTCCTCTCACTACTGCCTTTATTTTTCTTTCAACTCCTCTAGAGAATTTTTCCATTATTTACAATGCTGAGGAATATTCTAAACCATTCTTTTATCAACATTCCTGCCATTATAGCCTTCCCTCCCTCCTTCATTGGTTGTATTTGTTGCATGTCTTTATGGCTTCCTAACCTTGAAAACATTTCCACTGCTTCCCTAAAGTATTTTTTTGTTCTTGAGAGTCAGAGAATTTCTTCAATGATGTCGGCTTGATCAAATTTACTGGTTCCATCTCTCTTACATACTCACCTCTTTTCTTTCCTTCTCGGGTTAATATGGCCACACTTGGTAATGTTTGTGTTTTAACTAATCTTGGTTCTGCATTAACCAAGTTATCACCCCATTGGCTATTTATTTCTTCCCATATTTTAACTAATTCAAGACAATCTTCTGTGCCATGTGCATTCACTCTACACTAATAGCACCATGGTCATCTTGGTAACAGACATTCCCTTGCTACATGGCCCTCTTGATCACAGTTGTAGCATCTCAAGGGTCCTCTTCTCATTGTCCTACCTCCTCGCATTCCTGGTCCTCCTCAGCCCCTCTGAGCCTCATTTATTGTAATATCCCGAGGTTTCTATGCTTTTGTTTGAAAATTGAACAAGTCAAAAAGGGTACAATGGACCCCAATTAAAAACATTTGTGTGGATCTATTTTATTATTTTAAATTAATAAAATAAAATTGAAAAATTATGTGCAATGACTAGATTGAGATGTGAGATCTAAAAACCCAATCCATGAGGATGTATAAGGTGAAAAGAATTTCCCACAACTTCCATAAATCCTTGGAAGGAATAAATTAAGATGTTAAAATTATATTTGGAGACAAATATCTAATTTCCTGAACAAAGACGAAAATAATGGGAAGAGGTGGAATAAAGCTGGAAAAGCAATAAAAAATAGCTTTAAAAGTACCTTTGTGGAAGAAATAAAGGGAAAGCCTAGGAAAAACAGGAATAAAGAATCTTGAATTAACTAGACGTAGTTAATGGAAATATCCTAGGGAAAGCAAAGCTTAAATAATTTGTTTTAGCATAGACAGAAGGTTGTGTATCGCTGGAGAAAAAGGATCTCTACTCTGGGGTGAGTTACGAAGAGAGAACTCTACGGTTGGGAGGCACCTAGTTAGAGCCAACTGGTATGTACATTTCGTTGAAATGATACTGGATTTAAAATTAGATTTTGTAACCATGTAATATGAAAAGTTTGAATTTAAATCTATGTTTGAGGTTTGTTGAACTAGGAGTTACATGTTCTAGTTGTTGGTCTATACATTTAACAGAGATTATTATAGTAGGAATAGTAAAATATGTCTTGTTGTATAGATGTAATTTTGTAAGGGACCAACTCTCCAAATTTCTAAACCTAATGATGGGTTTAGGTCTGAGGTTAGTACCTCATAGGAAACTGATATTTCAGTATGTCATTTGATTTACTATATCGTTTTAAAAATTGTTTTAGTGCATCTAAAATGACATTTTGGAATAGAAAATAACATGCAGAATTGGAACAAGTATATATTGTATCGTTAAATATGTAATATGTTGTACACTTAAATCATCTTGTTCTAAACAGAGGAAAAATCAAGCAGCAACTCTAAAAATTATGTGAATATATGAAGGTGTTGGTATTAGTGGTATACAGGATTTAGGAATAATCCTAAACAGAATATATATATATATATATATATATATATATATATATATATATATCTGTATGTATATATGTATATGTATGTGTATATGTATATGTATATGTATATGTATATGTATATGTATAGAAATAAAAATCTGCAATCCAACTTGAAATACCGATATGAGATAAATAAGTTCTTTATCTTTAGTATTTTGGTCTACTTTACTATTATATAAATATGTCTTAAGTAGCTAAAAGATAATTTAGAATTGAATATAAGAGAAGAAGATATATTCCAAAAGTTGTTTAATAGTAGTAAAACAAAAATTCGAATTATTTATAGAAAGAAGGGACATGCTTATTTTGAAATCATACTGAAATTGTAATGCAAAAAACAGGAAATATAAAATAGATCTTTGAAAGTAGGTAAAATTAATAAGTTCTATTCTATAAGGATTTTATGATAACAAATGCAAATGCTATTTTTTTAAGAAATGCATGGGATGGTTATACTCTAACCAAGATAACATCTATAAATAAATAATGATATTCCAATACCATAACTACTTTCAATAAAGAACTAAATATTTCTATTGGAGATAGTAGAGGAAATGAAAAGGTACCATCTCTTACTTTAATATCAAGACGTATACTGAGTACAAAACACTGTATATAAATTATTCAAGAAAGTTAATTACAGTTCCGGTAAATGTATGTTGGACTAAATATAAGTAGTAACAGAAGTAAGTTTAAATATTAAACTTTACAGAGGAATTTATTATTAAAAATAACTAAAATAGTTCAGTCCTTGGGTTACGAACCCAAAAATATTTTATGTATAAATTACACTAAATATAAGTCTAAGGATAGTGACCCAGAAGATTCCTGGTGTCACTATAAACCAACAGTATGCATCATCTAAAAAGATGGCATGATGACCGGCATAGAATAAAAACTCAAGAATGATGATACAAACTTGTTCAAATCAGAGTTCAGTGTCAAAAGGATAATGAGTTGCATGGTTAACTAAATTCACCAGCATTAAGAGGAAGAAATGGTATCCATTCGTACCTATAGAAACCATATAGAAAATTTAGAAATTATATAGTTCAGAAAAACTTATAAATTGAACAAAATGGGATTCATGAAAAACTAAACCGTACAAGTTAAGACGAATTACCTCGAAAAGTTTTTTCATGCATGGAAAACCATAGCTACGAAGACATCAAATAAAGAAGAGATGATAATTCATAGGTATACAATGAGAAATAAAAGGTATTTCCAAATTACTACAAACCATTATACAACAAACCTGAATGTGTCGATGTGCCAACGGTTAGTCACACTGGTGGAACGAAAGCTTCGTACCAGGAAAGGCACTGAGAGGTAGTTTTGAATTTTGAAGCCATATGTTTCCAACCAGAGCTTTAGTGGCACTACGAATTGAAACAGTGACTAACCTGAGGCATTTCTTCTTCTAAACCAGAAATGTAAATACTGAAAAAGTTGGGGATGCCACAATAAGGAATCTGTGTTTTCCCAAACGTAGTGATAGTATCAATGGAAAGAATTTTAAATCATATTAACCATACAAAATTAAGCGAATACAGTTAAATGGATTACGAAAACAAATACAACTTCGTTCCCATAAACTATGGGTGGAACAACTTTGCTGTCTCAACTGAGGTAGAGATAGTAATTATTCTCAAATCTGTAAGAGACGGCCTTCACGCAGGTTTGGAGGAAACACAGTAATGCCCCACCCTTCAATAATGGAGGTGCATGTTCAAATCTGGGAACATGGAAAATCTAACCAGAATTTCCTAGTGAAGGTTACCGTGAGCAAATAAACCAGAGATAGAAAAATAAATTCAACCAGTACATCAAGAAGGGAAAACAAAATACTGTGATTACACAGTGAATGCATACATACATACATATATATATATATATAGATATATATATATATATAGATATATATATATATATATACATATATACATACATACATATATATATATATATATATATATATATATATATATATATATCGAGATATGTCAAGACTGTCTGTAAAAAAACTTTAAAGAAAGCAAAGAGACACAAAATTTTTAACCGAAAAGCAAAGTGCCTACATGAAAAAAATAGTTCAATGATAAGTAATGATTTAACCTGAAGAGGAAGGAAATAATTCAATGGTGTTTCTGCGTAAAAATTCCTCTCAAACTTCCTCAGGAGGGGCAAGGAAAGATATGTAGTGAGCAGGTCCCAATGAAAACAAAACTATAATGAAAATACCGCTTAAAAATCAAACGTCAAGTGAATTACGTTGTGAGGAAACCCTAAGTGAAAATTGAATCAACACTGTCCATGCGGCAGAAGATAAGGATGTACTATGGGATCAATGGTGTGAAGACAAGGGAACGAGCTTGGGTTCACATCAAAATTCGTAGAAAATCCCGAGGAGAAAATCCAAATCCTCAGGTTAAAGAATTAAGGTACAACTTCACATGGATTGGTATTGTAGGAATTAAATGATTTTAGTTTCACTTGCAGTCTAGTAACTACATAAGAGGTGCAATGGATTCCATAGTACGCAATGGAGTAAAGAAACTATATGTCAGAAGGTAAACTTGCACATAAAATCTCAACCACCGATAGTATCTTTAACGCTGAATAATCATGCCGATAATACAGATCGGAAAGCAATAGAACGTGGTTTATTTGGATAGTTTATTATGGCATTTATTAGACAAAAATGTAACTAGGTTACACTTTAGTTAGGGTAACTCAAATATTTTAACAAGGAGATCATTTTCATAATGATCAGATTAAATGTTAACGTAACATTTGGAAAGTGATTGAAGTTAGGTTGAAATAGCACAACTAGTGCGTTATGATATGAAACGGCGAAGTAATACAAATGTATTGTGTTAACAATATATATAGTTCATAAATGAGGAGGCCTCATTATTATATAAGTAATAAATTTTTTAAATATTAATAAGGATACGAAATCTGTAAAGGAAGTGTATATGGGTCAAAGACGTTATTAGTGTGGAGTTAACAAATTAAATTAGTCCTAAGTGGAATAAGAATAGGATTACATTTGAGGCTGGATTCATATAATATACCATAGAAAAATGTTTCGTTAAGAGACTGTGGTATTTATAAAGGTTACAATCATCTTATATGTTAGGTTTGTAATTCAGTACTAAAACATGAAAATGACATAGTTAAGTAGGGAGATAATCTATCTTTGAGTTATGATAAACACTTAAGATAGAATAAGTACAAGGTATAATAAAATAAAGAAAGAAAAAAATTATAGTAAGCCCGAATTTGAGGCTTTAAAATCCTTAAATAATAATAAGGATATTGTTGTTCTTAGGGCTGACAAAGGTGGTGCAGTTGTCATCCTTAATAAGGAGGATTATAGGAAGAAAATGTTAGATCATTTAGAGAATATTGAGAGCTACAAGAAACTTGATAAAAATCCCTTAGAAAAGGTCTCAAGAGCAGTTGTTGATGCCATTAAATCTTGGTGAGCTCTCTAAGTAAGAAGTTGATTGAAAGCAACCCTCTTACTCCAAGAATCTATGTTTTTCCAAAAATCCATAAGGATCATGCTCCCCTTTGGCCCATTTTTAATACCATCAGCGGTCCGAATTATCTTCTCACGGAGTATTTAGCCCTTAATCTTAAGCCCCTCGTAGGGCATATTGAATCCTTTGTTAAGGATTCCTCCTCTTTCGTTAATGAATTGAAGGGTGTTAAAATGGATCTTGATGATAGAGTTGTCAGCTTTGATGTTGTTTCACTCTACACCAATATCCCCATCAATGAGGCTATTGATGTCATTAATCACATTACTGATCCAGATATGGCCCATTTAGTGGGGCTCTGCTTAACCTCCACTCTCTTCAGTTTTGAAGGTGAATTCTATGAGCAAACATTTGGTGTTGCCATGGGTTCTCCCCTTTCCCCGATAGTTGCAAATATATTTATGGAGGACTTTGAATCCAAGGCTCTTTCCTTAGCTCTTTTCTAGCCAAAGTTGTGGAAAAGGTTTTTTGATGATACTTGTGTCGTTTGGCCTCATGGCAAAGAAAAGTTAGATCTCTTTTTCCTTCATCTTAATAGTCAATATCGCTCCATAAAATTCACCATGGAACATGAGCTGGAGGGTAAAATTCCTTTCCTTGATGTTTTTATCTCTAGAAAGGATGATGGTTCTTTCTCCCATAAAGTTTTTCGAAATGAAACTCATACCGAGCAATATCTTCACGCTAGTTCCCACATTTCCCTGCTCAAAAATTCGGCTTCCTAAGCACCTTAGCCACTAGGGTGTTAAGAATCTCTGATGAATCTCACCTTGAGGGGGAAAAGACCCATCTATTGAATGTCTTTTGTAAAAATGGTTATAGTATGTCGCAATGCCTTAAAGATTTCCTTAAAGTGGAAAAATTTCCTTTAGTTAAAAACAAAAAAGAGCCTAGTGAATGGTTTGGAAGTGTCTACCTGCCGTTCATTCAGGTTACCACTGATAAGATTGCTAGGATCCTTAAGAAGTATAAGGTGTCTTCATATTTCAAGCCCCTTAACACGATTCGTATTTCTCCCAAATTGGTTAAAGATACGATTGACCCCAGAGATGGAAAAGGTGTCTACATTATTCCTTGTTCCTGTGGGACTCCTTACATTAGTGAAACTGGTTGGTCTATTAATCAAAGGATCTATGAGCATGCTGTTGACATCAAACATAGAATATCTCTCTCGACCACCTTAGCTGAGCATGCAGAAAAGACTAACGATCATGTTTGCATAGAAGATGCTAAGGTCATTGCTAAGATCGACCATTTCCATCATCGTAAGTTGAGAGAGGCCATCGAAATCGAAAAAAGACTTGTTAATCTCAATAGAGACGACGTCCGGAATATCAGCAGGTGTTGGATTCATGCCTTATATTATTTATTTATTTATTTATTTATTTTTATTTTATTATATATATATATTTATTTATTTATTTATTTTATTTTATTTTATTTTATTTTTTATTTTTTATTTTTTTGGCTCGTTGTATGATTCTTTGATAGGCGTTGGCTTCAATTTTCTTTGTTCTTTGGACCTTTTCTCTTATAAATAGTCAAATATATAAGTAAAAATGATTTATAATTATGAATTAATAATAATAATTATTTATGAAATAATTAAATCAATTAAGTAAAATAAGAGATATATACATATATACATATTATTATGAATATTGGTTAAATAATTCACTAATAAATTAATTAGTTGAATAAATATATTAAATAAATAAATAAATATTCAAAGTCAAACTAGTCGTTATCCTAATGGCTAGTTGAGCCATTTCTATATCTATTTAAACTTAATGTCCCAATATGATCTCTCACATAGTCTTGATGATGAACCACACTGGTTGGTTCGAAACGCGTCG
This sequence comes from Pinus albicaulis, assembly GCA_034641835.2. Classification (NCBI taxonomy): domain Eukaryota; kingdom Viridiplantae; phylum Streptophyta; class Pinopsida; order Pinales; family Pinaceae; genus Pinus; species Pinus albicaulis. Next base: position 1,550,805,554 of record CM076578.1, on the reverse strand, counting down.
ACCATGTTCCATTGCATGTGATTATTACCGAAAGAATTTTACAAATTTATATGATGGATCACAAAAGCTTAGATTCCAAAAAAAAAAATTGTGAAGTGAGAGGTATTACAAATTGTATCAGATCCCAAGTTAAAACATTGGGCGATTTATGTGCTCACATCATAAATATTATGTTGCTATAAAATTTTATTGAATATAAATGATGCTAATGTTTAGTTTCATGTACAGTGAATAGTGCTGAGGTATAAAGCTATGAACCATGACTGAAGGGGATGAGTTGTATGTGGATCTGGGTGGTGGAGAAAAATGCCATATCAAAATGATCCATTAATGGCTATGTTTCATAGAATGCAAAGAGAAATGTTGCAACACAAAAGCCACAATGAAAGGCTATATTTAGCCAGTGAAGAGGAGGATAGATTGATAAGAGAATTGACTTCCTGAATTATTCAAGAAGGTGAAGATTTTGAAAGGAAGATAAAGGGAAGAGTCAATTTCTCAAAATATTCTGAGGAAGATGATGCCTCTAGATAGCAGTCCGGAAGGAACAAGGAATTGCAAGGTGAATTCTAGAAAATCAAACCTCCCTACTATGATGGATAGAAGGAGGAAGATGCTGAAGCATGGATTTTGAATATGATAAAGTACTTTTAGGTTTACGAATATGAAAGTAACTTAAGAGCCAAGCTGGCTATCTATTAGTTGCAAGGAAAGGCCATGTTGTGGTGGGAAGAAACAAATATAGTCCATGTCATTAACAAGAAAATTGTCACTTGGGAGGATTTAAAAGTCAAGTTCAAAAATCGATATTTGAATGAACGTTATTATGATGATAAAGCCAAAGAGTTTCATGAAATCAGATTGGGACAAATCATTATTGATGAGTTAATAACCAAATTCACTAATATATTATGATATGTACCCTATATAAGAGAAGAGAAGGAAAAGGTACAAAATTTCTTGAACTGACTGCCCACTATTTACAAGGAAAAGATAGAGTTTGATAACCCCAAGACCATGGATGTGGTGTTGCGTAAGGCAAGGTTGTGATACTAAAAATTCAAGGGTAAGAGTGAACAAGAAAATAATTGGGCAAACAAAGAGAAGGGTGACTTCAGCAGAAAGAAAGAAAAACCAACATATCTAAAGAACTTTGGGAGAAACGAGCAAAGAAATAAGTTCAGCAAAATGGCTGAAAATCAAACTGCTCAATCACAATTTCGGTCCAAAGAGATGAATGGAAACAGTGAAAGAGAGGGGAATGTTAAAATGAGATAACCTTTGAAGTGTTGGGGTTGTGGAGAACCTCATTTATTGAGGAACTGTCCACACAGAAACATCCAGAAATTACAATTACTGAGAGAAGACACAACTGTTAATGACGTGGCAAGAAACATCCCCAAAATCATTACTACTCTAGAAGATCGTCAAGCAGAACACTAGTCCACTATGGTTGAAGTAGAAGTATGATTGTTGACCAACCTGTTTCTGTTTTAATAGATTCAGGTGCATATTTAAGTTATATCAGTCATTAAATGGTAGAAAAATGTAGTTTGAATTCAAAAAAAAATCAGCAGTCTTGGTTAGTTCAGTTAGCCACTGGTAAAAAATGGAAGGTGACTCAAAAGTTACCCCAAATAGCCATAAATATGAATGGCTACCAAAAATAATTAAATATCAATATTTTTCCTTTAGGGTCTTATGATGTACTAGTAGGGATGGACTAGTTAGAGAAACAGAAGGTCATGTTGAATTGTTTAGGCAAAACCTTGCATTGTATAAACAAGGAGAGAAAACTGGTAATAGTAAAAGGTAAACCTAAGCCCATATTTGTGAGACAAATTTCAGCACTCCGGTTGAAGAGAATTGATAGAAAGGGTTATCAAGTGTATTATGTTCATGTAGAGTAATTGGGATAGCAGGCAAAGGAAAAACCTTTGGAAATATTACCTGTTATAAGCGAATTCAAAGATGTGTTTCCGGATGAAATTCCTCATCTACCGCCTAGGAGAGAGATTGATTTCTCAACTGACTTATTGTCATGAGCAACTCTAGTTTCTAGAGCCCCATACATAATTAGTACTCCAGAATTAATGGATTTGAAAATGCAACTACAAGATTTGCTGGACAGAGGTTACATTAGACCGAGTGTGTCTCCATGGGGAGCTTGGGTGTCTTTTGTGAAAAAGAAAGATGGTACTTTTATAATGTGTATTGGTTACTGCCAATTGAACAAGTCAACAATAAAAAACATATATCCTTTACCTAGGATAGATTATCTCTTTGACCAAGTTAAGGGGGCAAATATTTTTTCAAAAATTTATTTAAGGGCAGGTTACCATCAGTTAATGGTTAAGGATGAAGATATAAGTAAAATAGAATTTAGAACCCGGTATGGACACTATGAGTTTGTAGTCATACCTTTTGGGTTGACCAATGCACCTGCTACTTTTATGTGCTTAATGAATATTGTCTTACATAAATACTTGGACAAAATTGTATTAGTATTTACTGAAGACATTTTGATTTATTCTAAGAATTAAGATGAGCATAAAGAACACCTTAGAGCTACTTTGCAAACTCTCAGGGAAAAAAAATTGTATGCTAAGTTTAGCTAATGTGAATTTTTTAAAGATAAAATTCAATACCTGGGTCATATAATTTCATAACAAGGGCTAGTAGTAGACTCGGAGAAGATAAAAGAAATCAGAGAGTGGCCTGTACCTATTGATGTGTCTGCTGTACGATCCTTTATGGGAATTTCAAGAGACTATAGGAGGTTTGTGGAGAGATTCTCAGCCTTATCTTACCCAATTACATCTTTACAAAGGAAAGGAATTAAGTTTGAATGGACTGAAAAATGTGAAAACAGATTTTATCAACTAAAAATGAAACTTACAACAACACGTATTTTAAAAATTGTTGATCCAGATCAAGAGTTTGTAGTGTGCACAAATTCTTGTGGAGAGGGATTAGTCGGGGTACTACTACAAAAAAACTCTGTTATAGCCTATGAATCAAGAAAACTTAAGAAACATGAACTAAATTATAGTGTTTATGATCTTGAGCTAGCTATTGTAATATAAGCTCTCAAGATGTAGAGACATTACCTTCTAGGGAAAATGTTGTTGATGAAAGATCACAACAGCCGAAAGTATTTCTTCACCCAAACAGATTTGAATACTAAGAAAACTAGCTGGTTTTTCTTCCTTAGTGAGTTTGACATGGAGATCAAACATATTAAGGGTAAGAAAAACAATATTGGAGATGCATTAAGAAGAAATGCTTGGAAAAGTGTGAGTAATATTGGGAGTAGTGTAAATTTTTACATACAGGCACTAATACAAGAAGTTGTGAACCAAGACCAAAATTATGAAAAAACTTCAGGCACAAATGCTGAAAAAGGAAATGAAAGGATATACACATAACCAAGAAGGGCTAATTTGTTATAGGGATATATTGTACATTCTTGATGTAGACTCCCTAAAGAAAGAAATTCTGGATGAATACCATAAAAGACCCTATGTTGGACATCCTAGATACCAGAAATTACTCTCAGCTTTAAAAAAGAACCTATTTTGGCCTGGTATGAAAAAGGATGTGACAAATTACTTGGCTAGATGTATAGAATGTCAGCAAGTAAAGGTTGAACATCAACATCTAGCTGGGTTGTTGAATCCATTACCCATTCCTGAATGGAAGTGGGAGACCGTTTCCATGGATTTTATTACTGGTTTACCAAGAACAAAATACCAAAATGATTCTATTATGGTTGTAGTGGATACTTTGACTAAATATTCTCATTTTATACATGTATATTCTACCTTTGGTACAACCCAAGTAGAAAATTTATTTATGAAGGAGATTGTAAAATTGCATGGTGTTCCTAAAATGATAATCTCAGATAGAGATGCAAAATTCACTGCAGCTTTCTGGAGGAGTTTGTTTGGAGGCATGGGTACCAAATTAAATTTTAGTACATCCTACCATCCCCAAACTGATGGTCAAATTGAAATAACAAACCATATTCTAGAGGATATGTTAAGGATGTATGTTATGGTTAAGCCAACAAAATGGGAAGACTATCTGCACTTAGCATAATTTGGTGAAAAGCTTCCATAAAGATGAGCCCTTTTGAAGCACTTGGAGTCAACCTGAAGATAAACTAATACATGGACCAGAAGCTTTAAAAGAAATGGAAAAAGTTGTGAAAAAGATTCAAAAAAATATCAAAACAACACAAGACAGGCAGAAAAGTTATGCAAACAAAAAGAGAATTCACATAGAATTCAGTGCGGGCGATCATGTGTATTTGAGGATTAAGCCTAAGAAGAGTACTTTGCACACTTAAATCTATGCAAAACTAGCTCTATAATACTGTGGACCTTTTTAAGTACTAGAAACAGTTGGACCAGTTGCATATAAGCTGGCTTTACCTGTTCACATTAAGGTTCACGATGTATTTCATGTTTTGTTATTAAAAAAATATGTGCATGATTCTGTTCACATTATTGATTGGAATGTGATTCAGGTGGAACCATAAGGGGAATTCATTCTAGAGCCACTTCAAATCTTGGCGCGGGAAGAAATTGAGATCTAGAACCGGAAAGTGGCCAGGGTGAAAGTGCAGTGGAGGCACTTTGCACCCGAAGAGGCTACTTGGGAACGAGAGACTGATATGATGGATAAATATCCATCACTGTTTAAAAATTGATTTTGTTAAATTGTTTTCTCAACACCAAGGATGGTGTTTGTTTTTAGAGGGGGAATATGTAATATCTCCAGGTTTCTATGCTTTTATTTGACAATGGAACAAGTCGAAAATGGTACAATGGACCTCAATGGAAAACATTTGTGTGGATTTATTTTATTATTTTAAATTAATAAAATAAAATGGAAAAATTATGTGCAATGACTAGATTGAGATGTGAGATCTAAACACCCAATCCATGAGGATGGATAAGGTGATAAGACTTTCCCAAAACTTCGAAAAATCCTTGAAAGGAATAAATTAAGATGCTAAAATTATATTTGGAGATAAATATCTAATTTACCCAATAAAGAGGAAATTGTTGGGAAGAGGTGGAATAGAGCTGGAAAAGTAGAAAAAATAGCTTTAAAAGTACCTTTGTGGAAGAAACGGAGGGAAAGCCTAGGAAAAACAGAAATAAAGCATCCTGAATTAACGGGGCGCAGTTAATGGAAATAGGCTGGGGAAAGTAAAGCTTAAATAATTTGTTTCAGGATAGACAAAGGGTTGTGTATCATTAGAGAAAAAAGATCTCTGCTTGGGGGTGAGTTGTGGAGAGAGAGCTCTACGGTTGGGAGGCAACTAGTGAGAGCCAATTGGTATGCACAATTTGTTGAAATGATATTGGATTTAAAATTATATGTTGTAACCATTTAATATGAAAAGTTTGAATTTAAAGTTGTGTTTGAGGTTAGTTGAACTAGGATTTACATGTTCCAGCTGCTGCTCTATACATTTAATAGAGATTACTATAGCAGGAATAGTAAAATATGTGTTGTTGTATAGATGTAGTTCTGTAGAGGACCAACTCTCATAATGTCTAAACCCAATGATGGGTTTAGATATGATGTTAGGTACCTCACAGGAAACTGATATTTCAGTATGTTAGTTGATTTAGTATATCATTTTAAAAATTGTTTTATTGCATCTAAAACGACATTCTGAAATAGAAAATAACATGTAGAATTGGAACAATTATATATTGTATCATTAAATATGTAATATGTTGTACCCTTAAATCATCATGTTCTGAACAAAGGAAAAATCAAGCAGCACCTCTAAAAATTAAGTGAATATTCGAAGGTGTTGGTATTAGTTGTATATAGGATTCAGGAATAATCCTAAATAGAAAAACATATATATGTGTAGAATTAAAAATTCTGCAATCCAACTTTAAATACCAATATGAAATAAATAATTTCTTTATCGTTAGTATTATGGTCTACTTTACTATTATATAAATCTTTCTTAAGTACCTAAAAGCTAATTCAAAACTGAATATAAGAGAAGGAGATATATTTCGAAACTTGTTTAATAGTAGTACAATATAAATTCGAATTCTTTATAGAAAGAAGGGACATTGTTATTTTGAAAGCATAATGAAATAGTTATGCATAAAATAGGAAATATAAAATAGATCTTTGAAAGTAGGTAAAATTAATAAGTTATATTTTGTAAGGATTTTATGATAATATATGCAAATGTTATTTTTTTAAGAAATGCATGGGATAGTTATACTGTAACTAAGATAACATCTATAGATAAATAATGATATTCCAGTATCATAACTACTTTCAATAAAGAACTAAATATTGTTGTAGGAGACAATAGAGGAAATGAAAAGGTACCATATGTTACTTTAATATCAAGATGTATACTGAATACAAAACACTGTATATAAATTATTCAAAAAAGTTAATTACAATTCCAGTAACTGTATGTTGGACTGAAGATAAGTAGTAACAAAAGTAAGTTTAAATATTAAACTTTATAGAGGAATTTATTATTAAAAAGAATTAAAATAGTTCAGTCCTTGGGTTACGAACCCACAAATATTTTATCTATAAAGTACAACAAATTTAAATCTAAGGACAGTGGCCCAGAAGACTCTCGGTGTCACTATAAAACAACAATATGCATCATCTACAAAGATAGCGTGATGACCGGTGTAGAAGAAAATCTCAAGAATGATGATACCAACCTATTCAAATCAGATTTCAGTGCCAAAAGGATATTAAGCTTGATGTTTAACTAAGTTTTCCAGCATTAAGAGGAAGAAATGTAGCGAGTCGTACCTACAAAAACCATATAAACAATTTATAAATTATACAGTTGAGAAAAACTTAAAAATTGAAAAAAATGGGATTCACGGAAAACTAAACCATACAAGTTAAGGTGAATTAACTCAAATGGTTTTGTATGCATGGAAAACCATAGCTACGAAGACATTAAATAAAGAAGAGATGAGAATTTGTAGCTATAAAATGAAAAATAAAATGTATTGCAAAATTATTACAAACCATTATACAACAAACCAGAATGTGTCGGTGTGCCAATAGTTAGTCTTACTAATTGAATGAAAGCTTCATACCAGGAGAGGCACTGAGAGGTATTTTTGAATTTCAAAGCCATATGTTTCCAACTAGAACATTAAGGGCACTACGAACCAAACTAGTGACTAACCCGAGGCATTTATTCTTCTAAACCATAAACATAAATACTCAAAAATGTTGGGGATGCCACAGTGAGGAATCTACGTTTTTCCAAACATAGTGACAGTATCAATGGAAATAATTTCAAATTGTATTAACCATACCAAATTTGAGCGACTAAATTTAAACAGATTACTAAAATAAATACAACTTCGTTCCCATAAATTATGGGTGGAACAACTTTACTGTCTCAACTGAGGTAGAGACAGTAATTATTCTCAAATATGTAAGAGACAAAATTCACACAGCTTTGGAGGAAACACAATAATTCGGCACCCTCCAATAATAGAGGTGCATGTTCAAATCTGGGAACATGGAAAATCTAACTAGGATTTCCCAGTCAAAGTTACCGTGAGTAAACAAACCAGAGATTGAAAAATAAATTCAACCAAGACATCAAGAAGGGAAAATGAAATACTATGATTCCAAAGTGAATGAAAATATATATATATATATATGTAAATAGTGGTTCACGAAAAATTTATAGCAAGCAAAGAGACACAAAAATTTTAACCGAAAAGCAAAGTGCCTACAGGGAAAGAAAATAGTTCAAAGATAAGGAACGATTTGCCTAGAGGGGAAGGAAAGCGTTCGATGGTGTTGATGTGTAAACATTCCTCTCAGCGTACCTCGGGAGGGGCAAGGAAAGAGATGTAGTGAGCAGGTCCCAATGAAAACAAAACTGTAATGAAAATACCGCTTAAAAATCAAACTTCAAGTGAATTACAATGTGATGAAACCCTAAGTGCAAACTGAATCAACATCGTCCATGTGTAGAAGATAAGTATGTACTTTGGGATCAATGGTGTGGATTCTAAGTAACATGCTTGGGTTCACATTGAAATTCACAGAAAATACTGAGGAGCAAATCCAAATCCTCGAGTAAAAGAATTAAGGTATAACCTCACATGGATTGGTACTGTAGGAATTAAATGATTTCCGTTTCACTTGCGGTCTAGTAACTACATAAGAGGTGCAACGGATTCCATAGTACATAGTGGAGTAAAGAGCATAAATGTTAGAAGGTAAAATTGCACATAAAATCTCAACCACCGATAGTATCTTTAATGGTGAATAATCATTCTGATAAGACAAATCGAAAAGCAATAGAACATGATTTATTTGGATAGTTTATTGTGGCATTGATTAGAAAAAAACGTAACTAGGTTATACTTTAGTTAGGGTAACTCAAATAATTTAACAAGGAGATCATTTTCATAATGATGAGATTAAATGCTCACGTAACCTTTGGAGAGTGATTGAAGTTCGGTTGAAATAGCACAACTAGTGCATTACAATATGAAATAGAGAAGTAATACAAATGTACAGTGTTGGCAATATATATAGTTAATAAATGAGGATGCCTCATTATTATATTAGTAATAATTTTTTTAAATATTAATAAGGATATGAAGTCTGTAAAGGAAGTGTATGTGGGTCAAAGTCATTATTAGTGTGGAGTTAACAAATTAAATTAGTCCTACATGGAATAAGAATAGGATTAAATTTTAGGCGGGATTCATATAATATACCATAGAAAAATGTTTTGTTAAGAGACTATGGTATTTATAAAGGTCACAATCATCTTATATGTTAAGTTTTTAATCTAGTACTAAAACATGTAAATGACATAGTTAAGAAGGGAGATAATCTATCTTCGAGTTATGATAAACAATTAAGATAGAATAAGTACAAGGTATAATAATAGAAAAAAAAAATTGTGAAGTGAGAGGTATTACGTTTACCGTCTAGGAGGATCTATCCAACCTATATGGTAACACATCTAAAGATTTGCACTGATCTGTGTGATGGGTCGTTGAAGCACAAAATTCAAAATAGAAATTTTCAGGACATTTGATTACTTCTGCAATATGGGGCATAGACGCGGAGGATGACCAAATCCTTTACAAATTTCTTAATATTTTTTTGGATTCGGGGTTTCTTGGTTTGGGAAACCATGAAAATGTGGCTTCCCATGGTACAATCCTTGCATATTTACTTGCACGACTCCTCTCGTCGGTGGCATCCCTTGTGGTCCTATTGCTGATGATCCAACAACGATTTCACGCGACCTCAGACACTGAGAGACTAAATTTCCTTCTAGCAAGCAATGTGTGTACCACACATTGGGCTATGCTAGCCATTTCAGTTGCATATCCTTAAGCTTCTCTGTCAAACTTGAGATCTGGTTTAACAAGCTTGGTATGGAAGCATCCTGGGTGGTTACCCCTCCCCTAAATTCTTGTGGATAGCTGGTCATTGCTTCGATTTTCATCGCATGTTCCAATGCATATTAGAGTGTATAGATCTTCTGCCAAGTCAGTGTCATCCTGGTAAGCTATAGAAGGGCCTTCATGAGCGAATTACGTTTATGATTAGGGTCTATCAGGTAACTCAGTTTCCTAAATGCATCCTTAAATCTTCTCATTAAGTCCCAAGTGGTCTCTCCTTCTCCCTACATGATCTCCCATAGGTCTGATAGTCCTTGTTGGTTAGGCTGTGGGAGCTTAAAATATTGTAAAAATTCTCTTTTAACGTCACCTTCAGTGGGATTTTTGTGCACCTCATAGCATTTGATAAACTAGCGCAATGATATTTCCCTAAGTGACGTAGTTTCGAATTCAGTCAATTTAACAACATCTAGCTATCTCACAAGCTCTCAAGATCGCTTCGCATAGGTACCACTGATGTTTTACATCATCGTTCCCTTTTCTATAGAACTCTTAATATCAGGTAAATGACCCTGCCATATCTGCTTGTGTTGGCGGAACTAGTATAGATCCTCTACTTCCTAGATGAGAAATCTTTCTGCTAGCGCTACTACTAGTGGTTACATGCACTATAGACTGAATATATGTAAATTTCTTGATCTTTTCAACTTTGTAAAAAATTTATCGAGCAAGTGATAGAGTATGAGGGGAAGGTGATGACAAATGTGACCAGGAATTTGGGGAATAGGATTACCTTATATTATGGTCGCTGGTCTTTCTTGGAACAGTCGTTCGATCACAACGTGCATCTCAACATTAGAATCATTCTCAGGGCACGTGTCCTCCTCTTCATTGGAAAAATCTACCTTCTCCTCTTAGGAGGGGCTCCTATGAACCTGTCTAACTTCTTGGGCTGACCCCTCCATTCCTTGGGTCCCTACTTCAACTCCTCTCTCCACTATTATCTGTGGTTCCTCTTCTTGTTGGTGTATTTTCTTCTTCTGCTTTTCAAACTCCTGTATTTCCCTCTCCCTCCTCTTCTCAATGATTTTATCCCTCCTATTTTCTCTTAGATATCTGAAATTTCTATAAGTCTTAGCGTCCATTTTCCTAGACACCCTTTTTACTTTTTGGTAGAATCTCTCCCTCAAGTCCTTCTCTAGGTACTAGAGGTTTAGGATTCCACCGCAGGACCTTAGAAAGTCATTAGTCCCTTTTCCACCATTAGAGCCTTGATCCACGGGGGAATTTCTTTCAATAGCTTTCCCCTCAACCTAGCTTTACATAAGTCTTCCACTTTAGCAGAGCATTAATGACATTCAATTGCGAACTCCACAATATATCCATCTAGTGTAGTCTAAACCCAAAAATTTACGGTTCGTGTTAGATCAGTATCCAGTGTGTGCAATGTCATCAGATCTATGTGTGTGCAATTATGACAATATTGACGTATTTCTCTAGGGGTTTCTTTGACTGTGAGTCTTCGCAACTAGTGGTAGAGCTCCTTAGGAGACTTTCTGAAAAATATCTCGTACAAGTCACTTTCCGATTTAGAGAACAAGATTTTATCTTTGATATTCCTTTCCTTTTGATATTGGAGCTTAGCCTGTTGCGATATGAAACAATATACATGATTATCCCATCAACTGCATATTTCCCTTTTGTAAATCCTTGACACCATCATCTATTTATCTAATAAGTTTTTAGGTCCTGGCAAGTGAACCATTTGTTGGTGAAATGGGATGACTTATGGGCAGGACCCAAGTTTTGGCTCGGAGGCCAACAAGATCTATTGTAGTCTACGATAAAGCTAAAATTTTCACCCTGCTCAAAGGAGAGCAAGGAGTCTCCCCTAAGGCATGTTGTGACCTTATTGAGATAGGAGAACTAGAACCATGGAAACACAACGAAACTATTCTTCTATCATCTAACATAAATACATTATAGTCATGCAGAAAGAAACGCTTAACAAATATTATTTGAAGGAAAAAATATCATACTGCATGCATCAAAGGAAGCTATTAGATTTTTTTTTTAACCCCATTAAACATAATTCATTGATAATCACACATTTCATATACGACTCAAGTCCATAAAATTCCTCTCTGTGTATTATATTTCCTATGAGGTACATTACATCTCAGACTCTACAGAGCTCAATACACAAAAAAAAACCCAAAAATCCAATAACTAACTAACTGCCTGCTTCTTTTCCTTGCCTATATATTACTTTTCCTCGCACTGGTATTCTTTTATTCTTTTCCCCTTGGTTGTTCTGTTGCGCTTTGCCATTCCCTGTTCTCTTTTGCATTGAGCTCTATTTCTAGGAGTCTTCTACCATCTTGTTGTTGATTTTCCTGGCCACTTGTGTTGTTTCCTATTCACACTCCGCCACCCGCCAGATAACTCTCCACAACCTGCAATGACTCTCTGCCTCCCACAACACTTCTTCGTGACTTGCTCCATATGCAACGAAAAATCCACAACTCAAAACCAGTTTCTTCAAAGAAAAGGTGCCAACAAGACGGTAGGAGTTCAAGTATAGTGGAGAATACTTATGTTAAAATTATAGGAAAAGATCTTTGTAAAATTTAGGATTCCAATAAATGATAAAATTAGAAGGATGAGTCAAAATCAACATTAGAATAGAAATGAAATAAAAATATCTTAGATATTTTACATATAGACTTATATATAAATAAGATTGAAAACTGAATCATAAACAATAAAGGAAGTATCGATATAAGAAGTTATTCTTTTTTATTATTAAATTATGTATATTATGTTATGTTATTAACAAATCATAAAAATATAATCATTTCATATAATAATGAAAAAATAAAATAATAAAAATAAAAGTTTCATATGTTTTTTGTTTGAGCCATAAAGTTATTTAAATAATATTGGAAAAGTGTTATCTATTTTACAAATAGTAAATGAAAAACAATGGTACATATATTTATTTTCATCCTGTTCCTATTTATTTTTTATGCAAATACTGGCTTAAATTATTGTCGGAAATAACATATAGTAAATAGGATATTTATGTTAGTATGCCTTATTTTCATATATTTTAATTTTATATGGTTTTTCTATTAAGCTTGACAATGAAAAATCACTGGAAATTTTTTTAAAACTCATGGGATAAATATTGCAACTACATCCTGAAATTGTGGCAAATAACTCTGAGGTATCTATCCACATGTAAAAAAGGCTACAATAAGACCTTCAAAGTTATGGTCCAATCAAATGTTTGAAAAATATATTTTTCAATAATATTTAAAAATAATTTTTTTTTTTTTTAAAGTTAAACATTAAAACTTGACCTGGATAATAGTTGTTGATGAGCTCAAGTATTGCAACAAGAGTCTTGCAACTCCTAAGGCTACCAACATAAATGATCAACTCGGGATTCGTACAAGATTAGGAGGTGTCGGCGATACATGTGCAACATGAAATGTGTCCTTATTTTATTGATGTGATGCAATCAATTGAATATCATGAAATCAAACATTAGCTTAATTGGAGAATGTGAAAATTGCATTGAAAAGGAAAGCTAGTCTATGGAATTTGAATAATAATGCTTGAAATAGAAACCGTAGCTTAAGGATAAAGAAAATAGAATATCTAACATGCATGAAGGAAAGATAATTTAATAAATCACTACATTCCAAAGAGGTTATATCCATTGACATAGTTCATTACATAATTCATGCGTTAATCAAGGAAATCATTATTGAGCTATCCAGTTCATAAATCTGCCCATTATCCCAAATTATTGAGATGTGTTGCAGGGGTTAAAAGTAAAATACTATGTGATATTTGGTCTTCCTTAATCATATATTTAGAGCCTAGGTGTCATTAATCAATCCTAAGGGATAAAAACCAAGCTTTTGGAGCAGATATGGTCAATTTTACACGTGATAGAAGAGTGTTACATGAGTGTTATGAAATTGCTACAAGATTGACAAGATTGCCATAGGAGTTAGATAACTTGCCAAATGTCCATGAAAATAAAATTAAAATTACATGATAATTATTTTTTTATTACTTAGGATTCCCTAAGACTACATTCCAAGTGGAATCACTCGAAAATACACATGTTAACATGTGCTATAAAATAGCACAAAATTACTAATCGAAAAACCAAGAATTCAAGAATTTTTGAGCTAGTTAGCCTACCAAATTCCTAACCTAATCAAGTGAAAATTATATTGGATATTTATTTTATTAACTTTAATGTTTTTTTGACTCAAAACCAGTCAAATAAAATAAAAAAAAGCTCATTAAGACATTCTAAAAAAATAATAGAAAATTACTACTATTTTTCTAAAAGAGACTTCCAGAAATTTTAAATTTGTGAAGTAGTAGACTAATTCAAGTAGATAAATGATAAATATGAATTTTAATAGATTTTATAAGTATTAATTATGCTTGGGAATATACAAATAATTTGAATAACAACTCAATTTAATCATTTAACCAATATGGCGTACAAACAAAGAAGCATGAATAGTAAATGTCGAAATAAGAGATGCAAGTAAGAAAGATATTAAAAGCAAATATTGAAATTGTACAAGAGGGATATGAGGCTATTCGGATGGAAAATCCTAAGGATTCTCAAATTTCTATGAAGGAAACCAAACTTTATAAGCTAAAAATGGTGCCAAACTTCATTCTTCGAATCAATCCAAGTACGTTCCTGCTAGAAATGAGAGTGGAGATGCTAAAGAACAAGATTTTTCCACACAAAGAAAAATAAACAACTACCCCTAGAAGAAAATTAAACTTGCTACTTATAAAAAGTGATGAGGAAGCATTATCCTTGAAAGGAGGCAACTTTACCCTCCAAAATCCCTCAAAATGTGGATGTAGTTCCCAACACTAGGAATCTTCATTATATGACAGGGAACACATTCCTAGATTTTTTCAATAACTGTAGATCAAAATATTTTCAATAATTTCATGATATTCAGTTAATTTATCATCCAATATTGTCCCATCCTATAGTAGAGATAAATTCCCTATATTATCTCATTCAAAATTTATTCAATATTCACTCAACATTCTATAAAAATGAATAATATTAGGCACATAATATGTAGTTATCTCTTAACCTTCCTAAGAACATATTAAATATAAAAACAAATAATCAAGTATATAAGGAGAGATTTAAAATATAACTTATGTGCCTAAGAAAAGTTCAATGGGCCCTAATTTGTGTCTAATTTAAAGGCCCGTCATACCCCGCTACTGAAATTCTTTCTCATGAACCTATCCATATTCTTACCCTATTGTTATTATTTTTTGCTTCAAATGACTTTTTTGATGTCCCGCACTGATCTGGATGTTACTCCCTTTATTGAATGGAACCATTAAGGCCCTTGAATATCTTCTTTTTTCTTTGGCTCCACCTTTATTTTTCCTATTTTTTTTCTCTATCATTTCTTTGATTCCTCCCCTTAAATTTCATCTTCTTCTTCTGTTAAATCCTCCTCCTATATTTGGAGACTATTATTTATATGTGTAGAGCTAGGTTTTTCTTGTATCATTTAGTTTTTAGTTCATGAGAATCTAGGTGTCCTTCATACCTCCCACAACACACATTGAAGTTTTCCCTCAATTTATTTTCCTTTGGTGCTTTCTATAACTCCTCTTAGGAAAGAAAACAAATAGATTGGTGGCAAGTGGGAGCTGTGTTATGAAAACAGCTCAAGAAATAGAGAAAAATATAGATCAACAACCTATAAATCAACATATTCAAGGGGAAACCTCCTTTACATTACGTAAATGAAAAAATATTGGATGATTCAAATGACAAAGCCTCCTTTGAATATATAGGAGTCCAAGGGGTCAGAATATAATCCTAGCCGACATAACAATAACAATGTAAGGGTACAAAAATAACAATGGTGAGCTTCTATGGTGCAGGATAATAATAATATCAAGTCTACATGAGAACAAAAATAGAAATAAGGGGGCTACAGTTACAATAAAAATAAGGGGATTCACTAGTATTATAGGACCTAACATGCCCCTCTCCTTCAAAAAAGTGTCGCCATCAATGCTTAAATAGTTATGGATGCTTCTGTATAAAAATTTCATCCTCCCATGTCAAATATTCAGTGGGTAAGTTCTTCCATTTGATCAGATACTATAAAATTGATCGCTTTTGTAGCTATCGAGTTCTTGTTTCCATGACTGCTTCAAGTTGCAATATGATATTTCCTTCTTCATCAAGTTCTTGCAATGTTGTTTGAACTGGGAGCTTGTCATCTATAACCTTCTTTAAGCATGAAACATGGAAAGTTGGGTGCACTCAGGATGATGCAGGAAACTCCAATTTGTATTCCATATTACTGATCTTTTGCAACACTTTTTAAGGACCATAATCCTTTGGTGACAATTTATTATGATTTTTATTTTTCTTGAGGGACATTTGTCTATATGGTTGTAGCCATAAAAATACATAGTTTCCAACATCAAAACTTCTTTCGTCGTGATCTTGATCTGCCTTTCGTTTCATTAGATTATACGCCAATGTGATTTTATCCTTTACGAGTTGGAGAAATTGTTGTTAATGCTCGATGTCATCTTCCACTACTTGAACCTTAGAATTTTCTCTCAAATATGATGTGATGGATGGTGGATGATATCCATAAAGTTCCATAAATGGGGTCATTTTTGCTGCAACATGGAAGGAAGTGTTATACCACCATTCAACTAGAGGTAACCACTTCATCCATTGTGTTTCTTTATCAGTTAAAAATAAACTAATATATCCTTCCAAAAATTTGTTCACTATCTCAGTTTTCGTAGCATATTGAGTATGATATGATGAGCTATGAGCTAATTGAGTACCCAAGCAAGAAAATAATTCCATCCAAAATGTCCTATAAAAATTGGATCTATGTCTCTTACAATAATCTCTGGATTTCCATCTACCTTTTGAATCATTACCATAAATGCAATATCAATTGTACTCACTTTAAATGGATGAGATAATGTACAAAAGTGTGCATACTTCGTAAGTCTATCAACTACCACCATGATGACAGTCTTTCCTTCGGACTTGGATAGACCTGTGATAAAATCCATTGAAACCTCCCCCCGTTGACTTCGAATGGATAAAGGTTGTAACACACCTAGGGTCTTAATAGTCTCAAATTTATTTTGTTGGGAAACCAAATATTCTGCCACAAACTTTTGAATATCAGATTTAAGGCCATCCTGAGAAAAATCCTTCTTGACCATGTGGTCATTTTTTAAATTTCATGAGTGCCCTCCTAATGGAGATGTGTGCAATTCCAAAAGAATATTTTGTTTGATTTGAAATTATTACAAATATATAAGCGATATTTGTACCATAATGAATCATTTTTCCAGCTAAATGTTTCAGATGTACTAAGATCTTGTTGCAACTTTTGAATGAGTGTCCACACCTCTTCATCATTCTTCCATTTATCCCTTGCTTCATTTATCCACTTAGCTTGGATAATAGAAATGGAACAAAGAAATGCTTCTACATCCTCATCCTTTCTTGAGAGTGCATTCACAACAACATTTTTCTTCCCTTTTTTGTAGATGATTTTAAAGTCATAACCCAACATGTTTTTGACTCATTTGTGCTTCCCTTCTAAAGATAATATTTTCTCCAAAAAGTATTTAAGACTATCATGATCTGTTTTTACCTTGAAGTGTCTTCCCATTAGGTAAGGTTTCCATTTCTTTAGTGCATGTAATATTACCAAAATTTCACTACAAGAAAAAAGAATATTTGTGAGGGAAAAAAAATGTCACCATAAGCTCATTGGTGAGGGCCAAAACAACCTTCATCACAAAAAAGTAAATGTCACAAAAGGTTGTGTGGCCAAAAGTATAGTTTTTGTTGTGACATTCAATTTCCATCACCAATAATGATAATAATGATGGATCATGGTTGTCACTATTTCATATGAACAATCGTGATGGAAAATAGCTTTCGTTACCAAAAAATTGAATGTCACCAAAGGTGGCGTTGCCAAAAGTATGTGTTGTGGTGACATTCAAGGTCTATCACGAATATTGACTATAATGATGGTCATTGACTGTCACCATGTCATATGAACAACAATGATTTTTTGTGATGGACCTTTCATGGCCGTCACTATTGTTACATATATATGGTGCTGTTCATTGACCGTCACCATTTAATATTTGGTGAGAGTCAAAAAATGTCATCATAAGTTCATAGGTGACATCAAGGTTTGTCATGAATAATTACTATAATGGAAAAAAATCACCCTCACCATTTCATATCAAAAACAAAAAATTTTCGTGACATATATTTCATGTCCATCACTATTACTTCATATATATGGTGGTGTTTGATTACCGTCATCATTTTATATTTTGGTGAGGGTCGAAAGATGTCATTATAAGCTCATTGGTGATGGTCAAAAGGGTCTCCATAACTAGAAATTGGTCGCCGCCAGTCCATATCAATATCAGGGTACAATGGATTCAAACCACCAACCTCCTCCTTCTAAACAAGGTGCTCTTCCATTGAGCTAACATCCTTTAAAGAATCTACTTTTAAAAATTATCTTGAAAATTTATATATTTTAAGTTCTAAAACATTCAATAAATTAAATTCTCAAAAATATTTTACTAAACAAGAGAAACATCATCGAAGCTACAGGTCCCTACGTAATGGTTATGGAAGCTATGAAAATTTGGTGGCGGAAACAATAGTTGCGTATAAGAGACTCAATATTTTAACTTGGATACTCAATTATAATTGAAACTCTGATGACATTTATAGCCTACAAATGACCTATAACTCGAAAATGTACCAAATATTGCAAAGGAAATTTCATAACTGGATAACATATGGAAGAAGAGCATTGATGAAGGCAAATATTGTAATACGTTATAGGTTTAATGAAAGAAAAATCTCAATGTTGTTGTTGTTTTTGGGTGACTTTTTATAATTGGGACCTTTTCTTTCCTTTATCATGTAAATATTCAAATTAAAAATTATAAATTTTAGATATATGAATGATATCTAAACTTTCATGAAAATGTAACACAAATCTCCAAGGAACCATAGGGAAAAATAAAAAATAATATATATATATATATATATCCCCTTAAGATAAAGTGACATGTGATTTAGAATTTCACAAGACCACACTCAAAACATGACAACAACCAAGAAAAAAAAATATTGAAACTTATCACGGTAAGAGTATCCTTTTCAGAAGTGAACACTAAACAATAACATTGAAATTAGTTCACTTCAAGACTGCAAAAAATTGGAAAAAAACAATGTGTTCAATTATTTTCCAGTTCAAAATGGACGTAATTATAATGAAGCAAAATAGTCGATACCAAATCAGAAATAAAAATGACTAACAACAGTGTAAAGTTTGTTTTTTCAACAACACACTCCATCACTACCTTCCATGTATATAGATCCATTTTTTGCAGTATTAACAACCTCTTTTGAAGAAAAACCCAGTGAATAGACTTCATAAGTTTAAAGTTTAAATTATAAAATACATAAAAGATGGAGTTGATGAATTTTAAATATGGAGTTGAAAAGTAACCCTTGGGCCTTGACTCATTTTTATCTTTGCATATTTGCATCTAGGGGATGGTGCCTTTCTCATTGTGCTAGAGAAGAAAATATGATAAATGTAATTTGTTGTTTAGTCTTGCCTCACTTGTCTTCTCCAATATTTTTAGTTGTTGTCCTAGACTCCAACCGTATCCTTTGAGTATTTATACCTCCCTTGTTGGATTCATATTATATATAGATACTAGGAGAGAGAGAGAGAGACTTCAGCTTGGTAAAAAAAACATGCAACTCTTAAAATATCGAGCAACATTGGAGTTGGAGGATATCTTGAAGGTAGATTTAGATGTCAAAAATTGGTGTTTCTATAATTGGTGCATGCATCCTTCATTGTATATACTATATGGATCATAAACATCCATTTAGACAAGCTGCCCAGTGTTATTTCTTCTTGAGATAGTTCAAACCTCTTAATGACAATACAAATAGTAAATAAGGGCATATCAAGGGATAAATAATGAGTTTGTACATATTAAATGAACCATATTATAGGAACCTTCTAGAACATGTTCTGGGAGGCATGAGATTTTTAAAAAATAGAGTATGATAGCACCAAGCTCTAATTATTTGTGAATTATTAAAAACCCAACCATAAAAATTTGAATGAACATTTTGAATGACAAAAAGATGAAAGTGGTTAGAAATTTCTCCATATTTTATTAAATCCAAACTTTATTATATATCCTTACACATTTTCGTCCATTTTTTGAGTAGTAAGGACATGTATGCTTACCCATCAGATTTGCGAACAAGTCACAAGGATCCTAAATCAACTGTTCCCACCTGATTTGAACTAGGAACTTGAATGAGCATTGTTTGGTCTAAAATAGGAAGAACTTGAAGGGATTTAAGTACATTCAATGCTACTGTTGTGACTATTCTCAAAATAAAGGTATAGATGTTTTAGGTCCCAATTCATTTTGGAATCATTATTCCATGATGGAAAATGTATATATAGCACATGGAAGACCATCAATGTGTATTAAAAATAGAATCCCCAATCCATATGTACATAAGATCTCAACTGGGTCTATGTTCTGATACCTAGAAACAAAACCCAATAGTGTTTACTACAGAAACATATTGAAGAATTTTTCAACAATGCCTCTCATTGATGAGACCATTGAGCCCAATGGCTTACATTGATCAATTTATTCATTGGAAAAATGGACCAGGGATGAAAAATAGTAATGTAGATAATGGACCAAAGGACCATGATCTATTTCCCTAGAGGTTTTTTGAGAGCTCAAACACAACAATGCTTCAACTCTCTAACTGCATCGAGGATATTGAGATAAACCATCAAAATCCTTCACTTAAATTCCTCACTATTATTGGTAATTGTATCATTAATCAGCTTCCTTGTATCAACAATATTTCTCTCAAATGACTTTAAGATCCATCTGTGGTTGAAAATTTTCCTTTTAGGTTTAGATTAGTAGAAGAGGAATCTAAGATTCCTATGAAATATTTTACTAAAAATGTGTGCAGGAAATTATCTAAAATTTTTATTTCATTAACATTCTAGTCTCCTTTCTTGATTACCCTTTGCCTATTTCCCAAAGTTGTAATAGTGCACTCTAAGGCTAGAACATAGGCAGGTATGTAACTTACAATTGTAAAGTTTGTCACTTTGATTCATAAGATCTAGTAATGTATCATATTAATTTATACCTGGGTACATATTTCCATTATTAGATGCATTGATAATTTTCTCTTGTTGATTGAAATCGTGGTGAATGTGTTAGTATATATGGAGATTTGTTAAAACTATGCTATTTATGTTGTGCTTGGCTTAGGATTAATTCTCTTTCTTTTCTTAACTTAATATATGTTTGATTTACATTAAAGGCCCTACCATGTTCGTATTCCTCGCCCTTTGAATACTTTTTCAGTGTCATATCTTCCAAATGCTTGAGCCTTGGGATGTGAGGTGGTGTACAATAGAATTATGTGTTCCTTTCCCAAGTATAATTTTTGTTAAAACCATGAATCACTAGGGATTTGAAAAACCAGACCCCCACTTCAAAATAGAGTTGGTAATTTTTTTTGACAACCTTATTAAAAATTATTTCTAAATTTTCATGAATATACTGAGATAATTTTTCCTCTTCGTTGATCATGTACCTTGAAAAAGGCTCATAACGAGCACCCTGTTGCTCATATAATTGAGCTAACAATTTACTATTCTGGAATGTATCATCAACTATAATTTGAGGACTATGGGAAAATAAAGCTCTGATTATTTTATGAATTATTAAAAACCCAACCATAAAAATTTGAATCAGCGATTTGAGGGACAAATAAATTGAAAGGGGTTAACAATTTCTCTCTAGTTTATTAAATCAAAAGGTTATTATAAATCCTAACACGTTTTGGTCCATTTTTTGAGTAGCAAGGGCATGTATACTTTCCCGTCATATATGCCAACAAGTCATAAGAATCCTAAATCAATTATGGTCAACTAGTCTAAACTAGGCAGTTGAATGGGGATTGGTAGGTCTAAAATAGGAAGACCTTGAAGGGCTTGAAGGACATTCAATTCTATTGTTGTGACTGTTATCCAAATAAAGTTAAATATGTTTTAGGTCCCAACTGATTTTGGATACATTATTACATGATTGCAAATGTATATCTAGCACATGGCAGACCATCAATATGTATTAACAACAACATCCCAATCCATATTTGCATAAGATATCAACTGGGTCTATATTCTGATACCTAAAAAAATAAACCCAACAATGTTTATTGCACAAACATGTTGAAGAATTTTTCAACAATGCCTCTCATTGACGAGACCATTGATTCCAATGCCTTACATTAGTCAATTTATTCACTGGAAAAATTAATAAGGGATGAAAAATGGAATTGGAGATGATGGAATAGAGGACCATCATCTATTGCCCTAGATGATTTTTGAGAGCTCAAACACAACAACGCTTAAACTCTCTAACTACATCGAATATCTTGAGAGAAACCATCAAAATTCTTCACTTCAATTCCTTGGTCTTATTGGTAATTGTAACACTACTAGCTACCCTGAATCAACAGTCCTTCTCTCCAACGCCTTTGAGATCAATATGTTGTTGAAAATTTGTCTTTTAGGTTTAGATTAATAGAACATGCATATAGGTTTCCTGGGAGAGATTATAATAAACATGTGTGTAGGAAATTATCTAAAAGTGTTCTTTCATTTACATTTTACTCTCCTTCCTTGATTACCCTTTGGCTATTTTCCAAAGGTGTAATACTATACTATGTGGCTAGAAAATAGGTAGGTAAGAAACCTACAATTGCAAAGTTTGTCACCGTGATTCACAAGATTTAGAAATGTATCATATTGATTTATAGTTGGGTATGTATTTCCATTATTAGATTCATTGATTTTTTTCTCTTGTTGATTGTAATTGTGCATAATGTGTTAGTCTCCATAGGAATTTCTTCAAACTATGTTATCTATGTTCTCCTTATATTAAAAGTAATTTTTTTTGTGCTTTCTTAACTTAATATTTGTTTGATATACATTAAATTCCTTACCATGTTCATAGTCCTATCCTTTTTAATATTCTTCTAGTGTAATATCTTCCCACAACTTCTTATGAGTGCAGAACAACAATGTTGTCTACTTGGTTGGAGCCAGAGCACATCGTTTTTTTCAATGTCACCTAAACAATAAAGTATGACAAAACTCTTTACTAGATAAAATTTGCAAGTAGTGCCCTTTGGAAACATGCATGAAACAAATATGAAAATCAACCATGTCAAACCTCCTTGAAATCCCTCTAACATGGACAGATTTGATGAGTTATTGCATAAATTCCACACTTCCAACTATATTATACTTTTAATTCCTATTTACTATTTCTTTCCTAAGTGAATACATTGTGAACCAAAGGTACCTATATTTTGGTTACAATTATAAGAATTCTTTTCTTCTCTAAAATTCAAAACTTCCATTCCAAATTCTACAGTGGGAGGAAAATGTACAGACATCAAAAAATGGTGGAATAAAACTATTATCATTAAGGAGCTAAGGAATTAAATCTAGTCACTGCCTTTCAATTCATGACAATAATTTTTGAGAAGCATCATTTACACCTTGAACTACACATAAGGAGGGTTTGGATACAACTATTGCTCCATTGTCTGCAATTTCACCTTTCCTTCTTACATATGTAAACAAAACACAGAGTAAAAATCATGGATAATCATCTAAACAAAAAAATATGAAGTTGGGCTTGATATAATATATTCTACCTACTCTAAGAGAGAAAGTTTGATACATTATCACAAGCCAATAGAACTTTAATTCAAACTAATCAATTGTTTCAATGTTTTTATTGCACATACAGTCATGATTTTCTCAAATCCTTGCACCACTTAGACATTGAATCATATGAATTAAGGACCCTTCTACACCATCTCCCATCACTCTTCTGATATCACCACTATTACCATCTTCCTTTCCTAGCTTGATATGAGAAACATTACCCTCAAGGATGTCATTTGGAACCTTGCAAGGACTGTCCATATTACATATGAACACATTCTTCTGTATAGTGTCTAGAGAAGAATTAAAAGGTGCCTTTGGTTGACTAGAATTTAGAATTCCTTTATGTTTTACTTCTATTATAATATCACCTTTCAATGAAGCACTAAGAGACATAATAAAACTTGAAATTTTGTTAAATAATCAATATTTAAAAAATAATTATGTATACCTAGGACATAAGAACATTTAAAATGTCAAAAATTTCTTTAAAAAAATAAATCTTGATGTTTTTTAAAATATGCATGAAAACCATCAATAGTTAAAAAAATATATTGAGTCTTAATACAATAAAAAATTTAAAGTGTAAAAAATAAGCCCTTTAAAAAAATGGATCAATGTTGCATCAACATTTTTTAAAATTAACATGAAAATAAATAAAATTAAAAAAAAAAAGTTTTGATACATAAGAAAATTAAACGTTTCAAAAAAATTCTCCCAAAAAATAGTGTATTCTGGAAGAGCAATTTTCAAAATGAGATTACTTTTTTTCTACCTCAAAAAAGCTGGTACTTGTTTACATTCCCATTTCAAATTTTACATTATTATTAGATAGATGTCGCTCTCAGCCACGTGAGAGGTTGACCTTCCCTTTTGATTTAGATTTATTTTGTTTATTTTTTGAGAGTTTTCTAGAGGCAAGACCTACTTTTGTTTGACATCCTCGTAGGACTATGTTGCATGTACGGATGCAGATTTTGGGCTAGATGATGCCCAAGAGGGTCCATACTAACTTTCCCTCCAGGATATATCCTGATGCGCTAGGGTTTCTATCTAGTTTTGATGATCAATCCCTCATTCTGGTGCCATATACATATGTCGGTTTGGATTAGCGACGACGTAGCATCAACCTCTTCACACAAGATGAGCCGCTAGACGCGAGAGGTAATATTAGTGTTTTCTTTAAATTAATATAGTTTCATTTAATTGTCTTAATTAACTAATTAGAATTATAAAATTTATTCTAACATGTTCTTTAACTTGTTTTATTAATTTTTTTAATGAAAATGTCTAATTATTGTTGTGTACTAAATATTTATTAGATATTGGGAAATTCATTGGGGATGAGATTCCATCCCCTTCGAATGATCCAGGTGTAGATGTTGATGAGGAAATGGTAGAGGCGAAGGATCATGGTGACAGACCTGATCCTGATCAGGTGCAGATACTTGTGAGGATGAGGCATAGGCCGAACACCCGATTTAGAATGGAGTTGGGAACCCAACTTTGTCGACCTCTAATTGATGAGGGAGTCCACCTAGTTACGATCAAATAGATTCAGGTTGATCATAGGCTCACACAGCTTTGGAGAGGCATGCCCTGCAATATGTTGACCCTCATGCGTTATATTGTTGGAGCTTCCAGAGCACTGGCATGGGCTAGGAGGGGTAGGCATCATGGAGATGCACGATAGAGCAGTGCCTCATATAATGATCACGATCATGATGATAGTGATCATCATTCTAGTACTCCACCTCCTCATCCTTCACCTCACGGCGGATATCATGATGAGCAGTGAGCATCTAGTCCTAATCAATGCACATCACCTGAGTAGTCTACACCATCTCAACAGATACCTAGTCCTAAGCAAGCACCTGATCTTGAGAAGGTGGGTCCATATGAGGAGGTAGGTCCATCATCACAGGCTGCACCATCCATGTCTCAGCAGGTTGCTCCATTGATGAGTCATAAACAGGTAGTTCTTGAGTAGAATACACCATCAAATAATTAGCGGGCACCTCCAGAGTAGGCATGTTTTCTATCTGTGCATGAGGATGCACCATCGACTCAGCAGGCCCCGACTAGTACTAGTATTTACATACCACTAGATATTTTAGATTTATATGTAGTTATATTAAATTTATATATTTTTGACATTATATATATATATATATATATATATATTGTCCATGTATTTTATGTTCATGTTGATGTACTTAATTTACATGTTGGTATTCATCATGATGTGTATTATTTTAGGTCATGTTAGATATATTCATTTAATGTTCTTGCAGATATATGTGTATGTGATAACAATTATTTGACATGAGATGTATATTTTATGTTTGTGATGTGGTGATGTTATACAATGCTTGTGTTTTATTAAATGATCATGATCACAATGATTATATGATTTTAGCAAATTTGAATGTGTATTTTAGTTGAATATGATGTTTGTACGATGGTTATCATGTTTATGATGTTTATTTTCAATATTAAATCATTATATTTATTAAAAATTATGTCATGATTGTAATTGAAATTTTAATTTTAATTGTATGTAAAATTGTAAAATTCTAATTGTAATTATATGTAAAATATTTTTAAAATTGTAATTGTAATTGTATGTAATTGTATTGTGAAATTGAAAAATTGTAATTTCATGTGAAATTTTAAATTTGTAATTGTAATTTCAATGGTAATTGTATGTAAAATCTTAAAATTGTAATTGTAATTGTAATTGTAATTGTGTGTATTCATGTCATGATTCAATTTTATTAAAATTGTAAATTTTGTAAATTTGAATTTTTTTAGAAATGTAACTCTAATTGTATGCATCTTGATTGTAATTGTAAATGTAACTCTAATTGTAACTTGAATTGTAATTGTATGTAAAATTGTAAAATTGTAATTGTAATTGTAATTGTATGTAAAATTGTAAAATTGTAATTGTAATTCTAATTGTATTTGTATGTAAGATATTTGTAAAATTGTAAATGTAATTGTAATTGTATTGCGAAATTGTAAAATTGTAATTGTATGTATTTTCATCATTCAAGTTTCTAAAGAATTTTAAATTTGTAAATTTGTAAATTTGTAAATTAATTTTAAATTTTGAACCATAATCACTACGATAAGTAAAATGTATACCATAAATATGGTTAAATTACCATAATTGTAAATTTGAAAAGTTGTATGAATATAAATATCTGTAAGATAATAAATCTAGAATAATATGAATTTTTGTAACATAATAAAGTTTAGAAAATAATGCAAATAAATTCACGTTTAGAATTATCATTATTTTATTAGGATGTTACATACCGAAAATAAAAATATACATTTTTAAGATATCATTTACGAAAATTTAAAGGAATCAAGTAGTTGTATTATTTTAGGAATTGAAATTATAAAAATAAATTAATTAATTAAAAAATAAATAAAATTATACAACACGCCATTGTTTTCAAGGTCAACATAATTGAAAATGATCAAGTGAAATGATTTTAACATTAAGATAGTGCAAACCAATTAATTCAAAATGCATATTATAATGTTTCGAAAAAAAAAAGTCTTAGTTATAAGGTAATTAAGTCCTCTTCTTTATAAAAACACATATTAAAAAGTATAAATGATGAAATAACACATGTACCATATCACTCTCAGTTCTGATGATCACCCTCATTATCTCCCAGCTCACTTGGAATGATAACGCTATTGTTCTCAAAGATATGTTTTGGTCTAGGATGTTTTTCTCAATACGAACCACCAATCCCTATCGAACAAATTTGGGTAAAAAAACACCTGGTTGCAATGTTTGGGGAAAACATAGTTCTCCTTAACTTCATCCCCCATATTTCTAGAGTTGATACATATCAGCCCATTATCGTGATATTCATTTACATTATTCCAATCAAAGGTATCCCACCACTTGCACCTAAAAATAACACATCGGAAAGAAGAGAAATCCACTTCAATGATCTCTTCTATCTTTTTGGCGTAACCTAACGTCCCTTGTACTAGGTTTTGATCATGGTGGCTAGGTTGGCTAGATTGATCAAACTTAACTTCCACTCCATAGTCTTCTCTCATGTGTCCATTATTGATCTTTTTTGTGTGAAAATGGTGTCCATATGCACACATAGATGGGAATAAATTGACCTATAAAAAAGTTAAAATATCATAGTGTCATGTGCCTTATAATAACCAAACTCTTAAAATATGAAATATAGATGTAATTAAATTCCAAATCTGAATTATTAAGTTTAAAATGTACATAAATAGATTATTACTAAGTGGGTGCATCCAATCCCTATATTTAGCGTATCCTCTTTAGCACGCGGGTAAGGACTGGTTGCACTGTATTTCTCTCTGACTTGGTCAACAACCCAATTGTTGGGCCATATATTTGGCATATTTTCTTTTAAATTACTAGGATAAGGCACACTTCTACCATTCAACCATCTGAATTATTTCCTGCCACTATCCCATTTAATCCTCTTTTGTTCGTACAATACGACCCACGGTTGTTTCACTTCGTAATTGTAAAGAAAAAAATTATTGATTGCTTCAATTTATGCATTCAATGAGGAAATCAAACTGAAATATAGTAAATATGAGATCAAAATATACATTATATCTAAGTTCAACATGAATATTTACTTTGTGTAAATTTGCAGAATTATAAGTTTCTTACTCTTTATGAAGCGTCTTTTTCCATTCATTTGGAGCAAATCCCCTTCTCTTTTGTCTACATCTCTTTCATTTTCCCAAATCACCACACCTATTCTGTTGTCGATCTATTTGATGTAATCACTGGAATAATAGAAAGACTCATCCGATATGTACGCCTCTTCCATATACCTATCAGGGTTTGCCCTTTTTAGAAAAAAAACCTTTAAATTTCTTCATGTACCTCTCTAATAATAACATCCAATGATAAGAAACTACCCCAACTAATTCAACCTCATCTACTAGTTGGATTAGAATATTAACCTACAAGTCCATGAAATTCGTCGGCAGTTCTTTCTTAAACAAACAAACAATCTTAACTATCTCTTGACGCCACAGTGGAATTATAGCCACATGAATCTCCTTTGACATGATCCAACATATAAATGCATATAATTTAGATATGGCACGTCCTAGATCTTGGGCGAATTCATGTTTCACACACCCATGCACAAACAAAGGATAATGACACTGTAAAGCTATAAACATATGAAATAATATACAAAATTAATTATGTTTTATGATCCCTACATAGGATAAAATTTATTAATATAAAATATAATAAAATCATTCATTTGACATCATACATACTCTTAGAATATTCAAATGGTCAAGTGATTTAAACCCCGACAAATGGTCATCCACGGTGAAGCAGTACCATAGTGAAGACCCATATGAAGATGGTACCCTCACACCCATTATAACTTTCTTTGCCAAATAAATATCATATTTTTTAAAAATCCATGGGACATCACCTTCTTTTAAATACCAATTAGAGGGACTGACGCCTGCATTTGATCTTGTACTTTCCTATCATCTTGTCCAATGTTTCTTTTTAGCTTTTGAAGTAATAAGACCTTTACTAACACAAAATGTGTCACTTTGTTTCGATGATATGTGACTCCATAAAGAAGATGAAATTTTTTTAAATATATGCATGGGATTTAATAAGTGGGTAATCTTAAGATGCTCCCAATATGGGATGTTATATACGATAAAATTCCTTTTCATCCCAATGGGAAATTTCTCAACATAGGTGTCAAAGAATTCTAGATCATCAAACATATGCTCCCCATTTGAATCGAACATTTCTATGAACTCCTGCTCCTTCTCTCTGTCATATACTCTAATCCATTCAGCTGGTGTCGATATTGGAGGCCTTTGGGTTCTCTCTCATTTACCATTGAATGCGGATGCTTCTCTTTTGTAAGGGTGTTCTTCTAGGAGGAATACCATAGAGAAGTCATACACTGGCTTTCATAAGTTGTTGGACTATATAGCTTTCAGAGAAGGTCCACAAAATTTACTTCCAAAATACCCTTTTGTTACAATATCTACGAAATTTTTGTATACAATATATATGCATGACATGTTAAATAATATCATGAATATCAGAACAATTACGAGTTAAATAACTGATATGCGAAAGAATATTATTATGTATATAACAAATCAATAAACATGTAATTTACCAGAGCAAAATCCTAACTCGGGATAATGATGTGTCCTGTAAGCACATATTCCATACAAAGTAAAAATACTCTCTGCTACGATGGGTCTTGATACATCGTATACTTTTATCCCATCCCATAATTCCTTCAATTCATATACCAGTAATTCTAAGTAGACATCAATATTCTTCACTTGTCTTCAAACAGGGACTATGAGACGTAAGATAAGATGTTCATTCTTCACGGAAAACCATGGGGGGGTATTTTTATTAATCACTACTATAGGCTAAACAAAATATTTTATGTTCTGGAGGGAATATGGGTTGATGCCATCCATGGCTATGCTGAGTCATAGAATTCGTACTTCATCCTTGAATTTTTCGGGCCATGCATCCTCTATATGATTCATGGCTATTGACTCTATTGGGATTCACATAACTCCCAACTCACTTCTATGTGAGGCATGCCATACTTGAAACATAGCTAATTCTTTGCAATGAAAGAGCCTTTGAATCTTGGGATTATATGAATGTGCCTCAATATCTTAAAAGGAGGACCACATGATTTACCCTTCTTTTTTTATTTATCATACCTGTCATGGCCACATTTCAGACATATCTCTTTGTCTTCATATTCTCCTCTATAGAATACAATAATTTGGATATTCATGATATGATGTGTACTCAACACCCAACATTTTCAACAATTTCTTTGCCACTTCGCAGCTACCAGGCAAGACATTATCACTCAGAAGAACATTATATTTGAATAACCTGTAGTTGGTCATGGATAACATTATATGTACATTAATGCCAATATAATTATTAATTTTCATAAAATTGGCCATTTTTAATGTTCATTTTGTGATTATATTTATCAAAAAGTAAGGGGGGCCTTGATGGTTAATTACCTCAAAATTTCGAGAAACATGCATTCGACAAGACAAAATTTTATTTCAATTTGTACTGTAACATGATCGTCCCCAACTGGGTAGACTTTGACTGACCATCAGGTCCAAAGAGAGGGGTGGTGGAAGAAAATTTAAGGCTTTCGAAAAAGTATCAACGATATGAGCATCATCCCCTAGCTGATCATCGTTCTGGAATGCATATAACAAAATTGTCTCGATAGCAGTCGTATCCCTTAAGTAATCATCCATACCAACCTCTATATGATTTCCTCCATTGTCATCTTATGAAGAAATAATATTGTTGTAGTCATTCCTAAATGGTGAATCTTGACGTAGTGGGAATTGAATAGGTGGTTGATTCAACCATTCTTGGTATTGTTACACTCCAAGTTTTTCTCTTAATTCAACCTTCTCTTGATTTGAAATTTTAGTGGGGGTGCAACGGAAGATAGTAGGTAGGCTGCTCATCATCACTAGAATCCTGATAATTTCAAAAAATATATTTCAACATGATTAATACAAAATAGATGATATCAATTTGTAAGATGTAGAAAATGCATAATTAATTAGTTTAACATTGAAATAATTACATTAACATACCAAACAATTATTATTACCATCATTATCCTAGGATTTTGGCTAGAAGATGCAACGTTACAATTGGCAGGGTGAAGCGACTCTCCAGTTTCATCTACCAAATGCGCCTTGCAGTATGCTTCTCTTGATAAGAGATTTTGACATATTGGAGTTGTTTGAATATTTTGTGCATATGAACTTGATTTTGAATCTACATGAACCTGAAAATTTGTATATATTAATATTATTCAGTTGATTGACATGGTTAAAAGGATAAATTCAATTATATAATTAAAATATAATTAAAATATGAAGTAAATATTATGTCTGGAGATGGATATGGATAACTCTGCAATGTAATTTGAGAAATATTATGGAACGAGCTATATTTAGAAGAATTTTCCATTCGATATAATTATGAAATTTTATCCCTGCATTTGAGAAAAATCAACAATAAATTCTGGTTTACATACCTAAAAGTAATTTCGATGCCTTAAAAATGGACTTATTGTTCTCGGTGCTAATGTATAGTTAATCGAACCAGTGTGTTTTAGTTACCGTGCACCAATGTTGTGTTATTAATTGACGCGCCATTGCAGTTAGTTAACAAACACACCAAATATCCACAAATAAAAAAAGCACAAATTTATATTTTTAAAGTGAAGAAAAGAATTAAATGGAAAAATGGGTGGAAATTTATTTTCAAAAATCTAATTTCATGAAAAATACTTTAAATAGTAAAATATATTCATTATTTCATTATTTCTTGCAAAAAAATTCAGGGATGGATTTTCATGAGAGACATACCTAGAGCAAGAGAGCACGAGAGCACTGTGGAGCAGTAAAATACTGGCAAACAACAACACTATTTAGAGAATCAGTATTTGAAACATTTTGTGATTCGCACAAAAACCCTACAGTATAGTAAAAATGTTAAATTTTATTGTAACAATTATTTTTTTTACATTTTCTGTATGATTTAATACATGCATAGTAAAAATTTTAAATTTTAATACGCTTTAAAAAAAACAAAAAAAAACAAAAGAAACAAAAAAAATGCATTCTTACGTTAAACCGTTGCTTCTTGTTGTTTCTGCCCTGTCTTCTTCCTGTTTCTATGACTTCACAATTAGGGGTTTTCATTTTAGATGTGTAGGGTTTGTATTTCTATATATATAGGTGTACGACATCTAACCCATGAGACGACTTGCAGAGTTAGATCCCAATCCATGTCGGCCCTTGCATGTTTTTTTAAAAGATAGGTTTTTTTTAATCATACCCTTTTTATATTGTAACACTGTAAATTTTAGTCCCCACTTGGTCTTGTGTTCAAACCTCATTGGAAGGGGTTCTATATTTTGTTATTTAGTTTTCTAGGTTGAAACATTTGTGTTAAACTTCTGTGTGTGTGATTGCATTTATTATATTTTTATTAAGAATAAATTTTCAAAAATTAGTTGTACAAGGTTAAAAACAACAATCAAGGCCAAAATCTAGAAACTTGTTCATTAAAATACCAACCTCTAAAGAAATTATCCATCAGTATAATATTACATCATGATAGAAGCCTTTAATATGGACATACCAGAATAATTATTTGTTTTGGAATAATAGCGAATAAATTCATCACCCAAGACACTATTTTAAGTTTAAATTAATAGTATTGTTCCCTAAAGTGCCCAAATATAAGATGAATTTGGCATGAACAAAACCCTATATAGTAATACTAAAACTTCAATTAGAACTACTAAAAAGGTAGGGGTTAAGGTACTAATTCAAATGTTTGGTTAATGAAGGATGGGTTTCATGGGTAATATAATAGTTCAATGAAACAATACCATGGGGCTGAGCTATAAAGGATCCGTATCTATGCAACACGGTACATCAAGTCAACCCAAATGATGAGATGGGACCTCCAATAAACATGTATATCGTAAGAGTGGTTCAACCACCTAATTTATTTCTATGGTGTTCTATGGAAGGATATCATTACCTAGTGCATCATTTTAGGCTTAAATGGAACAATGTATTCCTTGAAGAAACTAGTCTTGAAGAGAATTTTGGATATAGGTTCCACATAACATGATACACAACCTTTAAGTGTAATTATTACCCTTTTAGAGGAAAAATGTCCTAATCCAAATATATGGAAAATCATGTAAGGCTGTCCTCTACCAACCTGTGCTTCAAATGTAGAATGAAGGCTATTTTTCATTGACTTACCTACCTATGAGTGACATGGAGAATTAAGTCATTCTAGGACAACAGAATATTTTTTAAGATGGAATCACTATAATAAAACTCATGTAGTGATTTCATTTCTTCATTGGGTTCATTTTGCAAAGATATATTATGTAAGACATTCCTTGCGGCCATAATATGGGGTAAAATACTTTCAAGCATCAATATTGAATGAAAATTTCCTATGAATGGGTGAATACATGAAGCTTTGTTAGGCTTTTGCGTAAAACTTAGCTATGAAATTTCAATTTTTTTGTCTTTTATTGAATTTAAGCCCTAAAAATTCATATAAGCATTGGGAGTTTTGATTCAAAATAAAAATGTAATTTTTGGAAAAAAAATTTGCTGTCATAATGATATTTTTTGCAACAAAAAAAAAGTGTCATATAATATGTCAAGTTTCCATTAAATGAAATGTGTGTCCTTGGAAATTTTCACACATCTTAATAGGTATGTGTGTGCTCCTATATCGACACTTAGTCTAAAATGTGTAATTTTTAACACACACCCACTCACATATATGAGCATGATATACAAAGGGAGAACTAAGTTTTTCATATTAAAATTTTATTTTTTATGCAAAATTACATTTTTTATTTTTTGAAGTTGGAAAAGTAATATTTCAATTGCATTTTGCAGACACAAGTATTTATGTAAGGTTTTTTCAAATATTTAAAAATTTAAAAAACTAACAGTACCCTTTTGAATAGGACTCGTAAATTAAGATAGTTGTATTTTTTGAAAAAAAAAATCATTATATATATTTTTATGTTATTGTGATTTATCAACCTCTTTAAAATTTTCCAAAAAAATATCAAACATTATTTTTACAAGAAATTAGATGGAAAATATCATATGAATTTGAAAATTTCAACCTCATATGTGATTTGATAGAGGATATTTTCATGAATCCAACATGACCAACTCCACCACACAAGGCAAAAAAATTTCCCTACGCCCGCTAGGGTAAAAAAATGTGTTACATGAAACTTTGCAGAAGGGGTGCTAAAATTGTGGGTTTTAGGACCTCAGAAGCTCAACCGAGTGCTTAAAACAATAAATCAACTACTTAAATTTTAAATTAAAAAAGCTTTATCGAGGTTTCCTAACCCCTTGATCGAGTCATTTATGTGGTTAACTAGGGAGCTCCATCGAGTTATGGAGCTTGATTAAACCTCTGTAAAAAATATCAGATCCTTATCTGACTCCCATAATCCTATAATTTAGCTTTAGAATCAATAAATATATAAAATTTAATCCATTAATAGTTTACCAAATTTCTATGATATTATTTTACTTAAAATGAAAATTCAAGTGGATATAGGTTATGAACGACATTAGAAATTTTTTATGTTAGTTCGTCGAGAGGCACATTCTACAACACAGTAAGGGGGGAATGTGTAACTATATATGTTCATGATCAAAATTAACCTTATCATATACCATCAATTTTAATGGATTATAAATTTACCTTCCACAAAAGTTTTTACCACATTAAAATTCCAAATTTTGTTATAATTTTTGTTAGCATGTCATGGACAAACCTTATTAAATATAATATTAATATTAAATAATATTAAAATCATTATTATTATTATTATTATTATTATTATTATTATTATTACTATTATTATTAAATTATGAAATATGATATTAATATTAAAATTTCCATAATAATATATTTTAGTATTCATAATATTAAATTAATTAAATTTGGATTAATATAATCTAAAATTTGTTATATTATTATATATATTGATATATTAGGATGTATATTAGATTCAAATATTAATGGAGGTAAGAACAAAGGCCTTGAGTTACAAAGGTGGAGATATAGAGGAAGTGACCATGGAGAGATTGAGACAAAGTGAGGGAGAGAGAAGAGGAGGAGTGAAGAAAGGTAGAACGAAAAGAGAGAAAGAGGGATACAAGGAGAGAGTGGGGGAGAAATAGAGGGGGATATATATGGAGCTAGAGGAGAACATAGGGATGGATTAATAGAGACATACAAAGAGATAAATGTGGAGAGAGAGTGAGAGAAGGTGTGATAAGGGAGAGATGGAGAGAGAGTGTGTATGTTTAGGGCTGTTATAGAATGAAAAAAAAACGTGAGATGGGGAGAAGAGGGAGAAATAATGATAGAGGGAGGGAGAAGACGACAAAGTTGGAGAGAGAGAGAGAGAGAGAGAGAGAGAGAGAGAGAGATGAGGGGGAGAGAGAAATGGAGGTGGGAGAGAAACAAAGAAATGTGAAGGAATAGAGAGAGGAATTAAGAGGGATGGGGAGAGAGTGATGGAGTTGATGGGGGAGATAGAACGAGGTAAGAAGAAATACATAGAGAGAGAAAAGTGGAGAGAGAGAGAGGGAGATAGTGACAAGGTATATGGAGGGAGAAAGGGAGAGAGGGGAGTAGTAGGGAAAATATATAGAAAGGGTTACATAGGGAGAGAAGGGGAAGAGAGACAGTGAGGGAGAGGGAGAGGGAGTGAGATATAGATTGATATTGAAAAACACTGTGTATTTTTCTATGGTGATATGGATATACGAAAGAGAGACAAAGGGAGGTAGAGATATATATGGGAGGCGCAGAGAGAGAAGAAGAGAGAGACATAGATATCGAGGGAGGGAGAGATATATAAATATGAAGAAAGATAAAATGTGTGTTTTGGGGGTGATATAGAGAGACAAATTAGGAGAGATAGATGGAGATATAGATAGAGATGGAGAGGGCGAGAAAGGGAAGAATTTATTACACTATATGTAATGATTTCATTCTAGATGTTGACTTATAATCCTATTTTATTTCTTGCACTAGATGCATTTATTTATGTGTAGACATTGATTTTTAATTCTATTTAATTTCTCTCATTAGATGAATTTATTTCATTAAAGATGTTAATTTATGATCTTTTTCTATTTCTTGCATTAGATGCATTGATTTCAATGGATTTATTATAATGTATATGTTGATTTATAAGCCTATTTGATTGGTAGCACTAGATGCATTTATTTCAGTGTAGATGTTGATTTCTAATCCTATTTGATTTATTGGATTAGATGCATTGATTTTAGTGTAGATGTTTATTTATAATCCGATTTGATTGTTTGCATTAGATGCATTGGTTTTAGTGTAGATGTTGATGTCTCATCCTATTTTAATTCTTCAATTAGATGGATTTATTTCAGTGAAGATGTTTATTTATGATTTGATGTAACTATGTGTATGGTTTACATTAATTTCAAGATAATTATATTAGCATTGTGCATTGATTTCAGTGTAAGAAGAAAAAAATATTTATGACGTGCATTGATTTCTATGTTATAGTATTTCCACCATAAATAAAATTCCTTAATTTTCATTTCAAATAGGACGTTCACTTGATTGAAATGTTTTCTTCTTGAAACTATATATATATGACTAAGTTCTTTTAGATAACCTCAAATGAGATAAAATTGAATAAAACATATTTCAATGGTATTTGAGTTTCTTAAAATTGAGTAAAAGTTATTTAAATCATAAGTAATTGATTGAAATACTTATATAAATAAGTAAATTTTGAAAAATTGATAACATTATATAAAATTACAATGTTTTCATATATTGTTTTTCCACCTATATTAAATTTCAATATTATTGACTTATATCATGTTATGACTAATCTCTTGTAGATAATCTCAAAATAAGTAATATTGATTAAAACTTATTTTTTTACATGACATATTTCTAAATTGAATAAAACTTATTTCAATCGTAGTTGTGTTTTTTAACTCAACCTTGAGATAAGAAATTGATTGAATTACTTAAAAAAACATTGGCCATGCAATGGTATATGGGCAGGTTACAAAAAATTTCATATATAGTTTTTTTATTATAATATGGATGCATTTAGAATTCAAATAATTTATTTTTAAAATTGAATAAAAGATACTTTCTGTGAACCAATATGAAGTGTAATTATATCCATGCTAATATTAAATTAATACATGATATATATTAGTTCATTTTAAGTATCAAAGTGACTTGCATCATAGTAATATTGTACTTATATTATATTATGAATAAGATTTTGTAAATGGCCTCAAAAGAAATAAAAATTGAACAAAATTTATTTGTTGTTTACAAGACATCTTTTAAAATTGAATAAAACTTTTTTTTCAATTTCATTTGTATTTTGTAATTGAACCTTGATATAGTCAATTAAATTTAGAAAATTTCATATTGAATTATATATAAAATTATAGAAACATATATCATTAATTTTTTTTTTGGTACACATTAAATTGAAATACATATGACTTAAATAACATGTTTCGACTAAGCTCTTGTAGATGACATGAAAATAAACAAAATTCAATAAAAAATATTTTTTGTTTACAAGAAATCGTTTAAATTTGAATTTAAAACTTAGATCAATCCTATTTTTGATTTCTAATTCAACCATAATATATTTTATCTCATTTTAATTATCAAAGTGACTTGCATCATAATTTAAGGTTGTACTTATTTTCTTAGTCTATGAAACTCGAAATCAAAATTGTTATATTTTTTAACAAAAATTATAGTATAAAGATTTTGGTTTTTTTACCTAG
This sequence comes from Pinus albicaulis, assembly GCA_034641835.2. NCBI lineage: Eukaryota > Viridiplantae > Streptophyta > Pinopsida > Pinales > Pinaceae > Pinus > Pinus albicaulis. Next base: position 1,550,767,711 of record CM076578.1, on the reverse strand, counting down.
AGAAATAATTTTAACAGATCCATAAACAATATTAATAAAAATCCATAAACTAAAATAATGAATGTATCAATAAACTATCCATATATGTGTGTGTGTGTGTGTGTGTGTGTGTGTGTGTGTGTGTGTGTGTGTATATATATATATATATATATATATATATATTTATTAAAAATATCATATGAAGAGCGATAAACTAAAACAATAAGCATCCAAAAATTGAAATAATTTTCATGTACACCCATAAATTGTCCATGTATAAAAATATAAAAAATATACATATGAGATGTGAATGTTGCCTATGAAATTGGACTAAAAATATACAAACTATACACTCCAAGTACCAGCAAAACTGCTATGTGAGCTCCATTGGATAAAGTAAGTGTCCATAATCTGGTACTACAACATAGAACATTAAAATTCAAACTAATTAGATCATTATTTTTACAAATAAGCAATATCGAAATAAATTATTTTGAACGACGTTTTTAATTACATATATGAATCTACTAATCTTACTCGAGTCTAAATTTAAGTCAGATAAGATGGGTGTCTGATGAATCTTGGTTTGGTCCTCCCTTGCCTATGGCTCAAAGATTGGGGCCTGCATCAATGGACCCACATATTCAATGCCTCTATACCCAACATCCCACTCATGCATCCACTTAAATGTGACATCGAAAACACTCTTGCATACAGACCTATGCACAAAATGGAAAGGAAAAAGTATAATGAGTCTACGAATTAACTAACATGCATGTAACTTATAAAAAATATATTAAAATATTAGCAATACAAAATTTTACCTCAACTTCTAACCCACGTTGTTGTACATAGTGACTCTCCTCCACATGACTGTTATGAGGTGGAGGTGGAGATGTTGGTGGAGGAGAATCCATGGAAACATACACTGGTGGAGGATGCCCTAGTTGATCAACAACCCCCTCACATGGCCTCATAAGCTCATCCATGTATCGGAGCTTTGTATACATGTTATTATGAACTTTTTAGTATAAATTAAATCTAATGTGAACTAAATGAATATAATTAATTATCCTTCTATTGTCAATAAGCGTAGAAAAATTCATATGTGTGTGTGTGTGTTTGTGTGTGTGTCTCTGCGTGTGCCTGGTTTATGTGACATAGAACATGCACACTCCAACTCTCATAGATGAAATCATGAAACATGCATGCACATGAAAAAGGTTGGTCAATGAGTAAACGTTCAAGAAATTAATCATCATATAAATGAATTGGAAGGTCATGAGGAAATGGTGGTGTTTTTCTAATCTCTCCATCTATGGTTACACATTTACTGACCAATGATGTGTGCATGCTATTTGCAATGGTATCCCTAGTATCAACACTAAACTATGATGGCTACTCTAGCTCTATAATAAATACCACCCACCAAGGAGGTAGTGGAAAAAAACTCGAAGGTTGTGGTAGATGCCTCATGTCCCTGCAAGTCGTGTCATTATCATACATACGTCCCAATCCAAGTCCATAATAATGAGATCCATTATATGTGAAATTTGGCCTCATATGTAGCACAAACTCTACATTTATATGCTTTGAAAAATAAAGGGTGTCCTGGTCATGGTAGGGTAACTATCCCCAATCTTGAATGAATCAATCATAGAAAAATGTGGTTGCATAAAAATTCTTAAAATATTTGTGTCGAATAGGAACTTTATGTCTAGCAGGGAGATCCGGAGGGATATCGAACAAATCCCCATTAACATAAATATTTTTTTCTTCTTTCAAAATATCCTAAGTGTATATGCCTCTAATCTCATACCTCCTATTCCTCTATAGGGAGTGTAGGAGGCGACTCTGTGGAGTTGACCTCCAGTATGTATACATCAAGGTATTGATGTTATCCAACATCAAAGAAAAACTACACCTAGTAGGTGAACTAGCAAGGATATTATGCAACTCTCATCCGTTCCACTTATGTTTGGTCGTAACCTCCTTCAATGTGATACTAGTTTTAAAAACATCCCACAGAGGGATCGACATGGAACTATTATCCTTAAATTCGCCCTGGTGAGGGTATTCAAATCATAAACATAATTTAAAATACATATTTAACAAAATAGAGGCATAATAACATATTTGAGTTTCCCTTATTGGTGATATAGCTTTTATGACACCCAGATATGGTGATTTATATATGATGACATAATATTATGCATGACAGACTTATCTACATTCTTACATGTTATAGATCTAGTTTTGGTCAGTTGGTTGTTATGTGCTTATGATAATATCTATGGTTGGGTGTATAAGAATTGATTTTGGTTAAGAACATATTAGCGATGTTTTCTCTTTTGGTATCCTATTTTTCATATAAGTGGATGACATGGATGGCGATCTAGGAATTAGACACAGATCCATGGATGATCATGGTTATGTTGAACATATGATTAATTAGGATTTATAGATGATACATGATTTGTATGATTATGTGTGTAATGTCATACTAAGAATGATGTATTAGGGGACTTGGTCATTTCCAAGAAGGATGCTTGACTTGTAAATGACTGCAGAAGTCATTTCTCCAAAACCAAAATGATTGTGGAAGTCATGCACAATCCTTGGTAAAATTTGAATAAGTTAACTATGAAATACATATGATTTCTTTGATCTATCAGATTCTGATGTGTACAGGTCCTGGAAGAATAACTTACCAATGAACCATCATATGGGTATGAGATCATAATCTGTACCTCAAGGCGAAGCGTGGAGTTTCAAATCAGAGTAGATATGAAGCCATGGAAATTAAGGTGCAGAGTCCTAAATCCATGAAATATAAATATGTGGAGTGTTGGATATATAACAAAAGGATTACGGTGTGGATTCCTAAATCCATGAAATATAAAGACATGGAGTCCTCGAGCTATAATGAAATTTTTAGGGTGTGGAGTCGTGAATATTTAAGAAGATCATGGTGTGTAATATTGGATAATTAGAGTAGATGAGGGCGCAGAGTCCTCAGTATGCTAAGGCACGAATATGCATACAATATGGGTGTCGAATCCCTATTCTATAGAAGAAAAATACCACTCATGGGCAGCTCAGGGACGAATTTCTTTAATAAAATTTCATTCCTCATAATTTTGGAGTAACTTTCTAAAAATATAAAGTCATGTCTAGCATCTCAAGTATGAATTTCTGAAAATAATAAATCATCTCTAATATATGGTTAATAAATTATAATTGAAGGAAAATCACTTAACTTATCATTGATCAATGTTAATAGTTCAATGTCAACTTAATCCTGAATATTGTTAATATTATTATTATCTGTTTTGAGACTATTATATTATTGTTAAAAGGGAAGTATCACTCCTGAATTACTTGATACCTCTCTCCTTGATGATTCTCATGGATCTATGTAACTCTCTCTCTCTTTCCTCTCTCTCTCTCTCTGAATTATACATTACACTCTCTTCTATACAATCATCAAAGAATGACATACTCCTCTTACACTCATTAAAGAGATCCCATAAAATATTCCTCTTACACTCTCTTTAATGCATATGTTACACTCTCCTTAACTAAGAAACACATACCTCTCCTTAATGGCATGAGTTACACTCCTCTAAAACGAATAGAAGACATGCATATTACTCCTCTTTTATGACATGTATTTGTTGTTCCTCCGATATATGTGCCTCATGTATTCTCACTTTGGGGAGGTGCATTGTGATACCAAGAGATGGAGAGATTTGAAAAATATTATGAGACTGAGAGACTTGGAGAGTAAACAATTTCTTCGAAATTAGTTTGAAATTCATAAACTAAATTACTAAGTATCTATACCTAGTGTAGTTGAACACGAGTGGTATTGGGAGGAAGTGAAACTCATCTTCCTCATATTGCCTTGGATATCTCTCTACTGCTATATTTTGGTAATTTTTGTGAGCTTTTACAGCTCGAGGGCTCTAGGGGGAGAAGTTCTCCCTAGATATGGTTGGGTGGAAAATCGGATGGTTCACAATGAGTTGGTAAGGATATTGGATTTGAATCATACTATCATCCTTTGGAGCCATATATATACATTACTAGTTATATCTATCAATGTTCTTGAAATTTTGGTTTCTTATTACATTATAAAGTGTAGTGGGAAATTTAAATTTATTGGAAATTTTTACATTAAATTATTACAAAATTATGAATATTTAGAAAATTATTTATGAGGTAGCCAAAAAATAGTTAACAGTTTCATGGTAGCTATGTATGAGAATGTACATGCATGGTATTAAAACAAATATCTGTTGCCAAAGTTTTTAAGTTCAATTTCTAATGATTTTTTATCCATAGCAGGTTTCCATGAGTTTGATGAAAATATCATATTATCATAAATTTGATTTTTCTTTTTCCATGTACAGTTGTATATGAATTTTGGAGACTAAATGTTTGATACAAGTGATAAATGAGATGAAGGAATGTTTCTATTGTTGTTTTAATGAATTACATTTTTGGGACTTTCTATTGCAACGTAGCTCAACCTCAGGGGGTATCTGTGCCATTAGGCCATGTAACACCTTATTTGATTCCAAAAAATAGGTTTTGAGACCCCGATTCTTTACTCTGGTTGATTTTTCAGATTCTTTGCTTCTTGTATGGGTTGTCTATAGTTTTGTTTTGTTGATTTTTTTTTATATCCTAGATTTACTTGGTTATCTATATTGATGATACTAACCTAGTTAGTGCACTTAAAATTGCTATTTTAAATTCTCAATTGTTGTATATTGCATGCTTGCAAAGTGTTGGAAAAAATTCTTGAATGATTATACATTGTATGCTTGCAAAATGTTTCTTAAAAGGCCTCAATGGCTGTAGCTTTTATGCACATCAATTATCAGAGTAAATGTCTCACTCACTATAGATTTTATGTACCAAAAATTTATGAATATATTATTAAATGGATGCATCTTCCTATTCTTGAAAATTTTTGTATAAATGTGAAAGTCAATTTTAGTAAAGTTGTTGAAGTGTGAATAGATAAGCAAGATAATGTTCCATTTATCATATTAATATATCAATTAAAAAAAGGGTGTTATTGGAAACAATTTTACAGTAACCAATTATGTAGTATTTAATTACTTATGCAAGTGAGCATAATAAGTTTCCCAAGCTGCATGTATTCATGGGTGTAGTCTTATGCTTGAGTTGTTGTAGAAAACAACTAGTTGTGCCTAATTTTGGCAAGTTCAATTTTCTGCTTGGAACTCTTTGAAGGATAATATTTTTTTTGAATTTGTAACAACAACTACTCTTGCTATAACATTCATTATACAAATTTCATGATTGAAGCAATGTCATTCTGCAAATAAATTTTTTTCCTTAACACTTGGGAATGTGAATTTTTAGTTGATGAATTTAGAAACATTGTCGAGTCAATATATTTTATGATTGCATTTATGCATTCCATAAACATGTCATTATATTTTATTATTAATATAGGAATATTCCTCCTTAAGTTACCTTGTTACAGGCATATTAATAATCATGCCCTTATATGTGTATTTTGACTTAATAGAAGCATCATATTTTAGTTTCTTGTGCCATACTTTGTGGTTATGGCATAAAAATTCAATAAGTGGAACCTATTTAGCATAATCCAGGGGGTAAAAAAAAAAAATTATTCTTAATTCTCACACATGGAATTAAGATGAAATTTATTTCTAGTCTTGCTTAGAACTCATGTACAAGTATGAAAAGAGTATCTTCTTTTAAACCTTGAGGAGAAATGTGTTTTGGAATTTGTTTTAAGGGGAATTTATCCCTGAATTCTTATGTTATATTCTTATATTGAAATAAATGAAGGAACAACATCTTCATGATAACCAAGTTAGTCATGTTATGAGTAGATAGTAATCCTGCAAAAGGTTATAATCTTTTAGGAGGTAAAAAAAAAAAAAATAAGTGATAGTGTTCAACGTAACCTTTACTTCTATACACTCTTGATGGTTTTTAAGGTGGGACCTTACACATATACATTAAATTCAAACACATCATTTAAAGACAATTTAGAAATTAAAAAAATAACCAAGACATAAACATATAAATTTTAAAAAGGATCTAAAAATGTACGAGGTGTACCTGAAAACAAGTGAAGAAGGTCCATCATTGGTAGCAAAGTCATTAGCAAAGAAAAAATAACTACATCTGACAAATTAATTAGTGTTAGAGGAATGATATATGAGCGGAACACATAATTTGGGTGGGTCACATGATCTATCATGAGGAAAACCATGTATAGCAGAACACCCCACACCAAGAATTCTTACTATGGTGGGGCATATAGGATATGCCTCTGCATATTACATATAATATATATAATACATATAAACTAATCCCAAAAAAAATGTTGACTAAACTATTACATATAATACATATAAATGAATACAAGAAAAAAATGTTGACTTAGAAAGAATGTTTACAAGAACATCATTTCTAAGCTCAAGTAGAATAACCTACCGTAAAGTCCTAAAATTTAGAGTTCATTTTTTGATAATTTATCAACCAAAATATTGAGTTACATGTAAACTCAATCAAAATAAGTGATCAAATATACACGCCCATTGACCATCACACCCTTAAGCTTCTTGAAAAAGGGCCTAGTTTTTCCATTTCCCCTCACAACATTCCCAAGGAGGATATCCTTCACAACATTGAATACGGTATCAAGGATTTCCCTGAAAATATAATGGAAATCATTATACAAGACTGCTCTATCATTATCGGAAAAGAAAAACCTCCAAAAAGCAACATTTCTAAGCAAGAATTCATTGCTCTCGAATCTTTAAATCAAATCCCTAACATTGTTGTCCTAATGGCGGACAAACGAGGGGCCACTATCATCATGAACACTAAATATTATAATGAAAATATGTTGGACAACCTCAATAACTCGTGTTTTCACACCAAATTAAAAAATAACCCTATAAAAAGAATCTCTAAAAATGTTCAAAACCTAATAAAAGCCAGCAATGAACCTAATATTTTTTTTTTTTAGAAAACAACCCCTACACTCCTTTTATCTATGGAGCCCCCAAAATTCTCAAGGATGGGATCCCCATAAGACTCATTGTCAACACCATTGGTGGTCCCACCTACCATCTCGCTAAGAACCTCGATAAAAATCTTAAACCTATAGTTGGTAATACTAAATCATTTGTCAAATATTCCTCTCATTTCATTGATGAAATAAAATAGTTAAAATTATATAATAATGGCATCCTTGTCAGCTTTGATGTAAAATCTATTTATAAAAATATATCCATTGATGAAGCCATGAGTTTTGTTCACAAGGTAGTTGATCCGCACATAGCCAAGATAATAGAAACATGTCTGAGATCAGCCTTCTTCAGTTTCAAAGATGAAATCTATGAACAAGCCTGTGGGGTTTCTATGGGATATCCTTTATCCCCCATCATTACCAATCTCTTCATGGAGTATTTTGATGACAAATCCATTGAATCCTTCCCTTTCAAAACGAAACTTTGGAAAGGGTATGTGGATGACACCTTCATTATTTTTCCTCATGGAAAAGAAAAATTATACAATTTCTTAAAACACTTGAATAGTCTCTCTGATTCTATTAAGTTTACCGTGGAGGTTGATAAAAATAATATCCTTCCATTTCTTGACATCCTCGTCAGCAGAAACTAGGATGGTTCCATTTCACACCAAGTCCATTGAAAGAAAAACCACACTAATCAATACCTTCATGCCAACTCACATCATTGTCCATGTCAAAATCTTGGGGTTCTCAAGACATTAGCTACCATAGTTGTGTGCATCTCAGATCATGATCACTTTGAACAAGAGAAAAACCATCTTATGGGAGTTTTTTAAAGGAATGGATACAATAAAAACCAAGTAATCAAAGCCTTTAAAAATAATGAAAATCACACTAAAAATAAAAATAAAGCTAGAAATGAATGACATAATACGTAAGGTTCACCTACACTAAATATCAGGCATCACAGACAAAATCTCTCACGTTTTAAAAAATAACAATATCAAGACCTCCTTTAGGCCCATAAATACTATTAGCAAGTGTCTCAAATCTGTCAAAGACCCCATTGACCCTAAATGCCACAAAGGATTCTACTTGATTTCTTGTTCATGTGGTAAGCTGTACATTCGGGAAACTAGTCGATCTATCCTAACTAGAATTCAAGAACATACCGCTAATATTAGGCACGACTGCCTAAAAACATCAGCTCTATCAGAACTCTCCAACAAAACCAGTCATCATATTTTTATTGAAAGCTCTTGTTCATTATCCAAGATTGATCACTATCACTATAGAAAATTCAAGGAAGCTATCGAAATCGGAAAACACTCGGATAACCTCAGCCGTGATGATGGTTGGAAAATTAACAACAATTGGATTCAAACCTTGAGCAACAACCACTCCCTCACCCAGCCTCTCCCCTCCCAGCTTTCTCTAGTCATTTTTATTAAGAATTTATAATCATTCAAAATAAAAAAACTTTCCAAAATTTAAATTAACATTTTAAAGAATGACAAATTACATAATTTTTACCTTTTAATAATTTTATTAATAAAATTAATAAAAATCTAATTAATTGTAAATAACCCTTAAAAATCATAACAAAATAAAATTGATGAAAAATATAAACTATATTAAAAACAAATTAAACTAATTAAAAAGTAAATTAATTATATTCCCTTAATTTATTAAAAACAACTTTTCTCATTAATTAGCACCTATTAAATAATAATTAATGTAATTATTTATATTAATCCATAGTAGATTAAATTAGATCAATAAAATTAATTTTATTAATATCTATCTTTTCATTAATCTTTTTCTTGGTCGACCTTCCTTTCTTTTCATGTCTTATTTATACCTTAATGTGATATCTGACTTACTCAAGGATATTTGTTGAAGATGAACCAAGGAGGATTGGTTCGAAACGTGGAATTTATCAACCATGGTTGCCATTTATCTAGAAAATCTTGCTACACAAAACCAAATCTTCCTTTTCACTTTTTCTCATTTCTAAATAATCCATTTTATTCATGGGGCATAAATATTTAAATATATATGTAAAAAAATGGCATAAACCTATTTCCAAAACTAATAAAATTTAATGCCAACCAAATACTCCTATAGAATTTAAGTTCTTATTATGTTGTAAAGCATTCTTCGATGAAAAGAACTTCCCAAAATGCCATTGTGTCATTGTTTGTGTCATTGGATCTAATGTTAGAAAATTGAATTTTTTTATGCCATTAGATCCACTGCCTCCTTTATTTAGGCTAACCTAACTAACGTTCACTAAACCTTACTAATGTTTTTTCCAACTTACTATTAAAAAATAAGATACAACCTCTCTAGTATCTCTTTATTTGCAGACGAAACTAAAATTTCATCTCAGGGTGCTCCTGCTATGAAACTAACGAACTAAAAAAAATCTTGCGTCTTCACTTGTTGTCTTTTCCATGTCGAGACATAATTATGATGCCTACATTCTTTAGAAAAGATGCACAGTTGAGGTAATTCCATAATGAAAGATATACTCTTTCAGTAAAAAAATTGCAATAAATTTTACTAGGTGGAGGCGTGAACCACCCAAGTGATTCATTATTCAGATTAAGAGGGACAGTTTCATCTAAACTTTGAGATTTGATTTTCTTGATGATGAATTATATTAGTAATTTATTTTCTTAATGATGAATTATATAAGTGATTTTAAAAGCGTAAACTTAATAATTTTGAATGTGATATATTTGATTTTTATTGATATTTTCTTTCTTGAAACAATATGAATCAAGACCTTGCTCTGATCTACCCAACCCACGGTCGTGAGAATGAATATTTTACATTGTTTGACTCGCTACGCGATAGCTATATTCTCCATGTGTTGAGGGAAAGCCATCAGAAAGATGAATTTGGAGATCTATTTTTCTATTTGTGCAACCACCCACCCTTTTAGTTCATAGACTACATTATCTATTATATATAAGAGGTAGAGTGCACTTGCATTTTTCCATGTGTTTCGCAGGTCGCATTTATATAATCCTATAGACACGACAAAATTTTACCTTTAAGCTCCCCATGAGAGTAAAATAAACCCAACTACTATTTTTATATTTTGAATTTATGTCTATGCTACAGATTCAAAAATTATGGTTGAAATTAGATTGAGGAATCATGGTTTAAAATAAAATCATCATTGAAATTAGATGGATGATTCATGATTGAAAAATTAGATGGACGTGTAATGTTTTAGATCAACTATATTATAATATATGAAACAAATATGAGAGTTTAATGTTTATATGATCGTATAGCTAGGACAACATTTTACCTTCAAGCTAACCATGAGAGTAAAATAAATCCATGTATTATTTTTATATTTCAAATTTATGTTTATGTTGGAGATTCAAAAATCATGAATCATCGTTGAAATTAGATGATGTATGTCTAAAATTTTAGATTAATTATATTATAACATATGAAACAAATATGTCAGGGATTAAATGTTTATATAATACAACATTTTACCTCCAATATGACCATGGCGGTAAAATAAATCCAACTACTATTTTTTATATTTTGAATTTTTTATATTTCAAATTTATGTCTATGTTGCAGATTCAAAAATCATGGTTGAAATTAGATTGACGAATCATGGTGGAAATCAAATGCTTATATGGACGTGTAAAGGTTTTAGACAAGTTATATTATAATATATTTATACTTATTATTATTATTATTATTATTATTATTATTATTATTATTATTATATTATGAAAGTTTAATGATTTTAACGTACATCACTCTGACTCTCCTAAGTCAAAATTTAATCGATTTAAAAGAGACAAAATTCTAGTGTTTAGTCTAAATAGATTACAAATTTTGTTTGTTTTTTAGATTTTTTCATGGCGTTGGATCTACTAAAAAAATTTTGATTAAACAATCCCACAGTAAAAAAATCTTGAATTTTTTTTTACCATACTCTACTAGAAATTTACAGTCCCTGTGAAATTGTGACCTAGTTACTCTACTCCTCCTTACTCTACTAGAAATACATTCATCAATGGTTGCTTGATTTTGAATTATACACCTTCATTCATAAACTTTTGTTTGATTTTGACTTATACACCTTATTATTGTTAATTTTGATCATCCTCAAAATCTGAACCATTAAAGTTTAGAACCAATGCTTTAAATTAGATTTCAAAACTAATTACCTAGGATTAGAAGAAAATTCATGATAATATGATTACATATGAATCATGAATCATTATAATAAATAGTGTTATGATTGATATATTTATAGAAAATAGTACGATAATTGTTATTAAGAATAAATACAAGTGTAAAAAATGTAATCAAAATATTAATTATTTAATAAATAACGACCAAATTTATAATTTGTTTTAATTATTATATGTAAAAAACTAAAATATAAAGAATAAAAAAGAAAATTATGTAACAACATTTCCATTTGATCCACCTCTCCTCTATTTAAGCTAATTACATAACTAACTCTCTAAGACCTAAGACCTATGAATCTCTCTACCACCTTGGTATTATATACAACCTAGAGGAATATAATATCAGTATAAAGCCATCCATTCATTCCTTACAGGCATTTGTTGGGAGACTGAATGGCACCATCCCTTCCAACTTGGGGAATTCATCACTCCTCCAGACTCCATATATCTCCCATAATGGGTTTACAATTTAGATACACTGGTCTTTGGGATGGTTGTGACAACTTAGTGAGCTTTACCTTTTTGAAAATCCTCTAATAGGGACAATTCCACACTATTTAGGCAACTTAAATAACCTGCAGTTGCTGGCCTCTTATGGAAACGCCCACACAAGTTCAATTCCTGGGACCCTAAGAAACTGTTGAATCTTGAGGAATATTGATTTATCTTTAAATTATTTGGCGATAACTATTCCTTCCGAAATCAACCTCGGGTTTATTAATCTCTTCCAAAATTATCTTAGTGATGTCATCCCACCATCTCTTCTCAACTACACAGAGCTCGGGTGACTGTCGATGACCTAAAATGGGATCCTTGGTCGGATTTCATCATAAATAGGATCCAGGGTGACAAAACTCGAGGAATTGCTTCTGTGTGGCACCAATTTTCAAGGTCGGATTTCAACATCACTGATGAACTGCTACTGTCTCTGGCGTCTTGAAGTCGAATACAAAGAGCTTACTATAGTTATACCTTGAGAACTGGGCAAGGTGGTTTAGCTTAGGATCCTCATAATGTCCACCAACAACTTCATCACTAGATAAATATCTATATTTGGAGTCCTTTCTAGCTGTACCAAAGTAGAGGAGCTATTTTTTCTGGAAATCATGTTACAAGTACTCTTCCTCCCTCCATCAATGCAATTTATCAGAATTTACCATTCTTTAATGTAGAGAAAAACGTTATTAATGATACCATACCCCAAGCTATTGGCAATATTTCCGCCCTGACAATATTGTACATGGGTAGAAATTCCTTGGTCACTACCATTCATTATTTAATCGCAGACCTCCTTACTCTGCAAGCTCTCAATATGAATGACAATGGATTACAAGGAAACATTCCCAAGGAGTTCGAATGAATCAACCAAACCCTCACATATCTGTATCTCTCTGCTAACAAGCTATTTGGCTCAATTCCTAAAATCATCCTAAAAAATATCAGAGAGCTCACCTTAAGCATGAACATATTTTAGGGGAGGAAGCCGCCAAAAATTGGGCAGTGCAAGTATTTGTAGCTTCTCAATCTCTCCTAGTGTAAGAATCTACCAACATTTGTGGAAAGGAATATGGTAATACCACAAATTCAACTTGGGAAATTGTCCAAAAGAAGTCCCAAAAGCATATAAATAGTTCAGATTCAGCTTTGGATGTGCATTCTCTAAATGTATTTAGAAGCTTTCCACCTTATGTGTTTCTATATTTTAGATTTGACTTCCAATGTGAAGGTTATATGTGTTACTAATATAGTTACACTTCCTCCGTACAAATTTTCTCTTTTTTTGTTTTCATGGGACTAACAAGAAGTGTGAGTGGGGAATTTATTGTCACTTTTCTCACTTATAAGAACAACTTCAGAAGGGTCAGCAAGTATTGGCTATTTTTTATTAGAAATTAGAAACAGTTCATGGCAGTGCAATAAGTTCCAACATTTATGATGAGGTAAAGAATTATAAAATCATGTTTTACATGCATTATGAGAAAAGTGGAACCTTCCAAATGGGTTTAACTATAAATTTTCCCATGGAAACAATGAAATTAGGCCATTATCAGCTTCATCAAGTCTTCTATCAAGTGCAAGACTTGGAAGTAAAGCTTAAACTACATCTTCTCTATGATCTTATTCTAGTGAGGAATTAGATGATGTGAATTCTCTAAAGGTATTTGTTCAAAGTTTGACAGCTTATGTGATTCTCAATGTTATGATGTCTCCATATCTAATACAATTTATGAGAGATTTCTTAGAACCAAAATTTCATTTTCTTTGTGCACCCATATTCTTATAATTCTACTGAAATTATCATTTTATTTTATTTTGAAGCATGCAATTCAAAGGAGTTTGAAGGGGTGTATATGATTGACATAGTGTGCTTTGTCATAGGAAATGATTGAATTTCTTGTAAATGAATGGAAGGATGAAGAACAATATGGAAAAATCGAGCACCCCTACATTTAAAGAAAATATAATAGAAATATGCTTGGGTAAACAATGATAAAGATAATAATTATATTTTTGTTGATGAAGATAATAGTTATACTTTTGTTTAGGAGACTATTGTCAAGATGCGCTGCACTCTGTGAATATCACCATTCATGAAGCATTCACAAACATTATTTACATATCTGAATGAACATAGAGTATTTGTACCATTATTTGATACATTGTTTGTAATCTTATGGTGTTAATAATCTATATACGAATGAAAATTTAGCCTTGAAATTAAACCTGAGGAACTATTGTCATTTTCTATCATATTTATTATTTGTTAGATTGAGAATTTATGGTTAATCTCTCCACTTAATATTTTTTTTCAGGTCAGTTGTTTCTGGGACATAAATGTGAAATTGTTTCCTTTTCACTTATAATACTAATGTAGATAATTTCCATAAGATTCCATTCTTGCAATATGGTGGCCAACATAAAATTTTGCATGAGAATGGAATATTTAAAAAACAAAAATATTGTGTGTTTCCTGCAAAATGTTACATAAAATTTGAATTATAATACTTAAAAAATTAAATGTTGCGTGAAAACGTTACATTGGTTTGAGGTAAATTTTATCAAAGTAAACAATAATTAGCATATTATAGTTAAAAGAACTTTTGTGTGAGTTATATTTTCTCCAAAAAAAATATTTATGATATATCGAGCATCGAGATAGATCAAACCTCTAGAGGTGCAAAATTTTCCTCAAGATTTTCATTGTAAAAATCGGTTTTCACCTTGAGAGATTTGATCCCTCTCGACGCTTTATAGATAAATTAGAAAATGTGTCAGAGAGAGAGATTATACACAGCAAATCACACTCATACGTTTATTCACCACATAAATCAGTTACATATATAATAATTACATCACTGAATTCGACAAATTATGACTCGGACATGAAGTGACTCCAACTCATAACATAGGAATCAACAACATCTAGAATGAAACCTTGGGACTCATAATGAAAACCTGTAAATGACATGGAAGCATTACTACAAAAAACCTCCATTAGTACTTACATGTAATAGATATACAGACATACATTACAATAATAAATGAATCTTTGCCATATTTGTGTGATATGGTCATTATTAGCACTCATATCCACTCTGAAATATCGTGATTTCTACTCTTTTATTAACCAGAGTTTCGATCTTCCCACTTGATTCATTTAAGACATAAATTATTCATACCATCGTTGATGTACTTTACAAAATTTACACTTCTCAACCTCCCTCCACACGACAGGTAAGTCTCGATACTGAACCATCCTATGGAATTTCCACCATCTTTTGAATCCATGACCCTCTCAAAAACCTTCATCAGTTATCTAGGATAACATTATGGGTACAAAGTGTCTTCAATAGACAGTTATACCACTTGACCTTATAAAATAACCTGTACTGAAACTCCCGAAGCATGATGGGTCACATTATTATGTGAAATAATTGGCTTTTTCTTTGTGGTTATGAATCATTAGGTTCTTGCAAAATATAATAACATACTACTACTCAATTGATATAAAAAATGGGAACATACAAAAAAACACACACAACATAAAAAACTAAGTCTCTTTTACTTTCAAGATAGTTTGAGAGGTGTTTGTTGTGGCCCTTCATCACTATATGATTTTCATAAGTCATCCAAGTTGGCTATGCAGCAGCCTAATCCCACATTTACCCAAGTTAACTGGTCTACTAGGGTAAAAATGTGGCGAGTGGCTACTCTGATGTGATTCAACCTCCTAGGTCACCTTAAGGAAGTGGAACTGACATAACATAACCGATCTCACCTTCCACAAATACTACAAAACATTCAGGATATAACCAACTTTTTAGGTGGTCAACCCCTAAGAAAACTCCTCATTTGACTAACTTGGACCCTCATCCGCTCCCATGACAATCCCTACAAGTGATTGATGCCTTCTAGCCACTCCCACAACAAGGCATGCTAACAACTGTGGAATTTTCCAGCTAGTTCTATTCCAGCGACCCCAGATTCTGTGCCACTTTTTAAGGGTTAGAACTCAGGCCACTGCCCAAAAGTTCATGAAAACTTTTTAAATGATAAATAACATGGAAACAAAGATACTGAGGGACTAATTTATAAAAATACTTGATCTGACCCCTACTATCCATCACAGGAATTTCATCAAACATGTCACAAATATGTAATACACATGTCATAAAATTAGATCTAAGCATAGGGGTTTCATATGTTAGGATGCTCCGACGCATAGGAAATAGTTAAGTATAACTTCATCTAGCATAGAGTTAGGTAAAATGTGTTCTTTACCATGTACATTCGTAACTTATAATTCAACGGTCATGATATGTAGTGATCTGACACTTCACTCTCTCCTCAGTATTAGCAACACTTGGTTCATGTCTTAACACCCGATTGGTCCATGATCTCTATTTAAGGAGCATGGAGGGTAATTTTTCTAGTAACCGTTTATGAGAGAATTTTGTGTAATTTTTCATTCTTTATATTAATAAATTTTTTGAAGTGGCCACATTGGGTCAGGTCATGGACAGTTTCCCTCTTCAAGGGTTTTAACCATGTCAAATACTGGTGTACTGATTTCTGATCTATTTGTGAGTGGTGACCTTTGCTTTTTGATCTAAGGAACTATTGTAGCCGCTACAAAACCACCCAAAATTTTGGGTGGTATTAAAAATTTTGGGTCCCCTTTTGCTCGCTTAACATTAGGGCTTTGACCCTACCTTTAGTGAGTGATACCCTAGTGACCTCTTCCCGCCGAACCTTATCTCTACACCCATTGGTCTTGGTGTCTTGTCAATACACTAAGGCCTGGGGTCTACTGCTTAAAAGAACAATGGGACTTCCCCATTGAATCTAGAGGTAAGTTTCCCAGGTTGTCATGATACCGCTCTTAGATGTACTTTACCTATTCCCAGCCCCTCATAAACCTTCTCACAATCATGACAAGATAATTTTTCCACAATCATGCCATGTGTGGGGGTATCATCATGCATGTACTTGAATGGAAGTTTTTTGGTGTTAAGTATTTGACATACTTTCATTAGAATCCCTTTCACCGTGGATCATTTAGGCATTCTATTTGCGTGCTCCATGAAGCTCATAGTCCCACACAAATTATTTTCAAATATAGGGACATCATTCTCTAAAAGGTAACCATGGAATAATTAATATTATAATGTTTCATATAGGTCGAGGCCATGGGTGATATACCCAACGAGATCACCATTGCATAGAGGGAAAGAAATTTATGCTGGAATGACTAAGGGCACACTAATTGGAATAATTTTCAATCACGGTTGAGCCATGCATACCAAAGCCATGGTTAGATGGAAAATGAAGGATTCTAATGACCACACATTATGAAATGATTTAAAGGTCATGGGCTAACGTGGGCATAAATCCAACTCCATAAATGCAGGCCTATTGACTGCCCAAGGATCCATATTTCAGGAAGTCCTAAAAACTTGTGCATGGCATGGATACATATGTCACAGAGACCTTACTGTTTGGGATGCAATATGTTCGAAGGAAATTGACGAAGGAGGCGACTCATACATAGGATCATTGAGGATCCATTAACTATGCACCATCAATATTCTCCACAACATAAGGTTCTAATCGTCCATTTGTGTTTCTCAAATATGACACCCGACTTTTCTTTGACATGTGAGGTGATGGGTGCTCAAAATGGATAAATTATTTTACCATAGACCACAATATCACATTAAAGAGATTCAAAATTCGTGTGGTTAGTCTAGAGAAAGGAAAATGCACTTCAAAGAAGTCCGTAAGGATGTAAATGACAAAAAAAGAAAGTGATACATCATTGCTATACAAATTGATAGCTGAGGTGCAAGACCAAGAGGAATTTCAAGTGTAGAAAGAGGCATGTAGGAGACCCTCCAAATAACCAATGTCAGTAAGATCGCATTGCATTATATGCATCGAGGTGTTATTCGGTAAAGTTGACAGTAGACGTGAGAATGTACTGTTGCATGGCATGACCATTCAACTAAATGGAAATCGAACACCACAAAGCAGGCACACTATGAAAAACGCCTTTGCTTATGTGTTTGACCTGATGGATGATTCTCACTCAGCGTCATAGGTATCAGGATAATTGTACCAACACACAACATTGACGGCTGCGTACCCTGGGAGTGGGTTGAATCTTCTATGTCGCACCACCGATCGGGTTCCCTGTGCTGTTTGTTATTTTTGTTTGCAGAAATAGCGCACGTTCTAACAAAAAAAACCTCTTGTCTCACTAATAATCAGCATGCAAGAACCGTTACCAAGAGCTGCTCCGTCATCAGGTTGCACAGTCACATTTTTTCTATAGCAGCGGTGGACGCAACTCAATCATGAACGCGACCTTGCAACCTCTGCTCAAGTCGTAGGTATCACTAGTTGCAAAGTCTCAAACCTCAAGAATGAGTGGAAGGTGAGACCTTTTGTGAACAACAACTATGCGACCTCCATAGGTTGTTATCCTCGCTCAGGTTGCCAAGTCGCACATTTTATACGGAGGAAGAAAGGATGAGTTGCGACTCTGCGACTACTACAAGTCGCAATCCTCGCTAGGTCACAACCTCTCAATACTTCATTGGGTCACAAATCGTTGTCCATCCCAACACATAGTAACACATGGGAGTTTCCTTGGTTTCAGTATCATCACCATTAGGAAGAAACGATAAGCGAGAACTAGCTATACATGCCTGTTGTATGATGGATATCGGTTTCCATTTCAAGTTTTTCCTTTCTACTTGTAAACAAGCGCAGTGTGGATATGAACGCATTGTTCATACATTTCCCACAAAATAGGTCTATGCAGGGGTCCAAGATAATTGTTAAACTCCCCTAATTTTATTTCGATGTTCCCTTAATCCATCTGCGATTTTTCGCTCCCTCAACATAGATGTGTGTGTGTGTGTGTGTGTGTGTGTGTGTGGCTAATTTAATCTATTCACTAGTAGGTAACATGAGGAAACTATGATGATGACCCAGACGAAGAAGTTTCTCACTTCCCCAAAAGTTGCACCACCTGGATTCAAGCGAACAAGAAAATCCACGTTATGTGCATGCTCAGGATCTTACTCAAAATGGAAAAATCACTCTCCCACTTATCAACTCATGAAAATTCCCTTAGCACTACAATGGCATCATCGACAGATAGAAGTTACTAGCTCACATGGTGAGAGATAAGGTTGTCCTCCAGAGAGCAAGGTTCTGATATCTCCAAAAGAGAAATGTAGAAGGGATAAAACCCAAGGTTGTAGATTTGTCAAGGTCGCAGGTTGCAGATGACCTCAAGTCAAAAGTCACAGATTTCTTAAGGTCACAAGTCGTAAGTAGCCCCAAGTCACAGGTCGCAGATGACCTTAGGTCACAGGTCGTGTATAACCCTAGGTTGTAGGTTACAAATGACCCAAGTCACAAGCCATCCCAATGGTCAGGAATACTAAGAGTCAAGGGAAACTCAAGAGTCATCTCAGCCTATATGTACAACTTTGGGAAAGGATAGAAGGAATTTTAGCCCTACATTGAAGCCATTATGAAAGAGGAATTTGTGCTGGAAAGCTAAAGGCACTTAGCTCTTGGTATCAAGTAGAGACAGAGGTAGCAATGCTAGGGTTTTGGAATCATGCATTGAGATGAATATCCCATGTTCCACTATTGGGTTTTGATGAGTTCTAAACATGTATTTAATGTGCTTGCTTGTTGTGATAGTACTAGTTGTCTAATATTTCACTACATTGTATGAGTGCTTTCATGCATGCAATTGGTTATGAATTAATTCACAGTTGTTGCATGTACGCTTGTTCTTGAATCAATGTTTACTTGTTCCTTGCCACGTCGGTGATCTATTGTGAACTACTTTTCATTTAACTTCTGGCGTGTTTTCCTCTATATATGTCTGACTAGTTTTTCAGGTCACTGATCCCACTCATGGCATACCCCCCTTTTATTTTGCTGCTTATACTTGCTTATATCTTTGTTTATGGTCTGTCAATATTGGGCTAATTTTGCTCTACTGATTGGTCATTTCACCTTTGCCTCTACTTCACCAATATTCTCATCCGACAATAAAGATTAGAAATACTTATGGAGGAAACCGGGCCCACATACCAGATGGGGCTATCTCAAATGGTGTAAGGTTTAATTGAGACCTTTTACTTGGGAGACCCCCTTGTTGTCGGCAGTACAATTTTTCCTGTCAACAAATTGGTGCTAGAAGGAGGACCTGATGACAAGATGAGCCCTTAGAGCCTGCAGTTAGTCTCATATCTATAATGGTTCATCCCCAAATCATTCTCCCAAGATGTTTATCGGATTTATCTGGTTCTCGATGCTCAATCGCCAATGAACCTCTGTATCACTTGTCCCATTTAAAATTCAATGGTGGGAACAGAGTTTCCATAACCGAGCACCTTTCAAATTTCTGTGAGTTTTGTGAGTGTTACGAAATGGATGATGTAACACCCCCAATTCATGTGATTGCATTTTAAAGTTAGATACTTGAACTTTATATCCTAAGGGGAGTGGACCCCAAAGGATAATTATTTTGTGAATGTAATTAAACATTTAATTGATTGTGGTGCAAATTGACCAAAAATGAGATGATGAGATCACTTGCTAAATCTGTGAAGATGGATGAGACAAATATTTCCCCACAATCTTTCAAAAAAAATCCTTGGAAGATAGTAAGTTTTAAATTTAGATTTTTGAGGAAAAATCTGAATTTCCCCAATGATGACGAAAGTAGTTGGGAAGAGGTAAAAAGCTGGAAAGCTGAGGAAAAGCATAAAACATCTTTAAAGAATCCCTAAGTGGGAAGCCTAGGCAAACAGGAAGAAAAGCATACTGAGATTCTGGACGCAGAATTAGAAACATGCTTTGGGGAACAATAGCTTAAATAAGCTGCTCTTGTAAAGATTAGAGGTTAATCTGCTATAGGAGGTGATCTCAGCTCGGGGGTGAGTTCTGGGAGACAGAAGAACTCTAAGGTTGGGAGGTTGGTCTACTGCACAAGTGGTATGTCTCTGAGAAAATTTGTCTTAT
This sequence comes from Pinus albicaulis, assembly GCA_034641835.2. Taxonomy (NCBI): domain Eukaryota; kingdom Viridiplantae; phylum Streptophyta; class Pinopsida; order Pinales; family Pinaceae; genus Pinus; species Pinus albicaulis. Next base: position 1,550,746,885 of record CM076578.1, on the reverse strand, counting down.
TGTTTGTTATAGTATGAATTGGCTACATATAAAAACAAAATTTAATTCTAAGTTAGTTCATATTATTAGTCTACATTTAACAGAATGTAATCACCAGGTAGTAACCTGATCATTCTGTATAGTTGTAGAAGAACATCCTGTAAAGTAGAATTCCACAGAATGTTTAAACCCCGGGTGGGTCTAAATCTGAGGAAACCTTGTTCTTTCAGGAAACACTGTGGAATTGTGTTTAATCTGCTTCTGTTTCCTAGCATAATTTTTATGACAGTTACTATAGAGAGAATTGAAATTCACTATAGTATACCAGAATCATAGTAGGATATAAATTAAAACTTATACTATTTAGGAAAGAACAGAGGGAGAGATTCAATAAACTGATCTCAGGTTCAGCCAAGAAATTCTGTTATAATTCCAGAAAATTAACTGGTTTAGATCAACGAGGTTGTGCATGAGTCACTTGGTCTAGGAGAGGAAAGGAGTACTTAATTATAAACACCATGTACTAGAAACTATGGCTCCTGAAAACCTACTCTGATATCATATCACTAAAAATGATTTCATGTAAGGTATAAATTATGAGTAAGCAGTGGAGAACTACAGTAGCACAGAGTTAAATTATTGCAACATTATGTACAATGAATTTATATAAACACTATTTCCATTAATCAAGAGGAAAAAGGGAATGGGTTTTAATCCCATAACCAGCCTTCAAAAACATTTATTACCATGTACACAGGTATGCAAGAGCTGGATAACTAGATATAATAAAACTAGAAGAAACTGAAGAATAGAAAGTTATGCATACAATTCTGGAAAACAGGAGATTATAATCTCTAGACTTCCATAAATATTACTCTATGTTTAGGAGAAAAAAAATGGACTCATAAATTCCAGCATGCCATTCATCTACCTAGACAAGTTCAAAATGACCATGATCAGATAAACTGTCATTTGACACAATAAGCTTAATATAAAACAGCAGAAGAGATAGAAATTATATAAAATCTTCCTGAAAATTCTGATGATCTGGAACCATAATATTGTCCCGGTAAAATTATAACACGATTTATACAGTCCCGGTAAAATTATACTGTGGCATAGTATATTGAAATTCCATCTAGAAGCATAGAAAATATATATATGTCCCAAAATGTCAAAATACATAAGGAGCCTATCAGGCTGGGGTATAAAACTTGCAACCCCTATCTCAACAGAACAAATCTAAACAAGCGCCCTTCTGCGCAACAGTATAGGAGGTCGATATTATATTTCGACGCCCATGAAAACGACGCAACAGGAGAAGAGAAATAAATCCCATAAGAATACTGACCTGGACGACCAAGAGGTCCACATTAGCAACTCTAATGATTGAAAATATTACGGACTACATTTAAAAGCATGCCATAACCATTCGTTTACCTATAAACGACAAAGGCAAAACAAAACGAAAGGGAATTATTCAATTTGCGCTATCCTAGGGAATCAAGTGGAATATGAAAATAGTATTGAGATTAAAACAATACCTGTGGAGCGTAAGGTTCAGATACGTCGAGCCCTACAATCAAAATTTTATACAGAGAGGGATAAATACGCAATACCTTCGAAGAGAATAGGGAGGAAGTTAAAATTTAAGACAGAGATGAGACACACAAGAACCTACCTCACAAAAAAAATCCACTGAATATTAGACGTCTGCTGGAAAGGATACGCATCACGCGACACAAGAGGCATGAAATGAAATGGTCTCGTCCTATGAAACCGCCATGGTAGGGTCGACGATAACCCTGAAAGTGGAACCCAACCTCATTATGGTGCTGAGCGTATGACTCGCATACCTCATTGCATATCTTAAAAAAAGAAGTAATTCCCTTACTGAGGATTGAATACATAATCAAATCCGGCGTATGGCCAGCTATGAGCAATGGCCTGAAATCATTGAAGCATACAATAAAGTAAAAATGAGTGCTGAGGTAAATTACTTGATATATTGTTGATGAAACTGAAACACCATGGTTTCTCTCTGCAACAGAGAACCACAAACCCTCGGCCGAATGCAGAATGGTGTCGACGCAGAGGTGCACAACGAAGTGAAGAATGCAGAAACCCGACTTAGCTCTACCATAGAGACTTATATAACTCTTCGATAACCGCCTTAACCCTAACCAGAATCGCTTACCATCGTCCACTTGGCAGGATCGTGGAAGCCAAGCCACAAATCGAGGGTAGCGGTGGAGAGTTAATATCACCGTATCGTATTAATGGAGTGTAAGTCCGAATTTAAGTCGATATGTCCTGCATATGTATTGACATGGTTGGTGTACACTCCATAAGTCGAGCTAGCACATCGACGTGGATTCACCAGGAAAGTGAGAGAAGGGGTATGACGAACTCCACAAACCATACAACATTCAATCATTTATTATAACGCCTGACGTGGATACCAGTTCCTCTCGGCGATGCAAGTAGCAACAAAAATCCATTTCAATCATACGCTCTATGTGTATATTGATTTAAATTCAAAGTACAATATCTGAATTTGATTTGGATATCCCATGTGCCGTGATGTGTGGTCACGTCAATAGGTGGATATGGGGGTGAATATCAAACGCATGGAACCAATCCATTCACAATATTATGATGAATTATATAAACAAAAAAACAAACCATTCCCTCAATTCTATACCAAGATACATGGCGCAGGAAATCGTAAATATGGATAGTGGAAAGGCTCATTAAAACATGTTTTGCTATGTGTGTTAATGTGCCATAGGGTTACGTTATACTCAATAATTAAATAAATTAGTTATGCGACCCGCAAGTCAAAGGCGAATTCACAAAGGTATGCGAGACCTGTGTAAAGGTCAAAGACATGAAAAATATGTTCATCCTTGAAATGAAAATGACATAAGGAAAGAAGTAGGACTAGAGGGTTTAAGTGCAACAAGTATATGATGATGTAAAGTATCAAATAAAAAGGTGAAATGTCATAATAAATTTATACTTACAAGTCTGAGTTCATGAAGAATTTTTTTTTGTTGGGTGTGAGATTTGGAGGTGTGACAGATGATGAGGATTTGGCTTGTGTGATTGTCTCCCTCACTCTTGAAGGTCACATTAGGTAATGGTGCAACACATTACCGATAGCTTCCATCCATTCGTTCGAGCAGCTCGCCGGTGAATTACAACAATATTTTCACAGGTATGATTTTAAAAATGTATTAATAAAGTTAAATGAGATTAGAGTGGAACCTCAAGAATATTTAGAGTAGTTTTCTATCATATTTTTTCATTTTTATTTTTAATTCATTGAAAGGGATGTCGATTGGTCATATTTAATTGAACAGTTCCAGCATGTGGTTTTCGTTTCCCTAGAACAATTTCAGTCGACAACCAAGCCTGGTCCCAGTATTTATTATGGCAATCCTCAAATTTCCAGTTGTTTGGGCTTTGTCCCTAATGTTTCCTTGTATGTCTCCCCGAGTCCAAAACACATTTAGGCCTCCAAGAAGAATATTACTATTCCTCCTCCTGAATTACCATGTAATGGAGTTGTGGTCGCAAAAGTTCTGAGTGATGATAGATGTGTGAAAGAAAATAAAACTTGTTGTACTACCCTTGAATCTTTCACGCACCCTGTCAAATTAGAGCTTGAAAACCATATTGGCCCAACATCTCTCCCTGTTAATGAAACCTATCTCAAGTCCACTAAATTTTTACCTGGGCACAGTCCTAAATCTCATTCACATACTGATAATAAATTGAGTCTTGGCCCAGATAAAGTTAATTTCCTTACAAAATCATTGGACCGTGATGGGCATGTAGGATTATTAGCCTCTCTGGATGACACTGATGTGAGAGATGAAGGCCCTTGTATAGTTGATACCCTCGCATCTGAATAATTTCATCCATTATTCCCTTATTCATTTCTTGAGCCTACCATGCCAGTAATTTCTTCAAGTTGTCTAAAGTTGTATTGTACTGGTGTTGGCGACAACCATGGGCATGCGGGTGGTGTTTCACAACCACATTACAAAATTGATGAATCTCTTATGTCTGATATTTTTCATCCGAAATATTTAAACAACAAAAATAGTGACTTCCTGTCTCAGCAACCTCAATATGTTTCTTTTATTGATTTATCCCAATTGTTAACCCAAGGGGAGCCTAACATGCCAGGTACCCAACCTGATCAAATTGATGGCTCCAATGATCACTAGTTATCTGAAAAGATATTCACTCATGCCTCTAAGAACTATCATTTGTATCTATCTGTCGACCATATGAATCCACATAAATTCGATGATTTGGTTTGTGATGATTTAGGGACCCATCAGGAAATTGAAGCAATTCAGCTTCTAGTGGTTGTTACCTTAAGTTCCCATTATCCTGATGAGACCCCTGGAACAAGTCAAACTAGGGTTTCTCAAATGTTGGTTCCCATGTCTCATACACCTCTTAGCATAACAGTGCTAGATGTCAACTCATCTGGGCAAGTCTTCCATTCGAGTGATCTTTCCCTGAGCACATATTTCTATCCCCTAACAGTTGGTATGCAACAACTGATATACCGTAATTTATTCATTGGAAGTAAACCACCGACCATTGTCTCTAATATTTTTTGTTGTTTCCCAGCCAATACCAATTGAATTCAGGCACAAGCATGTGATGTCTTGCAAACCTCTATATTGCCTAAAACGTTTCTGGTCAATTCATCCCATCTTGGGAAATCTAAAGAATCGGATACATTGGATTGTTAATCTGTCAGTTAAAAAATATTTGGCCTACTTGATAATAAGCCCACTGACGATTGTCCAATCACCACAGTTAATGATCACATCCATTCGCTAGTTGATCTCAGAAAACCATCGAAGTTTGGATGCTCCCCACTCGAAGTTCCAATTTTTTTCTAGGAATGTGAGGCATTTCAACCTTCACTTAAAGTGACATTGGATCCTCACATCCTCGATGAAACCCAGGGACAAATTTGAATTAGGGTTTTAAAAATTAGGGTTTTTGTACTTGAACTTGTGATCACCCCAAATTTTCCTAGCAGACGCTTATCTTTTCCATTTAATCAAATTGATCATCCTCAACATCATGATGAGATTCTCGGCTGGTTTGATGAATCCCATCTGATGAATATACCTGCAAATAGGTGATGCCTTACCGCGCTTCTGTTGGACCTAGGATTTTGCGTGGATGGATGTGTGTCATTTATAAACGATTTTAGGTTTCAAGTATGTATTTCTATGTGTTAGGATGAAAGTGAAATTCATCTTGAATAATCCATTCTGGCATGTTTTCTGGTAAGTAGCCATGACCTTCTTATTGTTGCACATGCTTTTCAGGTAAACGTTGTCGTCGGTGGAGAATTTTGGATGTTGGTTCTGATATCGAACATTGTTGTTCTTACAGGGCAAGAACTAATGCGGTGGCTACACTAGAAATTTGATTTCACATAACCCAACTACCTCTCCAGTTAAATTAGGGTTTTAGATTTAGGCCAACTAGTTTTTGTTAATAAAAGTTGTTAGTTCAAGTTGTTAATTAGGATTTACCTGCTAAGTTTTCCTTATTGTTTAAAATTATGTTTGTTGTATTTTCTTACGGTCAGTAGATTTATACATTATAATTTTCCATTATTTTCGCACTCATGCTCTTACAGTTTACTTATTACTACATAATATTCAGATAATCACTACATGTGCTTTTAATTTTTTTTCACCTATAGCTAATTGATCTTTCCCACACATGGCATCGCATTGTGTCATAAGACTTGTCTGTTGCATCACATTGTACACTTTCCTCGCATCATGTACACTGGTTGTTGACCTAGCTCTAAAATTTTCTATATTTTCATGCCACTGCATGAGCCCTCATTAAACCTAGAGCCTTCAAACCCTCGATGCCCTAACTAGTCTTTTTACTCCTCCTTATGCGTGTTTAAAGCCAAATTGTTTGCTTTCACCTTTTTTCACCTACACCAAAACCCTAACCCTATTTTTGTGTGGGGTTGTGGTGGTTGCCCCAATAGGAAAATTCTCTCGAAACAAGTCATCAAGGTCACGCTCTTGGAATTATTCCTATGAGTCTAATTCATTAGCTGAGGAGATACAAGCAGGTTGCTTTTGGGGAACTCTAATGAGTTTGAATGGCCTATAACCACAACCTGAATCTTGTGCATAGCATGGTCTTAAATATCTTAATGATATATTTTTCACGTTTTTCCTGTGGACGGTAGATGGGATTTGAAAGGCTTGGCATGAGGGTGAACCCAAATCAGAATATCCTTCAGTTTCTGTCAAACAAGAAACAACTACTCTTGCCCATAAAATAATTCAGGATCCTTCATCTGCCCATGCAAAAACAAGTGCCACAAGCACATGAAAATAAGTGCTACATGCATGTGAAAAAATAAGGGTAAAGGATTGAGAAAGGCTTCCTGTGCAATGAGGTAACACAATGACTCCGCCAGGGTACTTACGAGGCTCGCTGGCAGTGGAGCAACGTTTTTGATTTCTTGAAGTGACTCCACCGAGATACTGTCTGGGCCTATTGGCAGCAGAGCAACACTAGAAACTTAATTTAAAATTATGAATAGAATAAGCTCACTACCTCACTCTCTACATCATCATCAAACTACTGGCAAGTGTGAACTTCTGCTTGGACATTTTCAAATTTACAGGACCTAGTTGAGGCACAAGAATTGGGCATATCTGTAAAGGTATAAGTAATACAAAAAGTACCCACAGAACCTATTCGATATTCCCCTGCATCACTATCCAGAATCATATTATTGTGGGGATGTTGACAAAGACGATGGATTCTACCATTCATTCACCAATTTTTGTAGCCGCTACAACACCACCAAAAAATTTCGGTGGTATTCAAAATTTCGTGTCCCCTTCTGCTCGCTGAACATTAGGGTTTTCACCCGACCTTTAGTCAGTGACAACCCCCATGACATTTTCCTGCAAAAAAATATCTTCACACCCACTGGTCTCGGTGTCTCATAAATACAATAAGGCCCGAGGTCTGTTGCTTAAAATAACATTGAGATTTCCTTGTTGAATCTAGATTTTTGTTTCCCAAGTTGTCATGATATCGACCTCAGATGTACTTTACCTGTTCCCAGCCCCTCATAAACCTTCTCACCATCATGACAAGATACTTTTTCCGCAATCATGCCATGTGTGGGGGTATCATCGTGCATGTACTTGAATGAAAGTTTTTCGGTGTTAAGTACTTGACATACTTTCATTAGAAGCCCTTTCACCATGGATCATTTAGGTGTTCTATTTGGGTGCTCCACCAAGCTCTTATTCCCATGCAAATTATTTTCAAATATAGGGACATCATTCTCTTAACGGTAACCATGGACTAATTAATATTATAATGTTTCATACAAGTCGAGTCCATGGGTGATATACCCAACGAGATCACCACTGCATAAAGGGAAAGAAATTTATGCTGAAATGACAAAGGGCGCACTAATTGGAAGAATTTTTTATCACGGTTGAGCTGCGCATACTAAAACCATGGTTAAAGGGAAAATTAAGGATTCTAATGACCACACATTATGAAATGCTTTAAAATTCATGGCCTAACGTGGGCATAAATCTAGATCCATAAATGCGTGCCTTATTGACTGCCGAAGCAACCATATTTCAAGAAGTCCTAAAAACTTGTGCATGGCATGGACACATATTTTGGAGGTAGTATGTTTGAAGTAAATTGACCAAGGAGGCCACTAATACGCAAGATCATAGAGGATCCATTAACCAGACACCATCAATATGATCCACAACGTAAGTTTCTAATCATCCATTCGAGCTGCTCAAATATGACGCGTGACTTTACTTTAACATGTGAGGTGGTGGGTGCTCAAAACTAATAAATTCTTTTACCATATACCACAATAGCACATAAATAGATTCAAAGGTCACGTGGTTAGTCTCGAGAAAGGAAATTCATTTCAAATAATTGTGTAAGGACGTAAATGACAAATAAAATTAGATGTGCTTCACTGTTATACAAATTGAGAGCTGAGGTGCATGACCAAGAGGAATTTCAAGTACAGAAGGAGGCATGCGGGAGACCCTCCAAACAACCAATGTCAGTAATATCACATTGCATGAGATGCATCGAGGCAATGTTCGGTAACGTTGACAATAGATGTGAGAGTGTACTGTTGCATGGCGTGACCATTCGACTAAATGGCACTCGAACACCAGAACATAGGCACACTATGAATAACACCATTGCTTATGCATTTGACCTGATGGATGATTCTCACTCAGCATCATAGGTATCAAGATAATTGTACCAACACATAGCATTGATGGCTATTGACCCTTGAAGTAGGTGGAATCTTCTATGTCGCACCACCGATTGGGATCCCGGTATTGTTTGTTATTACTGTTTGCAGCAACCGCCCACATCCTAACAAGAAAAAACCTCTTGTCTCACTAATAACTAGCATACAAGAACTGTTACCAAGATCTTATCCATTATCAGGTCACACAGTCGCATTTTTGCTACAGCAGTAGCGGATGTGACTCAATCCTGAATGTGACCTTGTGACCTCCACTCAAGTCGCAGGTATCACTGGTCGAAAAGTTGCAAACCTCAAGAATGAGCAGAAGGTGTGACCTTTTGTGAAAAATGACTATGTGACCTCCATAGGTTGTTATCCTCACTCAGGTTGCCAAGACACGCATTTAATATGGAGACAAAAAGGATGAGCTATGACCCTACAGCTTCTACAAGTTGCAATCCTCGTTAGGTCGCAACCTCTCAATAATTTGTTGGGGTCGCACATCGCAATCCATCCTAGCACATAGTAACAGATGGGAGTTTCTTTGGTTTCGGCATCATCACCATTGGGAAGAAACATTAAGCGAGAGCTAACTATACATGCCTGTTGTATGATGGATATCGGTTGGCATTTCAAGTTTTTCCTTTGCACCAGTAAACGAGCTCAGTGTGGACATGCACAATTCTTTCATACATTTCCTACAAAACAGGACTATGTAGGGGTCCAATATAATTATTAAACTCCCTTAATTTTATTTCAATGTTCCCTCAATGCAACTACGATATTTTTCTCCCTCAACACATATATATATATATATGTGTGTGTGTGTGTGTGTATGTATGTATGTATGTGGCTAATTTAGTGTGTTCACTAGTAGGTAACATGAGGAAACTCTTATGATGACCCATATGAAGAAATTTCTCACTCACAAGTTTTTCATGCATTTCCTACAAAACAAGACTATGTAGGGGTCCGAGATAATTATTAAACTCCCCTAATTTTATTTCGATGTTCCCTCAATGCATCTACGATTTTCTCCCTAAACATATATATATATATATATATATATATATATATATATATATATATATATATATATATATATATATATATATATATATGTGTATGTATGTATGTATGTGTGTATGTATGTGGCTAATTTAGTGTGTTCACTAGCGGTGTGACATGAGGAAACTTTATGATGACCCATACGGCGCTTTCACTCACAATTCTAAAACAGACTATGTGGGGGTCCAAGATAATTATTAAACTCCCCTAATTTTATTTCGAGCTTCCCCTCAATGCATCTCTCACATTTTCTGCTCCCTCAACATATATATATATATATATATATATATATATATATATATATATCTCGTGTGTGTGTGTGTGTGTGTGTGTGTGTGTGTGTGTGTGTGTGTGTGTGGCTAATTTAGTGTGTTCACTAGTAGGTGACATGAGGAAACTCTTATGATGACCCATACGAAGTAGTTTCTCACTTCCCCAGAAGTTGCACAACCTAGATTCAAGGCAACAAGAAAACCCACGTTATGCGGATGCTTAGGATCTTGCTCAAAATGGAAAAATCACTCTGCCACTTATTGACTCATGCAAATTCCCTTAGCACTGCAATGGAATCACCGACAGATAGAAGCTACTGCTTTGCATGGTGAGAGCTAAGGATGTCCTTTGAAGAGCAAGGTTTTGATATCTCCAAAAGAGAAATGTAGAAAGGATAAAACCCCAGGTCGCATATTGCTCAAGATCGCAGGTCGCAGATGACGTCAGGTTGCAAGTTGCAGCTTTTTCAAGGTTTCAGGATGAAATTAGCCCCATGTTGTAGTTCGTAGATGACATCCGGTCGCAGGTCGCATATAACCCTGTATCGCAGGTTGGAAATGGCCCAAGTCGCAAGCCAGCCAACGGTCGGGAAGACTAAGAGTCAAGGGCAACTCAAGAGTTATCTCAAGCTATACGTACAACTTCGGGAAAGGATACAAGGACTCTTAGCCATGCATTGAAGCCAGTATGACAGAGGAAATGGTGTTGGAGAGCTAAAGTAACTCAGCTCTTGGTATCAAGTAGAGAGAGAGGTAGCAAGGCTAGGGTTTTGGTATCATGCATTGAGATTAATAGCCCATGTTCCACTATTGGGTTTTGATGAGTTGTAAACATGTATTTGACGTTACAGCAACATTAATAATATATTCTCTTTTTCGGCATTGATTCGCGTGCTTGCTTATGGTGATAGTACTAGCTGTCTAATATTTCACTATTTTTTACAGGTGCTTTCATGCATTCAATTGATTATGAACTAATTCATAGTTTTTTCATGTACATTTGCTCTTGAATCAGTGTTTATTTATTCCTTGTCACATTGATGATCTATTGTGAGCTACTTTGCAGTTAACTTCTAGTGTGTTTTCTTCTATGTATGTCTGACTAGTTTTTCGGCTCATTGATCCCACTCATGGCATACCACCATTTTATTTTTCTGCTTAGACTTGATTATATCTCTGTTTATGGCTCGTCAATATTGGGGTAATTTAGTTCTAGTGATTGGTCATTTCACCTCTGCCTTTGCTTCATCAATATTCTCATCTGACAACCAAGAGTAGAAACACTTATGGTGGCAATCGAGCCCACATACCGAATGGGGCTCCTATCTCAAACGGTGTAAGGTATAATTGGGACCTTAATTGGGACCTTTCACCAAGGAGACCCCCTTGTTGTCAGCTGTAAAATTTTTCCTGTCAGCAAGAACTTACCCTGTAAATTCCGACATGGTATTAGAGCCATTTTGAGGACCGCATCCATTTTTGATCCAAATCTAAACCGGGTTTGACTGCATGCAACTGTCATTTTCCATATCTAGTATTTTTTACCACTTTCAGTCTGGGATAACTATTTTTTTGTGTCTGGAGCCTCTGTTACAGTGATGAACCCCTTTCTTTTCATGAAAAAAGGTTTTTGGTTTCCCAAGTTATGTCATTTTATATATAGAGGTATAAAGTATCTTTTTTGCAATTATATTTATTAATCCTTCTATTTATTTAGACTCCCTCTATTTATTTCGGTTTATATTTATTTATTTATTGGAAGACCTATACCATCTTCTCTGTGTATGCTTTTTTCCCTATGCTGTGTGCGATCTGAGTAAATCGGAAACAAGAAGACAAGATTTTGTTGTTTTTCTACATATGCTCTTTCCTTGAGTCTTTGTGTGACCTCGGGAAATCAGAAATAGCGGAAAAAAGGATAGTTGCCGGTAAGACTAAAAAAAAAATCTAAATTTATGTCGTAAGGCTTGTATTTTATTTGTTTTTGCACAAATTTTGTGTTTTTTTGCAGGAAAAAGCATGGACATTGAGGAGAAAAAAAAAAACTTCCTCCTTTCAAACAATTACATAATCCTTTTACTAGCTGACTTGGGGTAAAGTTAGTTTATGAGAATAGAGGCCTTGGGTTCAAGTCTCTTTCTCAAGCTTCTTTTCCTAAATTTTTTCTTCTTAAGTCAAATTTTCTTATAAATCCCTTTGGCAAGTTGTCGGTTTTAAAAAGAGGGTTTTATTTAAAAGCACATGTAAAAGTGACTCTCACTTATTTATAAAAGTGGGTGACATAAAGTAGTTTTTTTTAAAGTGATATTATTGTATTTTGTTTGGAAAAGGTGGGGATTTTTATTTTAAGTAGAACTTCATATCAAATTTCAACCTTTCACGTAATTGTTCCGCATCTACAACACATTTTTTTCAAAAAATCATAACTTCTTTATCCGGAAGCCATTTTCCGAGGCGTTTTCTTTTTACCCAAGACAATTTTTCAAGATGTTTCCATTAGAGGATTTAGTTTTAGCATTTTCAGCTTCAGTTGAAAAAAATTTGAAAGTGCATGCCTGGTTATTCTTAACATCACCAATTATTTGCAATGGCTATCATACATGATAGACTTAGTCAGAAATAAATGGATTTATTGAATAGCCACAGGACAAGAAACTAAACCTACCAATGGAGATAAATATGTTAAATGGTGAAATAAACAAGATAAAGAATGAGGATTGATAGGAATGTCCATTGCTTAGGATATTCGATTTCATATCCAAGAAATTGACATCCCTTATGCAACTATGAAAAAGATAAATACTATTTTTCTCATTCAAAATGAAATCATGGACCACCAGCTTTAAAATGAGTTGCTTGCTTTGGACCCTAATAATTTCTCCTCTATTGAAGATTTTTTGTCCAAATTCAAGACCCTTAAACTTCTTTTAGAAGGTTGTAAGGTCAAAAAGGAATATGGTAGCCTTATCTATTCCATTCTTGTGAAAGTTGACCCTACATACTCTGTATTTGTTTCGACCTTCCATTCCACTAGAGAAGCCCTAATATCTATAGGAACAACCTACAAGTCCCCTTATTTTGATGCCTTTTGCGATTCTTTGATAAGAGAACAAGAAAAACTCTTGCACCTTGTTCTTATTAATACTAGAAACACTTCTAAGAAAGTCTTAGCAGCACAATAACAACCATATCAAAAGAATCCCAAGAATTAGTATCCTAAAAATAATGGTCCTAAACCAATCAAGTGTCTTAAGCAATTTCAGCCCCAAACTGAAAAATAAACTCAACAAACTGATAAGGAAAATAAAAATAAAGGGAAAAAAACATATAGACATTGCAAATTTTGTAATCGTGATGGCCATGTAGAGTCCAAATGTTTTAAGAAGATGGAAGCCTTGGAAGAAGCAATGAAGAAGCACCACATCAATTCGGATAATTCTTCAACTTGATGTTCAGGAATGGCACTTTCTACTTGTGGTTATCAAGAATCAAGATATGGTTATGCATTAAATGTATCTTCTTCTTCTCATTCTCATGAGTGGCTCAGTGATTCCGGAGCCTCTTAACACATGGATAAAAATAAAGCCATGTTTTATTCCTTAAATGATTGTAACACCCAAAATATTTATGTTGGTGATGATAGATCTCTTAGTGTTGTAGGATCTGGAACCACTCATCTAGATAATGGTTAATTTAATGATGTATTATGTGTTCCTATCTTGTCCTGCAACCTTCTATCTCTTTATTAGATAACTCATTCAAGTGAAGGGAAAACAGTAGAATTCTGACCTCATGATGTTGTAATTGAGGACCTCAAAGATCCTAGACATATTTTAGCTACTGACATTCTTGATGATTCCACAAGGTTGTATAAGTTTCAAAACTTTGGGTCATCATGTCTTCCCTCCATTTTTATTTCCCATAATGATGAAGTGAGAAAATTTTGGCATGAGCGATTTGGTAACTTAAACTATCGCTCCCTTCAAAACCTTTGTAAAGACGGTGACATGTATTCCTATGGTATCTTATAGAGATGGTGTTTTTTCCAGATGTGTACTCAGAAAACATCATCGAGATTTTTTTGATAAATGTGCCTCTTGGCACACTTCAACCCCTTTGTAGCTTGTGCTTAGTGATTTATCTGGTCCAATTCCCGTTGTTTCTTTGTCTGGCTACAAATACTTCTTAACATTCATTGATCATTTTTCCATATGCACTTGGGTTTACTTCTTAAAAATAAAGCATGAATTTTTTAACAAGTTCTTGGCCTTTAAGGCCTTTGTGGAGAAGCAATCTGGATATCAAATTAATAAGTTAAGATTAGACAGTGGAGGAGAACATTTTAACAAGATATTTATCAAAATTTTCAGTGAGCATGGCATTCAATTGTCACATACTATTCCATATACTCCACAAAAAAATGTTGTAGCTGAAAGGAAGAATCACACCTTAAAGGAAATGGAAAATTGTATGCTTCTATCTAAAGGACTTAGCCTTATTTTTTTGGCAGAAGAAATTAACTTTGAAAATTACACCGTGAATCACACTCCTCCTAAGGTTTTAATTAATATAACTCCAGAAGAGGCCTAGAACTTAATCAAACTAGATGTAAGTCACTTTCGTGTTTTTGGAAGTGAATCTTGGGCCCATATTCCAGATGTGAAACATAAAGCCTTAGAACCTAAGAGTCAAAAATGCATTTTTGTTGGATATTTTGAAGATCTCAAATTATATAGAATTCTTCAACCAAAATCCAAAAATGTAATCATTGGAAGAGATGTAAAATTTGATGAAAATATATTGGCCTGCGAGCCTAGTTCGGTAGGTGTACCGTCTTTGGACTGCGAGCCTGATTCGACATATATGCCACCTCTCTTTATCACTTATATTTTTGACAGCATTCCTTCTAGTTTGGATGATGACAACAATGATGAAAATCTTCATCCACCTCCTCAAGATATTTCTTCAGCTCCACAACTTCCAATATGGGTCAGCTCTACTCAAGATGCAGTAGATTCTCTTGCAGGGGACCCTGCAGATGAATGTCGTACATGTTCTTAGTTCAAAAGATCCTCTTACTTATTGGCTCAAGTTCCATAAAATCCTGATCCATACACCCTTGAAGAAGTTTCAGGTCATCGAGATTGGGATGAAGTTATGAATGAAGAATATTGTTCCTTATTGGAGAATGATACATGGGATCATGTTCCTCTCCCAAAGGGAAGAAAACTTGTGAGATGAAAATAGGTTTACAAAAGAAATTTTGGACCAGATGGAAAAGTGGATAAACATAAATCTCGTCTTGTTGTTAAAGGATTTTCACAAGTTGAAGGAATTGACTATATTTAAACCTTCTCCCCTATTTCCAAAGAGAATTATACCCGCCTTGTTATTTACCTTGATGCCTCCTTTAACTGGGAATTCCATCAGATGGATGTTAAATCTGCCTCTTTACATGGAGATTTGCATGAAGAAATATACATGGAACAATGCCCTAGCTTTATCCAACACAACTCTAGCATGGTTTTTCACCTTAGGAAGTCACTCTATGGTCTCAAACAAGCTCCTTGTGGTTGGTATGCCAAAATGGATAGCTTTTTATTAGATAATGGATTTTCTAGGTGTCATTATAACAACACTGTCTACACCAAGAAAGTGGGTAAGTCCTTCATCATTCTTGTTATTTATGTTGATGATATTATCCTTACTGGCAGTGATCCCAACCATATAAACCATGTAAAGTCTAGCCTCAAAAATAAGTTTGAAATAACAGAGTTAGGACACTTGCCTTATTTCATTGGCCTTCAAGTCTTGAAATCCAAAGAAGGCATTACCCTTTGTTAGTCCAAGTATGCCTATGGTCTACTACACCACTTTCATATGGAAGACTGTAAGCCAACCCCTTCTCCATTTGACTTTGGAGTCAAGCTTTCAGTCACTTATAGTACCCCTAAACTTGATGCTACCTTATATCGTCAACTTGTTGGTAAACTTCTGTATCTAACCCGTACCCGTCCTCACCTTTCCTTTTCCATTGGTATTTTTGCGTGGTTTATGCACCAACCTCATGAAAGTTGCTGGAAGAAAGAAGATAAAATAATACTTCGATATATTCTAGGTATAGTTCAATTCGAGATTCATTACAGTGTAGGAGCATCTCCATTGTTGATTGGTTTCCTCAATTTTGATTCGGCCGGTGACCCTTACCATCGAAAGTCTACTGTAATTTATGTATTCACTCTTGGTTCAGGTCCTATTACTTGGTCTTTTAAGATAAAAATTTCCATCTCTCTCTCCTCAGAAAAATCATAGTATCATGGTGCAGTTGAAGTCATCGACGAACTCTTGTCGATTCGTCAAATCCTGACCAAATTTGATCTTCATCAGCAACATCAATCTACACTTTGGTATGATAATCAGAGTTCCATTCAGCTATGCAAAGATCCAGTTCAACATCAGTGAATGAAACACATTGAGATTCACATACACTTCATCAAAAATCTCATTCATGATTGTGTTCTTGAAGTGCAGTATTGCTCAACCAATGATCAAGTTGTCGATATCTTTACATATTCTCTCACAAAAGAGAATTTTACCAAACTTCAATCTATGCTTGGAGTTCAATAACTTTACATCAAGGGGGGATTGGATCTAATTCCCCCCTCCTTCTCCTATTGTGTCACCTTTGTAAATTCTTCAATCCTATGCCAATTTGTTCTTAAGAAGGGATGTTAGGATATTTTGAGACATAGGAAATAGTCTCCTTTTGTGTCACCTTTGTAAATCCTTCAATCATATCCCAAGTTGTTCGAGGATGTTAGGATATTCAGAAACATAGGAAATAGTTAATTATAACTTGGTATAGCGTAGAGTTAGGTAAAGTGTGTTTCATTACTATGTACATTTGTAAATTATAATCTAATGGTCAAAATATGTACTGATCTTATGGTTCACCCTCTCCTTGGTATTACCGACACTTTATCTGTTTCTTAACACTCGATTGGTCCATGATCTCCATTTAAAGAGCATGGGGGTTTTATTTTCGATAATAGTTTATGAGAGAAGATTATGTAAATTTTCTTTATTTATATTAATAAATTTCGTGAGGTGGCCATGTTGTCTGAAGTTGTGGATTGTTTCCCTCCTCGTGGGTTTAAACCACATAAAATACTGGTGTACTAATTTGTGATATGTTTATGAACAATGACCTTTGTTGTTTGATCTAAGGAACTTACCCTATAATTTCCCACATCATACTGTAACACCGCTAGTTTTATGTTTTCAAATTAGACATTTGAACTTCAAGTCCAAAGGGGAGTGGACCCCAATGGACAATTATTGTGTGGATGTAATTAATATTTTAATTATGAAAAAATAAATAAAATATTTCTGTGCATATTGACCAAATGAGATTTTTGATATCACTTTCCAAATCCATCGGGTGTGGATAGGGGCTAAGACTTTCCCCAAAAATCTTTCAAAATGCCTTGAAAGAATTTATTTCTAAATCAGATTTTTGAGGAAAAATCTAGATTTCCCCATTGATGTGGAGAGTAGTTGGGAACAGGTAAAAAGCTGGAAAATAAGAAAGAAACTTTAAAATCCCTAAATAAGGGAAGACTAGGAAAACAAGAATAAAAGCATCTTGTAATTCTAGACGCAAAATTAGAAACAGGCTTTGGGGAGAGCATAAGCTTAAATAAGCTATTCCAGAATAAATTGGGGTTGGTCTATTCTGGGAGAGGATCTCATCTCGGGGGTGAGTTTTGTGGATAAAAGGACTCTAAGTTTGGGAGGACTGGTCAATCACGGAAGTGGTATGCACACAAAATTTATGAATTATTAAATTAGATATTGTTAGCTAAGATTGAGAAACACTACAGTTGCTATGTGGAATTTAGTTGCTGTGTTATTTTATTCCTTACATTTAATAGAATCAAATAGAAGAAATAAATATTCTACACTTCTATATGGTAGTAGGAGTAGTTCTTTGACAAATATCAAGCAGAGTCTCTACACCAATACTGGTGTAAATCTGAACATATTATGTTCCCAAGAACTGTACAAAGGAAAATGTTTTAACATATGTTTGTACCTTAAAAGAAATAGTAAAGTGGAAGTAAATTCTAGAATAATAAATATTGTTCTACTGTTATTTTAAAGATAGCATAAAATTTTATTAACCAAACCACAGAGTCCAACAAATAAATAAATATGAAGATTCTAAAATATTATCTTCTATTATGGAATTACATGACAATAATAAAAGGAAGTAATTAATGAAATTTTCATTCTGCATGTTCATTTAAGGAAATGAAATTCGTATATAATGTAATAATAGACCTGCATGTCTATAATATTATTAACAACATTATATAATCTCATTCTATCTACATGCAAATACATATGTAACTAAGTTGTGTTATTATATAGGAAACCTGTAGAAGTACTAGGATATATTCTAGCTATTAATGACATAGAAATCTAGAATTCTCTGCATAGAGTGAGTCATTTATTCTACTCTAGCTATTTCATATCAGTCATAATTTCAACAGAAATTTTGATACATAAAATCTCTACCTATGATAAATCAAGTGAATAGGAAACAAAAATATGATATGAATTGTAGAAAATGTTTAATTCCGATCGAAGAAAACATTGGAAAATCCTTTGAAATCATTCTTAATGAAGAAGAATGAAAATTGACGAAAGCACATATGAGTATGTAAAGTATTCTAGCTAAATATAATATGGAAAATTTAAAGTAAATAACCGAGTTTAATTTTAATACAGAGTTAGAGACATATGAAAGTAAGGAGTCTAGTAACTCTAATTTAAATAACTAGGAGTATACACAGGTATACATAGTGTTTTTAAAAAATTTTGTAAACCAAAAGTGTTATACAGAACATCCAAATGTCTAGATCTGAGTTAGATCCATATTGTTTATAGACATAAATCCATGTGCGTCGAATATAGAATAATAAATGTCTGAGTCAAAATTTGAGAACTTATCCCAAGGATAAATCGTTGAAGAAATCCAGTCGAAGCGAAATTAACAGACCTGGAAGGTAAGAGAAGTATTCATTAAATTTCCTGGATAACAAACAAGGATTTAAATGGAACGTTGACAAAATCCAAAAATCGTCGATACCTGTATGTAGTTCACCAGAATAAAAGTATTTAATGTTTATTTAAACTAAGAAAGTCTATAAACATTCCATTAACAATTGCAGAAGATAAATAGATTTACCTGAGGGGAATGGTATATGTCTCGAAAATGAAAAGGGAACTCTAGAGACAAAAAACCAGCGTTATATATATGTGAAGTGATATAACATCTTATAAAAAAACATATACATTCAAATCAAATAATTAAAACCCTTACTGTCAACTCGGTTCATGAGGAATCGAACCCATAGACAAGCGATGTGGAAATCACCATGCAAGCGATGGAGCTTTTGTTCTACGTTCCAGAGAATAAACAAAAAAAGACATTGCAATTAGATTCAAGTACTAATGGTACTAGAGCAATGGATTGCTTTAATAGAAACATCGAACCCTCTCTCAAATCCGATGGATGAGAAGAGGAGCACGTTATTACCAAAATTAAACACCAAAAAGAAAGATTAAACTAAGATAAAGTTAGTGGAAATAAAAAAACAATACTCCTGTAAGTAGATATCAGTAAAACAAAAATATCCGAGGTGTTCTTACGGCTGAAAGGGCTACATAAGAAAATCGAGACGCAAAAAAGATAGAAGTCTAAATCTGAATGGGAAACGCAATAATAAAATTCCATATCATGGATGGAGAACAATAGTTCATACTTGGAAGTAATTCAAGAAAACTACTAGAGAATCTGCGTAGAGCCAACCGACATCTCAACTGTGGATGTAAGTTCCATGGTGAACACCATAATGATATGGTGGAAATGAACTAGTAAAAATAAATGAACCACAGAACAAAGGACTTAAATAAAAATCGATGACCAAAACCCTAAGTTGAAATCGACTCATCTAGATCATACAAGTGTCAACAGATCCCCATCGGTGGTGGAATCATTGTGTGTATCTTGGGATTAAAATCAATGAGACGGTGAAGAAAATCTGGAGAAATCTTCTATTAAACACAAGTACCTATGTTCCGTATCAAGAATTAAAATATTCAAGTGACGTGCATCAACAACTGTCGAAAATATATATATATATATATATATATAAACCCCATAGTACCGAAAGGTATTTCAATGCATATTAATTTTACGCAGAACAAATTTAAAATGCTTGTTGAATCTACTAATGAATAGTTGTCTTCATCATTGTGTACTACGGACAAATCACATCGAATTTAATAGCAAACCCAAGCTATATGCATTGGAGAAAATACAAAGAGTGAATCGTATATAAAAATAAGACCAAGGTTTAATAACCAAGTACCCATAGCATAAACGCAACCATAAATACATTAATGAATTGTGCCTCAAAAGTTATGAAACTCGAATTGGATGTGTACCCCCAAATGCCGATATAATTTCCATGGGAAAAGGAATATGAACTATTGCCTTAGTTATACTCATATCAAAATTTAATTATATCATTGTTAAGATTTCATGAAGCCTATTAAAGTTCGAAGGTTATGCACTTAACGATATATATGTGTAAATCGAGTTCAATGTAAGGTCATAAAATAAATCACTGTCATCTATAGATAAGAGGTATATCAATATATTTAGTTCGATAAGACATATATAGATATAGAGAGATGTATATAAAATATTAGCAATATAACGATGCTATCAAAGTACTTCAATACAATATATGATATGAAAAATAAAAAAAATTGGTGAACAACAGATATAGTTGCCAAAATAAAAAGGGAATTTTCTAGTGGACAATAGATTTGCATATTACCTTTTCATTATGATGAGATGAAAATAATGTGAAGGTTGGGTATGAAAACATTGGGAAAAGAATTATATAATAATTCAATAAACCTCCTTCCTTAAAAATATTAAGAGAGTAACAAAATTTTTAACGACGAACTTGTTAAAATAAGTTGAAGAGTAATGTGCACTTTTGCTTAGGAAAAATAAAATAAATATTGAGGGTTGGATGAGAGTCATTACAAATGGTATCATAGCTCATGTTAGAAAAAACTGGGCTGTTGTTGTGCTCACTGTATAATTTTTTTTTTTTTAAACGAAATTTTTTTGTTACTGATGTTGTTTGGTTTAGTGTACAATGTTACTGGAACTGAAAAGTCAATGGTTGAAGGAGATGAAATTTTTGTTGATCTGGGTGATGGAGATAACATGCCAGATCCAAATTCTCCTTTGATGGCTATGTTGCACAGGTTGCAACGGGATATGGCTGAGCTAAGAAGCCAGAATGATAGGTTGTCATTAGCCAATGAGGAGAAGGAAAAGCTGATAAGAGAACTGACCTCGTGGAACAACCAAGAAGGTGAAGGTTTTGGAAAGAAGAGGAAAGGCAAGTTCTCAGATGATTCTGAGGAAGATGATACTACTAGGTCCATCAACCTAAACAGAAGAAGGAATTACAGGGTGAATTCCGAAAAATTAAACCTCCCTCCTATGATGGGGAGAAGGAGGAAGATGATGAGGCATGGCTGTTGAGTATGATTAAGTATTTTTAGGTCTATGAATATGAAAGCAATCTGAAGGCTAGATTGGCTATCTACCAGTTGCAAGGTAAGGCTACCATGTGGTGGGAGGAGAAAAAAATGGTGCATGCCATTGATGAAAAATCAGTGACTTGGAAATATTTCCAGAGCAAGTTTAAAAACCGCTATTTGAACGAATGCTATTATGATGATAAAGAAAAGGAGTTCCATGAACTCAAATTGGGACAGCTCACCATAGATGAGTTTGTCACCAAGTTTACAAATCTGTTAAGGTATGTCCCTTATATTCATGAAGAGAAGGCAAAGATACAAAGGTTTTTGAATTTTTTGCCCGCTGTGTACAAGGAGAAAATAGAGTTCGATAATCCAAAAACTATGGACGAAGTGGTGAGGAAAGCTAGATTATGCTACCAGCAGTTTAAAGGAAAGAGTGAACATGGAAAAATCTGAGTAAACAAGGGTGAATTCAAAGGAAAGAAATAGAAACCAGCTTACTTGAAGAATTTTGGTAAGGATCATGAACGGAAAAAAATTAACAAACCATAGGAAAGTGAAACTGCTCAGTCCCAAGTTGGTTCAAAACAAATAGATGGGGATAATAAGGAGGAAGGAACAGTTAATATGTGAGAGCCTTTGAAATTTTGGGTTTGCGGAGAACCTCATCTGCTGAGGGACTGTCCACACATAAATATTCATATGATTCTAAGAGATAGAGAAGCTACCATAGTGAATGATATAGCAAGGAATATACCCACTATAAGTGCAGCCTTAGAGAACCGACAAGCAGAACACCAGGCTACTATGGTCAAGATGGAAGGTAAGATTGTTGACCAATCTGTTACAGTTTTAATTGATCTGGGTGCTTCTTTGAGTTACATTAGTCCACAAGTTATAGAGAAATGTAATCTAAAAATTGAAAAATTTCAACAGTCTTGGTTGGTCCAGTTAGCTACTGGCACCAAGTGGAAATTAATTCATAAGTTACCTCAAACAGAAATTAAATTAAATTATTTTCAGACAGAAGTAAACTTAAACATTCTGCCCTTAGGCTCATATGATTTGCTGATAGGAATGGACTGGTTAGAAAAGTGAAAGGCTATGATGAACTGTTGGGATAAAACTTTGCATTTCATAGATGAGGAGGGGAGACCCTTTGTACTCAAAGGAAAACCAAAACCAATCTTTGTAAGAAAAATATCAGCTTTGCAACTAAAAAGAACAACTAGGAAAGGATATCAAGTATATGTTGTACATGTTGAAGAATTACGATAGCAACCTGAAGAAGACCTGTTAGACACTTTACCAGTGGTAAGAGAGTTTAAGGAAGTTTTTCCAGATGAGATTCCTCATCTTCCCCCAAAAAGAGAGATTGACTTTTCAATTGATTTGGTGCCTAGAGCAACACCCGTTTCTAGAGCCCCTTATCGGATGAGCCCTCCTGAACTCATAGAATTAAAAATGCAATTACAAGAATTGTTGGATAAAGGTTACATCAGACCGAGTGTATCTCCTTGGGGAGCACCGATGATGTTCGTGAAAAAGAAGGATGAAAAATTTAGAATGTGCATTGACTACCATCGACTGAATAATTTGAAAATAAAAACATGTAACCATTGCCAGAATAAATGATCTTTTTGATTAGGTGAGAGGGGCTTCAGTATTTTCTAAGATTGATTTGAGGGCTGGTTATCACCAGCTCCAAATTACGGAGGAAGATATTAGTAAAACAACTTTTCGAAACAGGTATGGTCACTACAAATTTGTAGTCTACCTTTTGGTTTAACAAATGCCCCTGCCAATTTTATGTTCTTAATGAATGGCGTTTTGAACAAGTACTTAGATAAATTCGTAATAGTGTTCATAGACGATATTCTGCTCTATTCAAAAAGTGAGGAAGAGCACCAAGAACACTTAAGAATATTTTTGCAGACTTTGAAGGAAAACCAGTTATATGCCAAATTCAATAAATGTGAATTTTATAAAGACAAGATTCAATACTTAGGGCATATTATTTCTGAACAAGGATTGGCAATTGACCCTGCGAAAATAAAGTCTATTAGAGAATGGTCGGTGCCAACTGATGTTTCAGTAGTGAGATTATTTATGGGAATTTCAAACTATTATCGAAGGTTTGTGGAAATATTTTCTACAATAGGATATCCCATAACTTAACTAGAGAGAAAAGGCACCAAATTTGAGTGGACTGAAAAATGCCAAAACAGCTTTAAACAACTAAAATTAAAACTTACTACGACCCCTATACTGAAAATTGCAGATCCTCACAAAGATTTTTTTGTGTGTACAGATGCATGTAGAGAGGGATTGGGAGGAGTTCTGTTGCAAGAAAATTATATTATTGCATATGAGTCTAGAAAACTTAAGAAACATGAACAAAATTACAGTGTATATGATCTAGAACTGGCTGCTGTAATTCATGCCTTGAAGATGTGGCGACACTATCTTCTTGGAAAAAAGTTTACATTGATGACAGATCATATTAGTCTCAAGTATTTCTTTTCCCAAACCGATCTGAATGCTCGACAAACCAGATGGCTGTCTTTTCTGAGTGAATTTTATATGGACATAGAACATATCAAAGGGAAAGAAAACAAAATTGTTGATGCGCTAAGAAGAAATGCTTGCCAAAACATAAGCATCATTGGGAGTAGTTCTAGTTTTGACTTAGAAGAACCAGTGAAAAAGGTAGCAGATAAAGATCCAAACTATGAGAATTTACAAAGTAAAATGCTGAGGAAAGAAATGGCTGAATACACCTAAAACCAGAAAGGGATGATATGCTATAAAAACAGATTGTATATCCCTAATGTAGAGTCTTTGAAAAAATATATCCTAGATGAATATCATAAATAACCATATTCAGGACATCCTCGATATCTAAAAATTCTAACAGCTTTGAAAAATAATTTTTTTTCACCAGGAATGAAAAAGGATGTAGCAGACTATTTCGCTAGATGCATGGAATGTTAACTAGTTAAAGTTGAGCATCAGCATCAAGCTGGTCTTTTAAATCCCTTGCCAATTGCAGAGTGGAAATGGGACACTGTTTCTATAGATTTCATAACTATGTTACCCAGAACATAGTACTAGCATGACTCAGTGATGGTAGTAATAGACACTTTAAAAAAAGTTGCACACTTCATACCTGTATTTTGGGATAGCTCAAGTAGCAAATGTGTTCCTAAGAGAAATAGTTAGGCTACATGTGGTACCAAAGATGATTGTTTCAGATAGAGACGCTAAGTTCACAACAGCCTTCTGCAAAGGTCTGTTTGGGGGCATGGGCACTAAATTAAATTTTAGTACTGCTTATCACCCTCAAACAGATGGTCAAACAAAGAGGACAAATCAGATTTTGGAGGATATGCTGAGAATGTATGTGGTGGATAGGCCATCAAAATGGGAAGAATACTTACATTTAGTCTAATTTTCATACAACAACAACTATCAATCCTCCATCAAAATGAGTCCATTTGAAGCACTCTATGGAAGAAAGTGTCGAACTCCTTTAAGTTGAAGCCAACATGAATATAAGCTAGTATTGGGGCCAGATACTCTACAAGAAATGGAAAGGATTGTGAAAAAAATATAGAGAAACATAAAGACAGCACAAGATCGACATAAAAGCTATGCTGATAAGAAGAGAGTGCATCAAGATTTCAAAGTGGGTGATCATGTGTATCTGCATATTGAACCCAAAAAGAGCACACTTTATGCTGGAAGTTGTGCAAAATCGGCTCCTAGATATTGTGGGCCTTTTGAGGTGATAGAAAAGGTGGGACCAGTGGCTTATAGGTTGGCCTTACCGCCCCATGTTAAATTTCATGATGTGTTTCATGTTTCATTATTAAAAATATATGTACATGATGCTTCTCACATTGTTAATTGGAATATGATATAGGTCGAACCAGAAGGGGAGTTCCTTCCAGAACCGCTTCAAATATTGGAGCGGGAAGAAATTGAATTGAGAAACCAAACAGTAGCAAGAGTAAAGGTGCAGTGGAAGCACTTTACTGCTGAAGAAGCTACGTGGGAAAGAGAAGCTGAGATGATGGAAAAATATCCATATCTATTTTCAAAATGAACTCTAATAGTTAGTTGATAACATCGAGGACGGTGTTTTTTTCAGAGGGGGAATATGTAACACCCCTAGTTTTATGTTTTCAAATTAGAAATTTGAACTTCAAGTCAAAAGGGGAGTGGACACCAATGGACAATTATTGTGTGGATGTAATTAATCTTTTAATTATGAAAAAATAAATAAAATATTTCTGTACATATTGACGAAATGAGATTTTTGAGATCACTTGCCAAATCCATGGGATGTGGATAGAGGCTAAGAGTTTCCCCAAAATTCTTTCAAAAAGCCTTCAAATAATTTAATTCTAAATCATATTTTTGAGGAAAAATCTAGATTTCCCCAATGATGTGGAGAGTAGTTGGGAAGAGGTAAAAAGATGGAAAAGAAAAAAGCAGCTTTAAAGTCCCTAAATAAGGGAAGCCTAAGCAAACAGGAAAAAAATCATCCTGTAATTGTGGACACAGAATTAGAAACAGGATTTGGGGAGAGCATAAGCTTAAATAAGCTATTCTAGAACAGATTGGGGTTGGTCTATTCTGGGAGAGGATCTCAGCTCAGGGGTGAGTTCTGTGGATAAATGGACTCTAAGGTTGGCAGGATTGGTCAATCACGGAAGTGGTATGCACACAAATTTTATGAATGATTAAATTATATATTATTAGCCAAGATTGAGAAATGTTGTAGTTGATATGTGGAATTTAGTTGCTCTGTTATTTTATTCCTTACATTTAACAGAATCAAATAGAAGAAATAAATCTTCTACACTTCTGTATGGTAGTAGGAATAGTTCATTGAGAAATATCAAGCAGAGTCTCTACACCAATACTGGTGTAAATCTGAAGATATTATGTTCCCAAGAACTGTACAAAGGAAAAAAGTTTAACATATGTCTGTACCTTAAAAGAAATGGTAAAGTGGAACTAAATTCTAGAATAATAAATATTGCTCTACTGTTATTTGAAAGATAGCATAAAATTTTATTAACCAAACCACAGAGTCCAACAAATAAATAAATATGAAGATTCTAAATTATTATCTTCTATTCTGGAATCACATGACAATAATAAAAGGAAGTAATGAACAAAATTCTCATTCTGCATGTTGATTTAAGGAAATCAAATTGGTATATAATGTAATAATAGACCTGCATATCTATAATATTATTAACAACATTATATAATCTCATTCTATCTACATGCAGATACATATGTAACTAATTTGTGTTATTATATAGGAAACCTGTAGAAGTATTAGGATATATTCTAGCTATTAATGACATAGAAATCTGGAATTCTCTGCATAGAGTGAGTCATTTATTATGCTCTAGCTATTTCATATCAGTCATAATTTCAACAGAAATTTTGATACATAAAATCTCTACCTATGATAAATCAAGGGAATAGGAAACAAAAATATGATATGAATTGCAAAATACATTTTATTCTGATCGAAGAAAACATTTGAAAATCCTTTAAAATCATTCTTAACGAAGAAGAATGAAAATTGACGAAAGCACATATGAGTATGTAAAGTATTCTAGTTAAATATAATATGGAAAATCTGAAGTAAATAACCGAGTTTAATTTTAATACAGAGTTAGAGACATATGAAAGTAAGGAGTCTAGTAACTCTAATTTAAATAACCAGGAGTATACACGGGTATACGTAGTGTTTTTAAAAATTTGCGTAAACCAAGAGTGTTATAAAAAGAATCCAAATGTTCGGATCTAAGTTAGATCCATATTTTTTATAGACATAAATCCATGTGCATTCAATATAGAATAATCAATTTCTGAGTCAAAACTTGAGAACTTATCCTAAGGATAAATCTTTGAAGCAAGCTAGTTGAAGCAAAATTAGTAGACCTGGAAGGTAAGCGAAGTATTCATTAAATTTCCTCGATAACAAACAAGAATTTAAATGGAACGTTGACAAAATCCAAAAATCATCGATACCTATATGTAGTTCACCAGAACAAAAATAGTTAATATTTATTTAAACTGAGAAAGTTTATAAACATTCCATTAACAATTGCAGAAGATAAATAGATTTACCTGAGGGGAATGGTATATGTCTCGAAAACGAGAAGGGAAATTTGGAGACGAAAAACCAGTGTTATATATATATATATATATATATATATATATATATATATATATGTGACGTGATATAACATCTTATAAACAAACATAGACATTCAAATCAAATAATTAAAACCCTTACTGTGAACTTGGTTCATGAGGAATCGAACCCACAAACAAGCGAAGTGGAAATCACCATGCAAGCGATGGAGCTTTCGTTCTACGTTACAGAGAATAAACAAAAAAAATACATTGCAATTATATTCAAGTACTATTGGTACTAGAGTGATGGCTTGCTTTAATAGAACCATCGAACCCTCTCTCAAATCCAATGGATGAGAAGAGGAGCACGTTATTACCAAAATTAAACACCAAAAAGAAATATTGAAGTAAGAGAAAGTCAGTGGAATTAAACAAACAATACTCCTGTAAGTAGATATCAGTAAAACAAAAATATATGAGGTGTTCTTACGGCTTCGAGGGCTACATAAGAAAATCGAGAGGCATAAAAGATAGAAGTGTAAATCTAAATGGGAAATGCAATAATAAAATTCCACATCATGGATGGAGAACGATAGTTCATACCTGGATGTGATTCAAGAAAACTATGAGAGAATCTGCGTAGAGCCATTCGACGTCTCGACTGTGGACGTAAGTTCCATGGTGAACACTGTAAGGATATGGTGGAAATGAACTGGTAAAAAGAAATGAACCACAGAATAGAGGACTTAAATAAAAGTTGATGACCAAAACCCTAAGCTGAAATCGACTCATCCTGATCATACGAGTGTCAACAGATCCCCATCGGTGGTGGAAATGTTTTGTGTATCTCAGGATTAAAATCAACAAGACGGCGAAGACAATCTAGAGATGTCTTCTATTAAACACAAGTACCTCTATTCCATATCAAGAATTAAAATATTCAAGTGACGTGCATCAACAACTCTGGAAAAAAAATATATATATAAACCCCATAGTACCGAAAGGTAGTTCAACACATATTAAGTGTACGTAGAACAAATTTAACATGCTTGTTGAATATACTAATGAAGAGGTGTCTTCATCATTGTGTACTATGAACAAATCACATCGAATTGAATTGCAAACCCAAGCTATATGCATTAGAGAAAATACAAAGAGTGAATTGTATATAAAAATAGGACCAAGGTTTAATAACCAAGTACCCATAGCGTAAACGCAACCATAAATCCATTAATGAATTGTGCCTCGAAAGTTATGAAACTCGAATTGGATGTGTACCCCCAAATGCCAGTGTAATTGTCGTGGGAAGAGGAATATCAACTATTTCCTCAGTTATACTCATATCGAAATTTTATTATATGATTGTTAAGAATTGATGAAGGATATTAAAGTTCGAAGGTTATGCACTTAACGATATATATGTGTAAATCGAGTTCGATGTAAGGTCACAAAATAAATCACCCTCATCTATAGATAAGAGGTATATCAATATATTTAGTTCGATAAGACATATATGCATAGAGAGAGGTGTATATAAAATATTAGCAATATAACGATGTTATCAAAGTACTTCAATACAATATATGATATGAAAAATAAAACAAATTGGTGAACAACACATATAGTTGCCAAAATAAAAAGGGAATTGTCTAGTGGACAACGGATTTTCATATTACCTTTCCATTATGATGAGATGAAAATAATGTGAAGGTTGGGTATGACAACATTGGGAAAAGAATTATATGATAATTCAATAAACCTCCTTCCTTAAAAATATTAAGAGAGTAATAAATTTTTAATGACAAACTCGTTAAAATAAGTTGAAGAGTACTGTGCACTTGTCCTTAGGAAAAAAATATATATATATTTTTTGAGGGTTGGATGAGAGTCGTTACACATACTTATCTGAAATTCATAAAGAAGCATTGTTGCCTTATCAAAATAGTTGCATTATCATCTATTACGACATATATACATTGTACATTCATTTACTAGTCACAACATGATGAAAACCATATATCAATTATGTCATAAAAATTGGTCATATACAACATATAAGCAATAAAAACGGGAAGCATATAATAGCCATAAAATCCACATATAATCTAGTACATTTACACATAAAATGCCAAGGAGAAGGATCTCTTATTAATGAATAAAAAATACAACTTGGTATGGGACTTGAACGAACCACTCGACCATATATTGACTGAACTGAATATTTATTTCAATGATTCACCCTTGTGCCATATTCCAAGCATAAATGTGCGACTTGAAACCAATCCAAACCATCATTCCTCAAGCTTTACCACAATCTTCACTAGATCACTATGCCCTAAACAAGCATGGATTCCATTTGATTTCTACACCTACAACATGAGTAATTTTCCTTCCTCTGAGTCTCTAGACTTTACTGTATATCCTACCATTCACTAGTCGAAGATTCATAGACCTAATAAAAAATCCAATATCCAGGCTTTATTTTAAAATAATATTATATTTATTTGCAACAATATATATAATATTGTCATTATTTTTTAATTATCTAATCATATCCTTAAAAATAGGTATCATTTCTTTTATACATTATAATTAAAATTTCTTTTATACATTATAATACTTTAATTAACACTTTTAACCATCTCTAATTAAAAAATTTGTTATATGAATATTGTTTGTGCTACTTTTTATTCTTTTAATTATAATTGTAAGTGTGAGAATAACTCTTATTTTAGAGTACGCTTTAATTTTTTATAGCTTAATATTTTTTTAATATTTTATGATTTAAAGCTGGAAAAAATGATCACATAGACATGTTTTTCTAGATTTATTGAACCAAGAGGAGTGAGTTATATTTATATAATTTATATAGACACTTAAGTATGTGAATTTAATAAATTAAGTAGAAAAAAATGAATTTTTTTAAAATGAAAATAATAATGAAAAATTACATAAAAATATCTTAATAATTATAAAATTTTCTAACTAATTAATTTTGGATGAATGGTTCACAATTTATCATTCTTTTGATCCTTGTTAAGATGGTAGTGTTGTTACTTTTCTTTTAAAATCTTGTTTAATAATGTTTTAGGTAAACCATCCTCTTAACTATCTTTAGTAATTTATTTTAAAATAATTTTGTATTTATTTTCAAGAATATATATAATATTATCATTAGTTAAAATTCTCTTTAGTAATTTATGTTAAAATAATTTTGTATTTATTTATAACAATATATATAATATTGTCCTTATTTTTTAATTATTTAATCATATCCTTAAAAATATGTATCATTTCTTTTATATGTTATAATACTTTAATTAACACTTTTAACCATATCTAATAAAAAAATTTATTATATGAATAGTATTTGTGCTATTTTTATTCTTTTAATTATAATTTTAAGTGTGAGAATAAGTCTTATTTTAGAGTACGCTTTAATATTTTATAGCTTAATATTTTTTTAATATTTCATCATTTAAAGTAGGAAAAAATTATCACATATGTTTTTTTAGACTTATTGAACCAAGAGTAGTGAGTTATATTTATATAATTCATCTAGACAATATGTAATTTAATAAATTAAGTAGGAAAAAATGAGATTTTTTAAAATGAAAAATAATAATGAAAAATTACAAAAAAATGTCTTAATAACTATAAAATTTTCTAATTAATTAATTTTGGATGAATGGTTCACAGATGGTAATGTTTAATTTCAATTTTGTAATTGACACAATGTTAGATTGTTAATTTATCATAAAAAGCCACAACTTGGAAAATAAGATTCAAGACTCAACATCTCCCTATTTAAAGAGAAAGGCAATCAATGTAACTATGAATTCCTATGATAAGTTGTTATAGATTCGTAACCTTATTACAATTTATAAAATATACAAATACATAAAAAAACCATTTAATATTTTAAAAATTCCGATAGTATTACAAAACCAGAAATTCCTGCCAACATTTAAAATAAAATTATTCTTCATATTTTAAATATGTAACGGTGACCAACATTTACATTATATATTTAAATAATTATTTTTCAATCAAACCATATATCATTTTATTTACCTTTGACTATTCTCATTTAACATTTAAAAGAAAATTAAGATATTACTCATTCATACATTCCAATTTACTCAATGCATCTATAAATCCTTTATTTCCTTGAAAATAATTTTCAATAACTATTCCTTTAAATAAGGAACTCACTCTTTAAATAAGAAACATTGTCCAACATTTACATTATATATTTAAATAATTATTCGTCAATCAGACCATATATCATTCTATTTACATTTGACTATTCTCATTTTAACATTTAAAAAAAACAGAACTGATACTAAACACTCTTTTAAGGAACAAAAAATGAACTTTCCAACCATTCTCAATAAGAAAATATCGAAGTGAAGCCTTAAAATAATATTTCAACTTATGGTATATTAGGAAAGAATCTTCCAAGGCATCATTGAAATAACAATTCTACTTTTACTTCAGCGGGAGTTGCACCCCCAACGACTTGACTTGTTATAATAAAAGAAACTCGTTTGTTTTGTATTGTTAGCTTTTACTACCACTGGTACAGTGTTTGGTTATGTTCATGTGCTTGCATTTCTGCTTTATACTATATTGCTGGCAGAGTAGAACGTGGGTGTTGGACCATGCGAAAAGCGTTGTGGATTGAGTGGAAATTTTGTTATATATATATATATATATATATATATATATATTAATTTGATTGAGTGAAAATTTTGTTTGATGGCTATTTCTAGATATTATTTTTTCTTTTTAATTTGATTGTGGGAGTGTTTGAATATTTTTTTTTAATACAAATAGATATAACATTATTAAAATTTATAGGAATCTGAAATCCAAAAAATTACAACTATAATTTGATAGATTATGAAACTAAATAATAAAATTGGAGTGAATATCTATGGTTAAGAATCTTGTTATATGTTATTTTAGAACATATATAATTTTAACTTTTATATTAATTTTGTTTTTCAATAATAACTCACTTGGGGTGATTATATTGCAAAATGGGCGTAGATTTCCACTACCCCAAATAGTCAAGCAGCTAGAAGACATTATGGCATGTCCCCATAACCATTTATTTATGAATATCTACACATAGAGACTCTAAGTTGTGTGAAATGATAGAAGGTCACTTCATCTCATGCCTAATTATGCCAACAACATTGATTTCCTGTAGGCGTTGCAGATTTTTTAAATCACAAGTTATTTGATTTTTATTCTCCCAATCATGTATCTCACATCTCTACACTGTATGTTGTTACTCTCATCGAAAGCATCTGTCCCACTTCCATGGGTCTTGGTGAGGCCTATTTTTTTGCCTCCCAACACTCAGGTGTAGTTATATAGTGTTACTCCCCCAAGTTGGAGATTCGAGGTTGCTTTCCAATTGGTACTCTGGTGTGCCAGTTTGGAATTGTTGTTTCTTTCTTTATTTCGATTTGTTTTGCATACAATGACCTGCAATTTAGTTTCCGTGTGTATGATAATGAATACTCCTTCTAGCTATTCAACCTCATCGATAGGATCATTAGTTGTCTTTGTGTTGCATCCCTCTCACTTCCTAATCTCTATTCTTACTTTTGTTCATGCTACTAATGTTTCACCAACCATCATCCATACTGGGCACTCTTCTCACATCTCTCATCTAGTTCTTGTTGCATTGCATTTATTCCATTTCTTGTTTCCTATAGACTCATTCTTTCTCTAACTCACATATTAGATAGGCCTCATGTTTTCCTTTTGGAATCATTTTAAGCCTGCCTATCCTCTCTATGTTTTGTCACCTTATTTTCAATCTTTGAATCCTTATCTTCTTCTAACTCGTTACCACCTCACTCCTTTCCCTTCTCACATATCTCCTCTCACTTGGTTGGTTGCTTACTCCCCTCCCCCCTTAACTTATTATTCTTGTCTCCCAACCATGGCCTTCACCATGCCCATCTGCATACACATGTTTGTCGAAGGGTGGCTTATTATCAAGAGCAAGATTCTCTGGTTGATTTTCATACCCACCATGTCTTAGAGAAAATAGTTACCAATTTTTGGCATCTCTCCTTGGGTCCCATTGTGGTAGAGATGAGATGCATAGAATGTGAGGGAGCCTCTGATTGAAATAGATTTCAGACACTGAGATTCTCATTGGGCTAGCTGATTGCGAAACAAATCTTGGATACATGTATAACCTCTTCAGCTTGCACACATACACCATCGATTTATACTGGCACCTAAAGTTCCCCTTGGATGAATTTTGAAGGACCATTTCGAGCATAGAGTAGATATTCTAGACTCTCTAGAGTATCTACATCATCATTTGTGACACATATAAGAGTGATTGGCACACATTGAGCAACACCTAGGCATTCCTCCTCTAACAAGAAACAACCTTCACAATAATGAAGAGCATTATCAGGTTGTTGCCACGAAATTTGATCCATTTTCATAGCTTATGTCATGTCGTGGATTATTTTTCATTTTGATCTTATAGTTTGTCTCGATGGCCTATGTGACCTATTTTTTAGTTCCTCTCTCATCCCCATTGTATTTTTGAATGTTTTGATATCTAATGCCTCTCTTTAAAGAGTCTACTTTTGATTATGGTCCAATATTCCTACTGAAACTCTAAGCTAAGATATAAAGCACTCTATGCAGGTTCCATATTAGAAAGAAATACAATACTTACCCCACAAAATAATAATAATAATAAAGTTATAATTTAGTTAATTATTATATTTTTTAATTTTAGCAATTTGAAATGTATAATGAAGTGTTTTGATAATTGATTCTTGTCAATATTTACTAAACATTTAATTTGTAAAGCTACTCTATTATTTATGTGAATGTCTTACATTTTCAAAATTTTAAGAACAACAAATTTAAATTCTATGTACTATTTTTTCCATTTTATTATATTAAGAAGAAGAAAAAAAATGCAATATTTTGTAATTTAGTATATGTAATATATATTAATTAAATATTTTTAGTGATAGCACAAATAAAAAAAATGTTGGTAAGATTTCCTTTGAACGCGTCTTGCCAACTAATATATATATATATATATATATATATATATATATATGTCTTTTATATATATATATATATATATATATATATATATATGTCTTATTCACTAAAAAAAATTATACCATCCATTTTATATAATCTAATCTGTGTCACAATTATACAGTAAAGAATGTCCATATTCCTCACAAGTAGAGTTTATTTAAAAATGATTTTAGGTGGTGTTTTATAAAATTAAATGGCATTTTTTAAATGAATAGACTATTAAAAAAATTATTTGTATTTTTTTTATACAATAAATAAAAAATAATTTTAATGAGCACTGCTCTGCATGCGCACGACCTAGCAGCTCAAGCCAATCCGCATCATCTTTTGGTACAGGGCCTCTACCATCATGGCCTCCCTAGAGCCAGATCCTAGTGAGCCTTCCCCCAACACCGACAGCTCCCCATGGATCAATGCTCAGACTGATGCAACAGCGGATGCCTTCGCTTCTCTGATTCACTCTTTGGGTCCTTAATGAGCAAGACCGACGATTACTAAGTTCGCAAAGAATTGGATTCAATCCCTGAGATTTCTTTGCTGCCCACTCTGTCCAGGAAGGTTTCGATCTCTCTAACCGATAAAGATTTGGTTGGATAGTTCACAGGACTTTGGCCTTCCCCCAAAACCATTCAGAAATCGGTTGAAAGAAACTGGGCTTAATTCACCGAAGGAAAAATATCCATTCGCTTCTATGGCAGAGGTTATACATATTACCTCATATTTATAAAATAATAAATACCTCCAACAATACCATCCCCACCCTTATCACCATTATTTTAGATTTTTCAAAAAGTAATACCTCCAATCCTCATTTCATTTTTACCTTTAACTCTTTTTTTCTTATTTTTTTTAAATGTGCCTCTTACCTTCAGCCTTATTACTTTAAAATTGTCCCATATTTTACCTCGTCCTTGATATTTTAAAAAGGGCAAACATTTCTCCATCATTCATTCTTAGCCTTATTAGTCCCTTTTTTTGGTAGTGCAGGGACTATAGTGATCACCTGACGTTGATCGAGTATTAATCTGAGTTGACCAGCCATTGTATCAAATGTTTTAAAATATTTTAACAAAACTATCAAAAAAAAAATTATCCAAATTTTATGTTTTGAAGTCTTATTGCCAACAAAGATGCATAATTTTCAATACCTTTAATAAAACATAAAATAATAAGTTTTCAATTTCATTGAAAATTGAAATAATGCTAGTTGGGAGCTAGCATTAGACTGACAAAATTTAATGTTTTGTTGTCAAATTGTTTCATTCAGTTTCATAATACATTAAAAATTATCAAATTTCAAAGTCCACTTTTTTTTACATCTACACTTGCCACCACTTTTGTCTGCCACTAATTTTCTACATCCACACCTCGCATCACTTCTTTTTAGACCTAGAAAAACTGCCTTAAACTTTCCAGGGATATGGCTATTGTAATTAATGTCCCTAAACTTCTTGGAAAACCATTTTGCAAATTATTGTTCTCATAATCTAAAGAAAGAATGAATTCCAAATGGAGGTGCAGATTATTTCTGTGCAGTGCTATACCACATGTATGCACTTATGGAGATTGCATCACCAGATATGTATTCTACCTTCTCCTATTATTTTTTCATAAGGAATTCATTTTAAATTGAATTAAGAAAACATTTGATCTAACATTTGTTGAATTATATATCTATAAATTTTGCACCATAAAGAGCATCTATGGATTTCCTATTTCTAACTGAGCTTCTTGATTGCAAGCATGTGTTTGTTGAGTTTCACTCCACAATTTTCTCATGTTCAACTTTCCCAACTGCAAATACAACCTGTACAATTTGTTCAGTTTCAAGTGTGCCAACTGTGAAGACAGCCTGCACAATTGTGAGGGAGTTAATTGTTTCACATTTCAGGGGATTGCAACCTCCATATAAATCTATCTACATTTCTATTGCTATCTATATGTAAATCTGCATTGTAATTTTAGAAATATAAAATTTTTGAAACTATTCATGATAGGGTTGCTAGGGTTGCCTAAGGTCTGAAAACCACTTTAGTACTTTCATGACTCTGGTTAGATCATTTTCATGAATGGTAAATAGCATAGAATTTAAATTACTCATTAACAGCCAAGAATTTTTTATAGAAATTTGAGGAGTTACTAAATATTACGAAAAATTACATATAATCTCCATGTTTAAGAAATATAGCTAGGATTCAATATTTACACATTAAATGTTCAGATATTGATCATGACAGTAAAATAAAAATGAAAAATTCTAGAAATAATCAATATACATAAGATCTAGAATGTAAGTCCTTTGGAAAGTAACATCTTCAAAATTGGTTGCAAAAATTTTCACGCGAAGATTTCTTAAAAAAAAACCTTAATTACGAACATAAAACTGTGAGAAGAATACCCTAAAACATCGATATCTCATCCTTTACTGGATCTTTCATAATGAGAAAGAAGTATTCTTATAGTATTAATGTTCAGGTTATGCCTTCGTGCATTCTGAAAATAAATACACTGAAATAAGAAATGGTCCGAAATATTTACCACAGAGATGAAGCCTTCACTGGAAATTATTCTCTGCATCATGAGACATTCCATTCATGGCTAAGTCAGGTTTGTAGTTCACCCAAAAGAAAATTGTTTGCTACAATTTCTTCATTTTAATAGAATAATTTGTCTATCACATCCATTAAAAATCACTGGAAGTAAATATATTATCTACACTCTAAGCAAGTTCCCATGTGAAAACTGTTAATTTTCAAGTTCCCATTTGCAAAATGTTAATTTTTCATAGTGCCATGAATTTTGATAAGGAGTTGAAAGTGTGTAGCAGTGTTTAAAATATGTGGGTTGCATGAACTCCCATATGCTTTTCCAAGTAATTTTTGTATTTATTCTATTTATTATTTAATTTAAATTAAGAAATGGCACATAAATTTATGTAATGTAGCAAATAAAAAACTAAAACTGAATAAGTAGTTATTAAAAAGAATACAATCTGGTAACTATGCAAATTACACTTGTCTACTTCATCGTTTCGGTCCTCGGTAGCTTTTGGTTCTGCTTGTGTCTCATTCTGCGTTCTCCTAGAAAAATGATGAGGAAAATAAGAAATATTGAGCATTATGGCCTAATGAAAATATCCACCAACATATTTCTGCGAA
Organism: Pinus albicaulis; assembly: GCA_034641835.2. Lineage (NCBI taxonomy): Eukaryota > Viridiplantae > Streptophyta > Pinopsida > Pinales > Pinaceae > Pinus > Pinus albicaulis. Next base: position 1,550,709,158 of record CM076578.1, on the reverse strand, counting down.
AATTCAATAATTATTCAATAAACAACTATCTATGCTTCTTTACATTGGCCATAATTAAATGAGTTCAATAACTAGCTATCTATGATTCTTTGTCTTTAGCATAATTCACTGAATCAAGGGTAAAACGTTGGTGGTAGGACTAGATCTAAGGCACCGTCTCTAATTATGTCTATACTTCTTTATCTTCAGCATAATTCACTGAATGAGGGTGAAACACTTGTGGTAGGACTAGATCCAAGGTACCAGCTCTAATTATGTCCATAATTATAGTGGTCTTCAACTGGAAAAACTTTACATACAATCTAACACAGTTCAATATCTCCAACACTTATCTGCACTCTGATCAGGTTCCCATTTGCCAAATTTTCTTCTCTTCCCATGCATAGAGTGTGTTTTTGGAAATAATTACACCCTTCTCTATCATGTCAACGACAGACCACATCAGCACTCACCATAACAGCCATGACCTACTCATACTCGAAGAGGCACGACCGCCATGGCTTGTTTACTCTCGAAGGGTCATAACCACCTAGATTCATTGGAACATGAAGAGGAAAAACTATTTTTTAAAATATATGTAACCGACATATTTTTTTTATAAATTGAGCTGATGCACAGTCTTGATACATTCTAGGAGTTCTAATGCAACTAAAGTTTCTTTGTTGTTTCATTATTCTATAAAAGACATAGTCTTATCAATGCTTTTCGAGTTGTAACTCTGCTTGGGCTTTTCCATTTCTCTGTTATGCATAGCTATAGTTGTAGCTGCATTTTGTTAATTATTTTTCTCTGTTGTGTACTATGTAATGTTTCAATTGGTATTAGAGCCTAGGTATTAGATTTGAAGATGAGAAAGTTTGATAAACTGTTGTTGTTCATAACAGCTGGCCAGAGTGAACCTTCATAGAGAGATTTTGAAGCTAGAGTGGCATGTGTACATGAGTTAGCTTGTGATACGGTGACCCATATTGTATGGTATGTCTGTGGCTAGCTTGAAATGTTTTTCTTTCTTTTTAAGAGTTGAATGTAGTATATAACTAGTAACCTGGATTTGTGTTGAAGCGTTATATGTTAGGTGAGCTGTATAATATACAAAAAACTTCTTTTTATGTCGTTCTTTTAAAATATACACAAGATCTTTGTTCTGGTTTTATTTTTTGAGATATGTTGTGTTATTTCTCGCAACTAGTGCTCAAAATTAGACTGCTTCTTGAAAATTCATTGTGTTTGTGCATCTGATATATGGATAAGACTTGAAGTTTGAAGCTATAGAAATTTGGTTGCATGTGATTTTATTATATTCTTGCATTGAATGAGATGAAAAGACAGCTCAAGAAATTTATTCCTTATGGAGAATCAATAAAAAATTCTTATTTATTAAGAGACGTCATTGATTATGTCGTTTCTCTCATAACTCAGTTTGCCCAAATTATTTTATTCTGCATTGTGAGAGTTATCGCATGTATTTCAATGGAATCTCTTGTCTCTTGAGATGAAAGACTCGCGAGAGGAAACTTGGTTGATATTTTCAACGTCTTTGTTGAATACTTGGCTATTCATAGAACCATATGGTTATGAGTTGTGACTTCCTGCCTTAATAAATAGTGAAGAGTTATACGAATTTGCAAAAAAAATTATTTCGAAAGGCTACACTAAGTGAAATAGTGTGTACCACGTATGTTCTTAGCAAAAAATCAACACTTGGATACATTCTGGTATTTCCATATAAAACAGTGCAGAAGCCATTGTGAATGTTGAGTGCGTGAATATAAATTCGAAGGATTTACATTGATGAAAGACCTGCTCGCATTATGTATCCCTTGGCCATGATGTATACTTGTACCTGATGGCATTGTCAACTAATTCATTATGGTTAGCTACGACATGATAACACAGAGCAAGTTTTGAAAACAAAAAAATTATTGGAATATTTTTTTAAAACGGGGATAATTTAAATGTATTTCGAAAAAGGACACAGGCTTGTAAATTTTTTTTCTTAATCTAAAAGGGCTTGGTTATATAAAATGTGAAAGGGATTTTAATAAATCTTTTTTGAGCTAATACATATTTGCAAGATTTTCATAAAGTCAAGCTTGATTTTCCTTACAAAAAGTGAATGGGATTTTTATTGAAAAAAGAGACTGGGAATTTGCAAGAAGTTGTTTGTGTCAAAATTTTGTTGGTGTTTTGTGAAGCGTAAAAGTATTTTGGGTGAAGATTATGTCTTATGGGGCTTAGATTAAAAATCACATTTTTTCAGGGTTGATATGGAAGATAGTCTCATGCAATCGGGGAAGCAGCTGTAAGGAAAAGGGAAGATAGTAGTGAGGGGTCGAAAAATGTGCCTAAAGCATCTTAAGAAAATGAGTTGAAAATAAGAGGAAAAGATCATTGCAGTTCAGGTCGGAGCCAAGGAACTCATACGTCTAGCAAAAGATGAAGAAGAGATCGCGGGTGAATGGTGTAGCTTTTATCTGCTACCACCATGTATGTTTAGTGGTAAACATTTTCATTTTTGAGTTATTAGAATGCTAACTTTTCCTCGAGATAAAGACTTAATTCAACCCTTGTCTAATAACCCATATGATGAAGTATGAAATCCTTTAGCATTGGATTTTATCAAACAAGAATTGGATGAGATGTGTTTTTGCAAGGTAGCAAAAGCTAAGACTTCCAAGGAAGCATGGAAGATCCTGGAAGCAGAATTTGGTGCAAGGGGGAGTAATCAAGTGGATGATTATAGTGTTGTACCACATGTTGAAGCAGTGTTTGAAGATGAAAATAAAGATGGATTTGTAGTGGAAAATCTACAGAAAGATGGATATTTTGGTGAATCTCACTTGAAAGTGGATCACAAAATTGATGGTGTGTTGCCAACATGAGCTGATTTTGGCATAGATAATGTTGCCAATGGAGAAGTAACTGATTTAGTGGATTCAACAATTGAAAATGTTGATGATAGATTGTAGGTTTATGTGGTGTAGATATTTAGATACAAAACTCAGAATCTCCAGAGTCTTCATTTTTTAGTCTAAATCAAGACTCATATTCAGGACAAACGTGCAAAGAAGAGAATAGATTAGGGTGAATAAATAGATAACAAAGATGATGGGAAAAGAATTGACTAGTTTGTAAATTTATAATACAAGGTTATTTATTTGATTAATTAGTTATATATACTTTTGTTGTTTTCTATCCACATTTATTTATAATTAGATTAATGAAATATTGTACTATTGATTTTTTATTTATAATTATTTTTTATTTTGTTATAAAGCCCTATGTTAATGATATTACTAATATTCATAGCTATTAGTAATATTTATAAACCTAAGTAATGATGATTAAGGTTATTTATAATAGATTTACTAGGTTTAATTAACCAAATGAATGTATCCCATAGATTATCATAAGATATGATAATTCATTCATCATTTATGATTATGACCTTGTTTTATTATTTTTCCTTTAGGTTTTTTAACATATTATTAATATATACTAAGGTTAGGATTTTTGCTAGTGATGTAATTTATTAATGAGGGAGGTTATTTATAATGGAATTTATTATTAAGAGTTAGGATGGTTGATTTAAGAAGAGATTTTCAAGAGTGCTTTTTATAATTTTAAGGTCTCAGAAGGGTAGGAAGGTCTTGGGATGGATAAGGGTAAGGGGGGATTTGAAAAGGGGGGATAGAGGGAAGGGGGAATGTGTATAAGGAAGAGTAATGTAGCTAACGCTACAGACCATGTAATGGGGGAGGAAGAAAAGGGGGCAATGCAGACCAATGACTCAAGGGTGCATGCATATTATCGGGAAATAACGTAGACCCAATTTCTAATAACTTCTAACCCTCCATCTCTATTTAGGTTATGAGGGTGTTTGATGATTTCTAAGGCTTCACGAAATTTGCATTTAAAATTATGTTTTTCTTTGGCAATGACTACTGCATCTTCAAGGCATATGTGGTGTTGAAGTGTTCTGCCAAAGCCTAGGTTATGGTTCTTCCAAGCCTGATATCTGCACCATGTGTTTTAAACCTATTTTTGAAGGTCCTACCTGTTTCCCCAATATAGCATTCTCTACATGAACAATTTATTATGTAGAAAAAATTTTGTTGGACGTGATCAAGGTCATCTTTGACCAATTCCATCCTTTTCCGGATGGTCACTAGAGGCTTGAAGGATGCTCTAATGTCCTTTTTAGCTAGAACTTTGGCTATCTTATCTGTGACTCCTTGAATATAGTGGAGTTATGCTTTTGTTGTTGAGGAATTGTCAGTTTTAATCCTTTTGTTTCCAGATTTGGCTCTTTGAATAGCTTTGTTTATGTCTATATTTCTATATCCCAATTTTATGAAATATTTTGTTAGGTATTCAATTTCTTCTTCAACATGAGTATTGTTTCATATTCTGAAAGCCCACGTAAAAAAGAGTCATTAGAACCCATGTCTTCTGGGTAGGGTAGTGGTGTGAATCAGCATGAAGATAATTGACGGTATGTGCTTTCTTTCTGAAAACTTTGTTTCCAAGGGATCCGTATTCATTTCTTGAGAGGAGAATGTCAAGGAAAGGGATGCAGTTTTTTTCTTCGCCTTCCATTGTAAATTGGATATCTTTGGATATGTTGTTAAGGTGGTATAGGATGTTTTTTAATTCCTCCTCTCCATGAGGCTAGTTGACATTGGTCTCATCCATGAACCTTATCCAAATTTTAGGTTCTAATGGGTAAGAGTCCAAAGTTTTCTTTTCAAATTTCTTCATGAAGAGGTTTGCCACTATAAGGGAGAACGAAGATCCCATAGCAACTCCAGATGTTTGTTCAAATATTTCTCCTTGGAAGGTGAAGAAGGTGGAGTGAAGACATATTTCAATGAGCTTTGCAGTCTTAGGGTCTACAACTTCTTTTACTACTTGAACTACTTCATCAAGCGGGATTTTAGTGAAACGTTAGACAACATCAAAGCTAACAATTTTGTCGCTCGAATCCAATTTATATTTTTTAATGAAGTCAACATAATGATTGGATTCTTTGATGAATGAGCTAGTTTTACCCAATCAATGCAGATGATAAGCTAGTCTTTGATGAATGAACTATTCTTGGAGAACAATTAACTAGTGATGACTAGTTGCAGATGATGCAATATAAACATCTTATTGACATAGAACCACTTGTGTCTAGAACCCTAGTGGAATAAAACCTCTTTGCATAAGCATAGGTGGAAAATAAAGATTATGGGACATCAATAGAGTCAAAGGAAGAAGAGAGCTCTCATTCCAGAGAAAAATGAATAGAACCATTATGGTTTTGAAGATGTTTCTTCATATAAAATTAACATTGATTTTTTGTATGCATAGGTTAGAAGCAACCAAGAAAAAAAAAAATATGAATAAGAATTAAAGTCCCTTGAAGCATGGCTTGAAACACGATGTGTTGATGATGTTTTCATAGAAGTTGTAGCAATAAATGTTGAACAGAACATGGATGATGTTGAAAATGAAAATTTCAATGAAATTTTTTTGTATTGGAGCCATGAAGAGATAAAATTTTATTATGAACTTATGTTGCAACAAATTTATAATCAAAACATTCATGATAAAGAAAAAACTATAGAAGATTATACGTGGAAGCAGTCCACATACAAGAAGATTTGTGAAGAGGTAAATAACATCCATGGACACCCTGAAATGATTTTTTATGTTTTTTGATAAATAAATATATCATGATGGAAGAGTTTCACGTCAAATGAAGAAACTGAAATTTGGAGCCTACAAAAATAAGGAAAATATGAAGCAGTTTAGAAGATACAGGATAATGAATAAACGAAAAAATAAATCCATCCTAAGATTTGATGTCAGAGTCTTTGAGTCATGGTAAGCATAGCTAAGACTTAGACCACTAGGCATGTTTAAGTTGTCGGTCGCAATTGAGGGGGAGTGTTCGAAATAATTACACCCTTCTCTATCATGTCACCAATAGAGCACCTCACTGCTCACCCTCACTGCCATGACTTGCTCATACTAGAAGAGGCCCCGCCACCATGTCTTGTTGAGTTTGGAAGGGGTAGGACCACTTGGATTCACTGGAACTTGAAGAGGCAAAACTGATTTTTTCAAGATATGTAAGTGACTTAATTTTTGTATAAATTAGGATGATGGACAACCTTGATGCATTTTAGGAGTTGTAATGTAGCTAATGGTGCTTTGTTTTTTCATTATTTTAGAAAATATGTAGTCCTATCAATGCTTTACGAGTTATAACTCTTCTTGGGCTATGCATATTTGTTGTTGTAGCTGCTTGTTGTTATTTTTTTCTATTGTCTATTCTCTAGCCTTTTGTGTGTTTGTTGTTTGAAAGTGTGAATACCTAGTTGAGTGCTTCAGGCTTGTGGATTCCATGCACCCTCCCACATGCTTAAATTTTTTATTATTCTATTTATTGTATATATATATATATATATATATATATTTCAATTACTATTCACTTTTTAGATATACATTCTTTTATTTAATCAAATAAAAAAAATAAAAAAAATGGTACACAAATTTATATAAAGTTAATAATAAATAAAATTCAACAATTAAAAAAAAAACCCATGCAATCATTGTATTTCATTGTTTTCCTGCTCTCCCGGGAAATATTGAAAAGATCTACAATAGAATGGGATTCTGATTTGCAATGGATACAGAGAGAAAGGTAAAATTACTAACAATATGTGAGCCATTTATATTTTGAAAAGGTCTAGAGTAGAACGAGATTCATATTTGCAAGGGGTACCAAGATAAAAGTAAAATTACCAACAATACCTAAGTCATTTATATTTTTTTTAAATATTTTTGTTGTCTCCATTATTTCGAATAAATAATTGAATAACAGTCACCTTGAGAAGTCTAGACTCTAGACTATTAGAAATATTTTCCCAATTAAGCACACTTCCTAGTGGACAAGTAAAAATTGTTTTCGTGCTCTCTGAATGCCAATATTGAAAAGGTCCAGACTAGAGCGAGATTCTGATTTGCAAAGGGTATGGAGAAAAATGTAAAATTACCAAAAATACCTTAGTCATTTATATTTTTTTATAAATATTTTTGCTGTCTCTGTTATTTCAGAGAAATAATTGAATTATGGTGACCTTGAAAAGTCTGAAAAATCGAGATTGTTCAAAATCTTTCCCAATGAAGCACACTTCCCAGTGGACGAGTAAAAAATATTTTTGTTGTCTTCGTTAATACACTTCGCAGTGGACGAGTAAATTAGGCTGAGTGATAGTGTTTGATTTGTCAAATTAATCAGATGAATACTTATACTCTGCAAATATGATTTTTCTAACATTTCTAATAGCTACTATGGAAGTGCAGATAGTCTTATTGTGCACTCTCTTTTCAATAAACTTAAAACTTCCTAAAAGCTTACCAACAATATTTTATAGCTACCATTCATAGTATATAAATAGTTTGGATAGTAGGGATCAACCCATCACAAAATAGTTATTTTCTAAATTCATTTTCAATTTCAATAATTCATTTGCATATTATATATTTATATACCTAAATATCATTAGTCATATTCAATTTACTGATTGGGAAGTGGTTGAATCCCTTCTCAGCAGGGACTTCCGCGACTGTTGTGGCTATTGTTCCATTAAGAATACGAGCCACTTCTAAAAGGAAATGATATTATTAATGAGTGCGACACCAAAAGACCATATTATGATTCACTATCCTTGTAAAAAGACTCTCATATTATCATTCACTATCCCTATAAAAATACGCTTGTTGTGTCTTGTTTGCAAACTCTTTTGAATTGTTTGTATCTTTCCTTGTATAAACATTAACCAAATTATTTAAAAACTATCAGTTGAGAGATACATAGGATCATGTGCTACTATAATATTATGGATATATAAGTTTCTAATAGTTTACCTCTTAATTATAAATAACTTAACAAAAAACATTATGAAAAGCACAAACGAAATAATTGATTAACTTCCCAAAACAAATACAGTTGTCTTATCAGTTTTATAGTTGTCTCATCAAAACTGATGAGTGGAGAGTCTCCCCACGTGATTGGATTTTTTTATGTGCATAAATGCGCCATGATACTCGTTGATCAACCATGAATGGATGAAGCGGGGAAATCAGATTATCATTGAACCCTTCAAGGCTTGAGAAGATGCTCTGGTACTAATCCGAAAAGCCGCGCATTATTTTCGATTGGTAGTTCCACAGAAGGACATCCGCACAATATGAAATTTAAAAGGTTCCTCCTTATGCAGGACCAATTTATCCTAGGGATACAACTTTACCTCATTTTCTAATTTTCCCGTCAATTTGTTTGGCCCAGGGATGTTGAAATATTAAAGTCACCTGCGTACCTTGTGCAGGTAGGAACATAGTACAAAGGGGCAGAGAACTTGCATGCATAGCACTATGCATTCAAGAGGAATGAAAAAACATAAGGAGGAATTAAATGTTGATGGGCTGTAGCCACCATTGCAAAGATGAATTTATGTTTGTATGGGCGTAGCCGAATTTGCAGAGGAAATGAATACTTTTGTGGTTAAACCACAGAATAGCAGAGTTTTATTAAAGACTGTCTTTTCGGGCTTTTAAGCCCTCGCCAACCAATCAAAACCAAATTTTGTTCAAACAAGCCAAGTATTTTGAACATTTTGAATTGGGCCACATCATTTGTGGTCCCCACCAGTAATTTCTAATTCGCAATCGTAAATCGTAGCAATAGAGTGCTTCAGTGTCTTGTTGATATCAAGGTGTTTCGATGCGATGCGATGTTGCGACATCGCACATCGCACATCGCAAAGGAACGATGTTTATCCGCCTTCCGAAATGTGTTACCGTTGATTGAAAGTTTGTGATGCGATGTGGTCCCATCACAATCGCAATCGCACATCACAACATCACTTAACCATTCCACCCTCCACTTATTTCTTGCACCAATGTTGATGTTGTGATGTGATGTGGTTCCTACCACAATCGCTAATCACACATCGCAAATCTCTTATCACCATCCGCCCAGATCGCAGGCTCATTGTAATTCTTGCGATGCGATGTGGTCCCACCACAATCACAATCACAACATCGCAAGTTCTTTCATCAAGACATTCCGCTCATTCCATCACTGATGCGCCGATGCGATGTGGACCCCACATCCATCACACATCGCTCATCATAAGTTCAAAGGTTTGTCTGCCAATTTTTTGTTTTGCCGATCGTCGATTGCCGATTGCGATATGGTCTCCACTCACATATCATGCAAAAGAAATTTTAGATTAAATTTTTATGTTCTGGAAATGTATTTTTATTGTAATTTTGTTTTATGCTTTCATTCCGTCATGCCATATAAAAGGAGTGAAAATTTCATAGGCTTATTTTATTGCATTGTACTGTATTATATTTTTGAATGTTGTATTGTTGTGCAAGCTCGTAGGCAGAGAAAACATAGTGAAGCATAACATAGCACTGTTTTGTGTATTTTGAGAGACAGAGAAGATTTGTGAGCACTACGTCTGCAGCAGTCAGTCCAGTTTTTCGTAAATCCCTCAGAGGAGGAATACATCTATCATTTTGTAATAGTTTTAGTTATGTTAATGAAATAGGAAGCTATTTTATGCCATCTATGTCCAGCAGTAAGAAAATTTAATTTTATTCTCTGTGTTAGAAGGAGAGTATTATTCTCTCAGTTATTGTTCTAGAATTATCAAAAATTCCAACATGGTATAAGAGCTTATCCAGGCTCTTTGAAGGTGTCAAAGAAGCTGAAGGAAGAAGAAGATTTGTTGCAGCAGTTCTCCAGCAGCGTGAAGGCTTAGCAGAAGTTAAAGTCTAGGTATTTCTAAAAAAAACTGAGTTTGTTTGTTAAAGAAGGAAAGACAGTTTACTTGGAAAACATAGTCAAATTTAGTTCAGAGTTCAGTTTATAAGAAATGGCTGGACCAAGCACTAGTATGAGTATTGGAAATACTCAGCTTCCCTAATTTAATGGGAAGAATTATAATTATTGGGCCATTACGATGAGAGCCCTGTTTGCCTCATAAGAATTATGGGAATTTGTAGAATATTGTTTTAATGAACCAGTTGATGAGCAAGCCTTTAATGCCTTAAAATAGGTAGAGAAGAATTTATTGATGAGTAATAGAAAGAAGGACTCTAAATCCCTCTTCTACCTCTATCAAGTAGTACATGAGAGTGTGCTTCCAAGAATAGCAGCATCTAAGAGATCCAAGGATGCATGGGAAACTCTTAAAATATCCTATCAAAGTATCGAGAAAGTGAAGACAGTAAAACTACTATTGCTGAGGAGAGATTTTGAAACTCTCTCTATGAAAGAGTCTGATAACATAGACTCATTATTCACACATGTGATTGGGATGGTAACACAGATAAGGTCCCATGGAGAAACACTTGAAGAAAGAAGGATTGTGGAGAAACTATTCAGTAGCCTACCCTCAAGGTTTGATGTATTGTAACCACTATTGAAGAGAGAAAATATCTCTCAGAGTTCACAGTTGATGAACTTCATGCATCACTGATGACTCATGAATAGAGATTGGAAAGATCTGTAAACCCATCTCTAGAGTATGCCTTCAAGACCCAAATTCCTTTTGGAAGAGGAAGAGGTCAAGGCAGAGGAAGAGGAAGAGGCAGAAGCCAAAACAGAGGAAGGAACAACCCTTCACATTCACATGGAAGGAGAAACAATCAAAATCAAAGCCACGAGCAAAGCAACAACCAGCAAGGTGGACACCAACATGCTCATGGACAAAGGTATGAAAAATCCGATGTCCAATGTCATTATTGCAAGAAATATGGGCACTATGGAAACGAGTGTAGGAAAAAGAAAAATTACATGAATAATATGCAGAATGCTAATGTAGCAAAAGAAAAAAATAATCAAAGGAATGTTCTGTTAACATGTAATGTAGCACAAGATAGACAAGATGATGTATGGCTCTTAGATTCAGACTGTAGTAATCACATGACTGGAAACATAGCAATGTTTGACAATCTTTATGAAGAAGTTAAATTAGAAGTAACCACAGGAACTGATACTAAGATTCCTATCAAGGGAAAAGGAAAAGTTAGTATTCATGCAAGAAATGTTGAGTAGAAATTTGTGCCAAATGTGTACTATGTTATTGGCTTGAAGTGTAATCTTTTGAGCGTTGGCAGCTCATAAACAAAGGTTACAATGTATTATTTAATAATGATGTGTGCACAACAATGGACATACCTCCAAGCAAGAATATTATTGTTTAAATACAAATGACCAGCAATAGAATGTTTCCACTCAATCTCAATACTGACTTGAAGGGAAAAGGAAAGAATGTAGCAACTGTAACTCAAGAGGTCTTTCTGAAAGAAGTGAAAGATGAAAATTGGTTATGGCATTTGAGATTTCGACATCTCAATTTTGTAGGTTCGAATTTGTTGCACATAAAAGGAATTGTAAGAGGACTACCATTGATTGAAAAACTTGACAACCTATGTGAAGGCTGCATCTTGGGAAAACAACAAAGAGAAAATTTTCATGAGGAAAGAGCATCAGGGCAAAAGCACCCTTAGAAATTATTCATTCAGATTTATGTGGGCCAATGCAAATAGCATCAGCTTTAGGCAGCAATTACATGCTAACCTTCATTGATGATTTCACAAGGAAAGTATGGGTTTATTTTCTGAAATATAAAAGTGAAGTCTTTGAAATAAATTTCCATTTTAAAGCTCTCGTACAGAAACAGAGGGGGCAGCATATAAAAGTTCTTAGAACTGATAGAGGATGTGAGTATATCTCAAAAGATTTTATGCGGTTTTGCAGAAAGAATGTCATACACAAACACTTTACTACAAGGTACACACCGTAGCAAAATGGAGTTGCTGAAAGGAAGAATTGAACCATAATGGAAATGGTCAAAAGTATGTTGAAGGAAAAACACATGCCAAATGAGTATTGGGCAGAAGTGAAAATTGTGTAGCATACATATTGAATAGATGCCTAACCAAAGCTATAATGAATAGAGTTCCGGAAGAAGAGTGGAGTGACAGAAAACAAGGATTCACTCACATGAGAATTTTTGGATGTGTGGCTTATGTACACATTCCATATCATTTGAGGAAGAAGTTGGATAGTAAGGGTGAGAAGTGCATCTTCCTTGGATATTGGGAAGAATCCAAGGGATATAGATTCTATAACCCATCCACAAAGAAATTTTTTATAAGCAGAGATGTTCAATTCATTGAAGAGGAAGCATGGGGTGGAAGCATTGAGAAAATAGTCAATGTTAAAAGTTGTTTGTCTCATGATGAAGATGAGGAAGATATGGATGAAAATAACACCTCATCAATAGCACCACCTCCACCAACACAAGGACAGCAAGGGACACCTCAAGCAGGAGTAAGAACACACATGAGAAGAAATGAGAGTGCTTCTCCAAGCACACCACATGGAGCAGAATTGAGTGCTACTTCAATCACAACTACACCAAATGAAAGAGGAACAAGATTCAAAAATTTAAATGAGATTTATGAGTAGGAAGTGGCAAATGAAGGTATGAACTCCTTATTTTCTTTGTATTATCGTGTTGATGATCCTATTCGTTTTGAAGATGCCATAAAATATAGAAAATGGATAGAAGCTATGGATGATGAAATTAATGCCATAGAGAAGAATAAAACATGGGAGTTGGTTGATCTCACAAAAGTTAAAGAAGTCATTGGAGTAAAATGGGTCTATAAGACCAAAAGCAATGATGAAGGTAAGATAGAAAGACACAAGTCCAGACTTGTTTTTAAGGGATATAAGCAGCATCGTGGAAGAGACTATTAGGAAAACTTTGCACCAGTTGCAAGAATGGAAACCGTGAGAGTAGTGTTGTCCATAGCAGCACAAAACAAATGGAATGTTTACCAAATGAATGTAAAATCAGCATTCTTAAATGGAGTTTTAATGGAACAGGTTTATGTTGAAAAACCTCTAGCCTATGAGAAAAATGGCCAAGAACACAAAATTTGCAGATTGAAGAAATCTCTTTATGGGCTAAAGTAAGCACCAAGAGCATGGTACAGTAGGATATATTTCTATCTATTGGAAAATGGGTTTGAAAAATGTGAAGGTAAACCCACATTATTGTTTGGTCAATTTAGTGTATCCTAAATTGTTGCATTTAATTTGTCAATCCGGGATTCGTAAGCTGATGAAGTGCGACGCACTATATGTGCAAGATAACCTATTTCTTAACATTTTGTCGTTTTTGGTTTTCTAAGGTGAAATGGAAATTCTAAAATGAAAAAAAGTATGGTTATATTTGTTCAAGGAAATGATATCCCCTATAATGATTTACCAACTTGAAACTTAAAAATGAATTTGAAATTTTCAATGACAAAACTTGAAAGGAAATGAAAATGTACTGTTGAAATGAAAAGATGTTGTAAGTCTAATAAATCAAAAACAGTAAACTAGTGAGCATGAAACTAAACTATTCTTGCTGTTGTCTCAACAAAAAGAAACTATGCTTAAAGAAATTCAAAATTGCAACAAAGTAAATCTAAATCATATTACATCAATTTATCTTCTGATCCTTCATCATTAGTCCAGCTATGATTTTCGGAAGTAACCATAAACAACTTGAGTAACTGATATCTAACTTGCAGAAAGTAAACTAATATCAAACCATACATTCATAATTCAATCCCTCACCATCAGTCCAGCTGTGGATTTCGGAGGTAACTGAAGATGTCATGCACAATTTAACATTTCTAACTTGTAGAAAGGAAACTAATACTAAACTACACACTTCATAATACAATCCCTCACCATCAGTCCAGCTGTGGCTTTCGGAGGAAACTGAAGACGTTATGAGCATTTAATATATTTAAATTTGCAGAAGGAAAACTAATACTAAACTACACATTTCATAATACAATCCCTCACCATCAGTCCAGCTGTGGCTTTCGGAGGCAACTGAAGATGCTATGAGCAGTTTAATATATCTAAATTTAACTACTGAAACAATTAAGCAAAACCGAGTTAAACAAAGCAATACTGACATGAAACAGAAACTAAGAAAAACACATTAGCAGCAGAACAATGTTAATTCCATGTCATTAGTCAAAAAGCTATGAAAATGCCCGGGCTGCCTATCTATAACCTGAAACAAGAACACTGATCAGTGATTAATAACATAAAACATGAAAGACAGAAGTGAAATGGAAAGCAAGAAAGTTTATAAACAGAAATGAAAAAAAAATGAAATGTATAAACATGTGAATGGATTATGGCACAATGAGCTTCAAAGAAATGAAATAAGAACTATACACTAATGCACAAAACCTTAGCTGAGCAGGGGCCCTCTACACCAGCCTTGGCAACGATCTTCAAGTACGAATTAAGTTGGAAAACAGAGTCTTCTTATATTAAAAATGCAGTCATAACAGTATGGTAGTATTACGGCTCAAAGGAAGCGTAATTACATTATAGAGCAGACTTAATAAAATTAACAGAGTCTAATCGGGACTAACTCTATATGCGTATGCAAACGCGTTATATATAACAAAAGAAATATAACTGTCTCCTAAAGTTTATGCTGGTGTAGAACACGTAGACCATTACGTCCACGGATCTAGGATCATGGCCGTGTTGGAAAATAAATCTATGAGAAGTGGATGCTTGAATTCGACTATGGAGCCATGTACGGATGTCGACTTGTCCTCCGCAAGCTCAGAAACGACCATATGAACCTTTACGTGACACAAAACAGAGTCCTGTCACCGTAAGACTCTATGGTTGACTTCCATGTGGACGCCTTTTACCGCGGCTTCTTTAGATGAGTTTGCTCGAACCAATAGGACACGAACCATGTCCACATCATTCCTGACTTGCCCATGTGGCTCGTTTTCCCTGTAGACACCTGTAACATAGAGTTTCACAAAATAGCTGCGGAAAGTTGCAGCAGCTGCGGAAAGTGGCAAGATTCCGCAGCCGAATGAATAAAATCTAAATCAAATAGCAAACACAAAAATATAATTAAAAACCATGTTAGATGCTCTTTTTCAAATTATATTGACAACTTGGGAGGTTCAGGTGAGTGAAAAAGGTATAGAAAAGTGTATGGAAAAGATGCAGAATTGAGACTCAACATACCCCCACTGTGAAGGTGTTGCATGTCCTCATGCAACCAAAATTTTAATATTCCTTCCTTAGTTCATGTGCCTTGACACTTCAGCCAGGACATCCAATCCTCTCCTCCTCTTCCGTGGTGCTACCAACATTCTGGGTTTCTTCATTAAGCACCTAAATTTGATATTAACCAGTGCTCTGCTCAACTTCTGGCATTTTCTTTTCAATTTCGTGTTCTTCTTTTGCCATATTCCCAGATGTAGCATAGTATTATCATGGATGATTTTGTACAGTTTGCCTTGTTCCTTCAATGTCTCATTTTCATTTTTGATATGTTTATTCAAAAGCTCTAACTCAAAAAATTTCCTGTTTTAGTGATTGGACTAAATCATCCTGTACTGTATGAGGCTGGATAGACGAAGTACTGGGACCTGTAGCTACCTTTTCCAAATATTCTATATAGTCATATACTTCCTGCTGCTTGGGGTCTATTTCAGGTGTCATTTTTATTGGGTTGTCCCCAAAATGTCGTGAAGGAGAATAATCTGGCTGAGGAGGGCTCACATCAATATCTTGCTAAGAATGGGATGGAGTATGTTCAATGTCTGATTGGGAATGAAATGAACCAGGTTCACTAACTGACTGAGATGGACTATGGTCAGCTGGGGACTATTCAGATGTTTCCTCTCCCAAATCAATGAAATGAGGACCCTTCATTTGCGTTTTCCTCAATTTCCCCTTAAGTCTGCTGCTTCTTCTCACACGCTGTGGTGCACTATCCTTTTGTTTTTGTTTTCCTTTCTCTGTCTTCTTGGCCATAGAGGACTTTTTTTGAAGATAAACTAGTCTTTCAGATAACACTTGATTATCTTCTTCTTCAGAAGAAGGAGTTTTATGTATAGCCTCAATAGTTTTTCTTTCTTTTGGTGTTATTGGCTTCTTACCTTTGATTTCTTTCTTCTTCCTCTTTGACCGTCTTTCTTCCCTATCAGTTCTTTCAATTGCAGTAGTAGGAGTATTTTGGATTTCATCAATTGTTCTTTTTCTCCTACTTCTTCTTGCTGTGCTACCTTCAGGAATTTCCTGAGGTTCCTTAAAGAAATTTCTAACCAGAAATTGTTCCCATGTGTCTTTCTTTTCCTTTAACTCCTTTTCAATCAAAATTTTTATAAGGCCGTGGTGATATAGATGAGGTTCTACATCTCCTAAATGTTTTTGAATAGTCACAGACATTTTCTTCAAGCTATTTAACAGAAAATATGGGAGATTGAGAGCTTGATTATCTAGAAAATTCATCAGTAACCTGGTATGGTACATGTACATGGACCCAAAACGGCCTTCACATGTAATGAATTTCTGAACAACTAGCAGCAAAGTAGCCCATTCCTCTTTCAATGCATGCACATGAATTCCTCTTTTAAAAACAGTTGTGTCCATAGCTTGGTTTCGTAAGATTGTTCTCCATGCTTCATCACTGATACTTTTATTCTTAAACCAACGCTCACCCTCCTGAAGAAGTTCCGTGGCTGTTGCTATAGATGCTTCATTGACCGCAAACTTAAGGTCTCCAATTTTTGCTTCCAAGCCATTAAACGACCTTGCAAATGCTTTTGTAACTTCTTTGTGATAACCTTTGAACTTCTGGATAAAACGCAGCCATTTTGCTTTCTTCAATATCTCCCTTACTTGCGGATATCCCTCCATGAACTTCGGTCCTTCCGATTCTGCTCTTAGAAATTTACCCATTTCTCTTTTTTCTCTTCAAAGACTTTCCTGTGTGGAGGATTCAAATGGAAATAGAACGGCTGAATGCACAGAAACGAGCTCAATGACTGTGGGAATATATTATAGAATGGGAATGAGCACAATGAACGGAATGGAGTGAGATTGTGGGTAGATATCCGAGAGTGGAAATGAGCACAATGAATGGAATGGAGTGAGACAGAATAGAAAAGGGTTTCGTGAGCATAACAGAGATACGACTGTGCAATTGACAGAGTATAACACATTCGGCAGCGTTTTGAAATTTGGTGGCTGCGAAATAAATGTGAACATGTTTCAATCAACGGTTATGGATTTATGCGGCTGTAAGAGTCCTTGGTCAAATCAAATATGTCTCATTGTCACCGGTGGAATATTGTATCATGAGTGAAAATCGGGGGTTTAATGATGGAACCGTTTAGGAATGAATGCGAGAGGATAATATGGAGATCGTGAAAGGTTACATAATTGTCAATATAATCATTGCACATAATGGATAGAGCTCATGGTTCAGAACTATATAAAAATGTGTTTTTCAATGCTATTTGAAATAAATTTTATTCATAACTTTGGAATCTTTGCCTTTTCCTTTGGTCTTCAACTAATTGCTCTTCATTGGTGTCTTGAATGCTCCATGTCTTCATTTTTGATCCTCTCACCTGCATTTTATTTCATGATTATGGAAATAACATCTGACTGTACATTCTTTTTGAAAACAGAGTAGTAGCTGCGGAATCTGCTTCTGGCTGCGGAAACTGGAGTCAGTTGCGGAAACAGATGTCAGCTGCGGAAACTAACATAGCTATTACTTGGATGAATGGAAATGAACAGATGACAAATTACCATATGGAAATGGTCATGAAAAAAATTCTTATTAATGAAATGGAATGAAATGGATGAAATGAAGTGGAGTGGAGTGAAATGAAGTGAAATGAAATGGAATGAAGTGGAATGGAATGGAGTGAATGGTCACAAAACTTGTGAAATAAAAGAGAGATTTTTTTTGGAAAATATAGAGTGTCAGGTGTTCCTGATTTTCACCCTATATTTTCTGTATAAGACTGCCAATCAGTGATTGGTTTTCAGGATTATACAATTTTATTTTTTTTTATTTTTTTTTTAAACTGAAAAGAACAAAAGCTAGGCTCGTGGAGAAGAAGAATTCTTCTGTACCAGCCTGATTGCAGAAATTTCTTGAAACATTTTGACAAAATCCTCTTTTGAGAGTGGCTTATGATAAACTTTCAATCTATGGCCATTCACAATAAGAGGAGTTTGAAACTCATCAATGGTCTTGATTCTTACTACTCCATTCCTAAAGATCTTGTCAATCTCATATGGCCCAAGCCAATGAGTCTGAAATTTTCCTTGAAAATATTTAAACTTGGAATAAAATAACAATGCCCAATCTCCTTCTTGAAACTTCTTCTCTTTGATGTACTTGTCATGCCATTTAGTTCTTTGATATTGAACTAGATCAGTTCTTAAAATTGCTTCTTGTCTGATCTCATCTAGCTCATTCAACTTCTCCATTCTATGCTTTTGGGCTTCTGATAAGTCCATCCCCAACTGAACTGCTATCTTGAAGGTCTTGACTTGGAACTCAATGGGGAGCAAGACTTCTTTCCCATAAACAAGTTCATAGGGAGAATGTCCTGTTGTATTTCTCCATGTAGTTCTGTAGACCCACAAGGCTTCAGGAAGCCTTTCTGCCCAATCTCTTCTATGTAGATGAACAGTTTTGGTGATGATACTTTCAAGAACTTTATTTGTGGACTCCACTTGACCATTTGCTTGCGGGTGGTAAGGAGTAGATCTTCTGTGCTTGATTTTGTATTCTTCCATCAACTTCTCCACCAAATTGGATGTGAATTGGCTCCCCTGATCTGTCACAATTTATCTTGGAACACCAAAGCGAGTAAAAATATCCTCATAAGGAAAATGAATAACTGAATTTTCAGTAGCAGATACTAATGCTTTGGCTTCTACCCATTTAGTAACATAATCAGTACAAACCAATATATACTTCTTCTGCTTAGATGGTGGATTAATAGGTCCAATGAAATCTAAAGCCCATTTTTCAAAGGGTTCAATGAGTACCTGTGGTTGTAATGGAATTTCATTTGAAAGGGTAGGTTTCCCTACTCTTTGGCAGCTGTCACACCTTTTGACATATTGTTTTGCATCTTTGAAGAGGGAAGGCGAATAATATGCTAAAGAGAGGATTTTATAGGTCATCCTTTTGTCTACAAAGTGTCCACCGCATGGTTCATCATGACATGCCTTAAGAATATCAGTCATTTCATCTTCCCTGACACATCTTCTGATCACAAGATCTGGCCCTGTTTTAAACAATTCGTTAGAAATCCATGAATATTTTGAACTCTCCTGAATAATTTTTCGTTTTTCACTTGGAAAAAAATGTGAAGGTAGTTTCCCTGTAACCAAATAGTTAGCAATATCTGCATACCAAGGTGTCTTAATAGTTACTGCAAATAAGTATTCATCAGGAAACTTATCCTCTACAGGAGACTCTTCTTTAGTATTCTGAATCCTAGTCAAGAAATCAGCTACTGTATTTTTTTTTCCTGGTCTATCCAACACAGTAATATTGAATTCTTGCAAAAGTAAAATCCATCTTGTCACTCTGCCATTAGTAACAGGTTTTTTCATCAAATATCTAATTGCAGAATGGTCAGTATGAATAAAATTTTCATAGCCTGTTATGTAATGTCTAAACTTATTAATTGCATGAACAATAGCTAAAAACTCTTTTTCAGTCACAGTATAGTTCAACTCTGTGGGAGTCAAATTTTTACTGGTATAATAAATGGCATAAGGAACTAAATCTTTTTGACCCAACACAGCTCCTAGAGCTGTATCTGAAGCATCCGTAGAAATATGGAAAGGGAGTTTCCAATTTGGTCCTCTTAAGATAGGTGCTTCATATATTCTTGTTTTCAAAGTTTCAAAAGCTGATTGACAATCAGGATCCCATTTGAATTCACAGTCTTTTGTAAGCAATTTGAAGAGTGGAGATGCAATTTTAGTGAATTTTTCTATAAATCTTCTATAGTAACCAGTAAATCCCAGAAAACTTCTAACATCTCTTTGAAAATTTGGAATAGGCAACTTGGAGATGACTTCAACTTTTGATCTATCAACCTTAATCCCATCTCCTGAAATATGATGTCCTAAAACAATCCCTTCAGTAAACATCATAAAGCATTTTTCATGGCTTAATGAAAGGTTTGTTTCTTTACATCTTATAAGAACTTTTTCCAAATTCTCTAATGCCTCTTCAAATGAATTACCATAAACTGTAAAATCATCCATATAAACCTCTACACAATCATGGGTTAGATCAGAAAAAATTCCTAGTACTGCTCTTTGGAATGTTGCAGGTGCATTACATAACCCAAAAGGAAGCACTCGGTAGGCAAAAGTTCCCCATGGACAAGTAAATGTGGTCTTATCTTGATCTTCAGGTGCTACCTAAATTTGATTATAGCCACTAAACCATCCAAAAATGAAAAGTACTTTTTACCTGCTAATGTATCTAATACCTGATCGATAAAAGGCAAAGGAAAGTGATCCTTCAAAGTTGCTTTGTTCAATTCCCCGTAATCAATGCATACCCTCCATTTACCATTCTTTTTAGGTACTATAACCAAAGGAGAAACCCATCGGCTATCTGAAATTGGATAAATGAAGTTTACATTGAGTAGTTTTTGGAGCTCTTCTTTCACTATCTCCCTAAGATTTGGATTCATCCTTCTTTGAGGTTGTCTCATTGGTCTACTATTTTCCTCAATATAGATGTGATGGATGCAAGTCTTAGGATCAATACCCTTCATGTCAGTATACTCCCATGCAAATGCAGTAGAATGTTTTTGCAAGATTTTGGTTAGTTCTTCTTGTTGTGATTTTTCCATATGTTTGTTGATATTCAATGTTTTTCCTCGAAAAATCTCAATAGTAGAACTACCAAACTCTTCCATAGAGTAAAGAGACATTTGTCTTGATGATAAATATTCTATGTCAGATTCCAACTGAAATTGTGTGGGGTCATATTCTGAAGATATCTCAAAATTTTCTAATGTGTTCATAATTTGACTATCCTCACTAATTTCAGAAATGGTAAAGACAGGTTGTATAGTGTTCTCATCATCGACCCATTCATTGTCTCCTATTTCTGTAATTGCTCTTGCAGGAGGATACAAATTGAATTTCTTTGCCGAATTACCATTAGAAATGTACATGTCTCCAGATCTACAACTAATAAAAGCATCAGCTGTGGCCAGCCAAGGTCTTCCTAAGATAATTGGATGTCCTCCTAGATTACTTTTGGGAGTCAAAATCATAAAGTCTACTGGATATTCCCAAGAATCTAAGGAGACTGAAATATCTTCTAATACACCATCTCGTTTAATAACCGATCGATCTGCAAGTTGCAATAAAGTAGGTGTAAAAAGAAGGTTAGGAAGTTTTAACTGTTCCATAGTCTGTCTACTCATAATGTTGATAGCAGCCCCTAAGTCAATCAATGTGTTTGGAATTTCTATCCCATTTATATGTGTCTTGACAATTTGACTTCCTGGATCTACATACTTCTGCATGGTAATTTTTCCCATCATAATATCTGCAATCTTTCCTACTAGGTGGATTCTTCTTGTGTCTTTTAGTTTCCTTCCTGGTCTTTTGAAACTCAACTCCTTTATGGTTTTTGCTAGAATAGGAATCTCTCGAATGGCTTGTAGCAAGGGAATCTTGATACAAACATTCTTCAATTCATCTAGGAAGTCATAGTTAGCAACAAGATTTGTTTTTCCACCCCTTTGTCAATTTGTAGTCTTTCAGGAAAAGGAGGTGTAGATGAAGATGCAGGTTGCTCAACTATAGGAGTTGTGGGTGTTAACTTTTCTTTTTCTTTTTGAATATTTGAATTTTGAAGAGATTCTTCCTCAGAACCCTTATTGACTTGAAGAGAATCCTCCTCAGAGGTATCTTGCTCTTGGATATCTATAGAAGATTTTTCTAAAACTCTACCAGATCTGAGTTGTACATCGTTGAGAGGAACAATCATATAGATAGGAAATTGTTGTCCTTCTACCATGTAAGTATTCTCAGGATTCTTATTGTTAGGATTTGGCAATGGCTGAGCTGAAAGTTGATTTGTCTTTTGTTGGTATGGGAGCATGAGTTGAGGATTTGGATTTTTTTGAGAAGGTTGTTGTTGTGGAAATGACAATGAAAGTTGTGGAGCTTTTTGATTTTGAAAAGATGGAGGATATTGATAAAATTGAGCAAATCTCCCATAAGGATTTTGCATCCCTTGTACCCATGGCTGATATGAGTTTTGATGTTGGGGCCAAGGTTGTTGCCAAGGATTCCAATTTGGTGGGGTTTGAAAATTCATAGGGTTGTTAAACCCTTGAGTTTGTTTTCCCTCCCAAGGTCTCCTTGCGACAAAACAAAGAGATTCTACTGAATTTGGGTCTTCTTGAAAAACATCTTTGAGTCCAGGAATTGAAGGAAAATCCTTGATCTCATGATTCTTTGAGCAAATCATACATATTTCTACAACTTTTGCATCCAAGGGACATTCCCTTAAAGCATGTTTCTTCCTACATTTCAGACAAAAGATGGCTAAAGCATATGTTTCTACTTTCTGCTTGTGTTGGATTTTAAGGGTGTCTAGTTGTTCACTAAGGCTCCCTAAGATATCAGTTTTGAACTCATCAAGCATATTAGCAATCTCTGCCCTACTTACTGATCCAGTTGCAGATTTGTTAGCCCTAATAAGAGAAGGATCCCAGTTCTTTCAACCTCGTTTTTATATTTTCCTTCGAGGAGATGGACACATAGGGATTGAAATGTCACGAAGTAAGTTGAGAAATAATCTCCTTTCCCTCATCATGTTTAAAATATCTATCCATTCATCTCTAATGGCTTTAATACAGCCGGGAGGGCTTTCAAGGTTTCATCATCTAAGTTGCTCATCTTTTCTCTTTTCAAGTTGTATTGAAATCTTTCAAGTAAGTCTTCCAAATTTTCATCTTCTTTTTGCATCATCTTGAATACCTCATCCTTGTGATTGGTGGGCATACAATAGTCTAAATATCTATCCAAAAATGTTTGTTTCATATCATTCCAAGTCCTAATAGATTGAGTGGCTAATCCCATGAACCATTTCAAAGCAGATCCTTTCAAAGTTGAAGGAAACAGTTTGAGTTTTTGAAAATCTTCCATATAGTCATAGGTTCGGCACACAACTTCAAACTCAAACAGAAATGTTTCAGGGTCCTCACTTCGCAATCCGTAAAAGTTAGGGAGGACAGATGGTGAGATATTTTTCATTGTTGCATGAGTTTCCTCATCAGCTATAGGGAATCCAAACAAGTTGTCTCCTTCCCTATTTCTACCATTATTTCCTTCACCATTGTTGTCTCCATTGTTTCCTCCTCTTCTACCTCTACCTCTACCTCCATCTATTACTTCCTCCGCCATGATAGTTTCTTTATAGTCCTTAAAGTCCTCTAGTTTTTCTACCAAGGGAGAATGAGAGAAAGTCTCTTTGTTTTCTAAATGGGATTGAGTAGGTGGTATAGGAGAATCCTCTAATTCAGCTGTTCCTTGACTTCCAAAAATCTTAAGGCTAGGGGTAGATGGTGGTGAATCGGGTCTATGCCTTGAAGAAGATGGAGTTGTGAAAATCGAACTCTTGGCTTTAGCTATAAACCTTCCCCTAGAATCTCTTGCTCTATGCATTTCATTTTTTATTCTTTTTTTTAAAAAGTTGGGCTAATAATTCTCTTTCTGATCTTCCAGATCACACTAGGTGCAAGAAGAGAGCATACTTAAGAAATTACTAAACCAATAACTCTCTTTTCTGATCCTCCAGATCACACTAGGTGCAAGAGGAGAGCATACTTCAAGAAGTTATCAAGTTTTCCCTCCTTTTATGATTTTGTGTGTTTTTTTTTTTTAAGAAATTGGCTACCTAGTTACACTTCCCCGGAAACGGTGCCTAAATGTTTGGTCAATTTAGTGTATCCTAAATTGCTTCATTTAATTTGTCAATCCGGCATTCGTAAGCTGATGAAGTGCGGCGCACTATATGTGCAAGATAACCTATTTCTTAACTTTTTGTCGTTTTTGGTTTTCTAAGGTGAAATGGAAATTCTAAAATGAAAACAAGTATGGTTATATTTGTTCAAGGAAATGATATCCCCTATAATGATTTACCAACTTGAATCTTAAAAAGGAATTTGAAATTTTCAATGACAAAACTTGAAAGGAAATGAAAATGTACTGCTGAAATGAAAAGATGCTGTAAGTCTAATAAATCAAAAACAGTGAACTAGTGAGCATGAAACTAAACTATTCTTGCTGCTGTCGAAACAAAAATAAACTATGCTTAAAGAAATTCAAAATTGCAACAAAGTAAATCTAAATCAGATTACATCAATTTATCTTTTGATCCTTCATCATTAGTCCAGCTATGATTTTCAGAAGTAACCATAAACAACTTGAGTAACTGATATCTAACTTGCAGAAATTAAACTAATATCAAACCATACATTCATAATTCAATCCCTCACCATCAGTCCAGCTGTGGCTTTCGGAGGTAACTGAAGATTTCATGCACAATTTAACATTTCTAACTTGTAGAAAGGAAACTAATACTAAACTACACACTTCATAATACAATTCCTCACCATCAGTCCAGCTGTGGCTTTCGGAGGCAACTGAAGACGTTATGAGCAGTTTAAGATATTTAAATTTGCAGAAGAAAAACTAATACTAAAATACACATTTCATAATACAATCCCTCACCATCAGTCCAGTTGTGGCTTTCGGAGGCAACTGAAGATGCTATGAGCAGTTTAATATATCTAATTTAACTACTGAAACAATTAAGCAAAACTGAGTTAAACAAAGCAATACTGAAATGAAACAGAAACTAAGAAAAACACATTAGCAGCAGAACAATGTTAATTCCATGTCATTAGTCAAAAAGCTATGAAAATGCCCGTGCTGCCTATCTATAACCTGAAACAAGAACACTGATCAGTGATTAACAACATAAAACATGAAAGACAGAAGTGAAATGGAAAGCAGGAAAGTTTATAAATAGAAATGAAAAAAAATGAAATGTATAAACATGTGAATGGATTATGGCACAATGAGCTTTAAAGAAATGAAATAAGAACTATACACTAATGCACAAAACCTTAGCTGAGCAGGGGCCCTTTACACCAGCCTTGGCAACGATCTTCAAGTACGAATTAAGTTGGAAAACAGAGTCTTCTTATATTAAAAATGCAGTCATAATAGTATGGTAGTATTACGGCTCAAAGGCAGCGTAATTACATTACAGAGCAGACTTAATAAAATTAACAGAGACTAATCGGGACTAACTCTATATGCGTATGCAAACGCGTTATATATAACAAAAGAAATATAACTGTCTCCTAAAGTTTATGCTGGTGTAGAACACGTAGACCATTACGTCCACGGATCTAGGATCATGGTCGTGTTGGAAAATAAATTTATGAGAAGTGGATGCTTGAATTCGACTATGGAGCCATGTACAGATGTCGACTTGTCCTCCGCAAGCTCAGAAACGGCCATATGAACCTTTATGTGACACGGAATAGAGTCCTGTCACCGTAAGACTCTATGGTTGACTTCCATGTGGACGCCTTTGACCACGGCTTCTTTAGATGAGTTTGCTCGAACCAATAGGACACGAACCATGTCCACATCATTCCTGACTTGCCCATGTGGCTCGTTTTCCCTGTAGACACCTGTAACATAGAGTTTCACAAAATAGCTGCGGAAAGTTGCAGTAGCTGTGGAAAGTGGCAAGATTCCGCAGCTGAATGAACAAAATCTAAATCAAATAGAAAACACAAAAATATAATTAAAAACCATGTTAGATGCTCTTTTGCAAATGATATTGACAACTTGGGAGGTTCAGGTGAGTGAAAAGGGTATAGAAAAGTGTATGGAAAAGATGCAGAATTGAGACTCAACAATTATACACAAAGAAAAGGATGTAAGATGCTCATTGTTGTGTTATATGTTGATGATGTGATATTCACACGTAATGATGATTACCTCATTGAAAATTTTAAAACAGTCATGAAAGATGAATTTGAAATGACTGACATGGGATTGCTGAGATACTTCTTAGGAATAGAAGTAGAGCAAAATGAAAATGAGATTTTTATCTCATAAACAAAGTATGCTAATGAAGTTTTAAAAAGATTTAATATGCAAGAGTGCGAAGCAGCAATTAGTCCCACAGTAATGGGATTGAAGTTGAGCAAAGATGACAACAACAAGGATTTTGATCCAAGTTTGTACAAAATCATAGTTGGTAGCCTCATGTATTTTACTACAACTAGGCCAGATATTATGTATGTTGTTAGTTTGATTTCCAGATTTATGGAGAGGCCAAAAGAAGCACATTAGCAAGCAGTAAAGAGAATTCCGAGGTATGTGAAAGGAACTAAAAGGTATGGGATTTTATATACTACTTCAGAAAATTTAGAATTAATTAGTTACACCGACAGTGATTAGGCTGGAAGTGTAGATGACCAGAAAAGTACTTTTGGTTATGTTTTTCATATGGGTTCAGGAACCATTTCATGGGCTTCTGAGAAATAGCCTATTGTAGCATTATCTACAGCAGAGGCAGAGCATGTGGTAGCTACAATAGTAGCGTGTCAAGCAGTTTGGATGAGAAGGATGTTGAGGAATTTGTGTCGAGAACAGGTAAAGGGAACAATGATTTATTGTGACAATAGTTTAGCTATTGCATTATTGAATATTTATGTGTTTCACAAGAGAACAAAGAAAATAGATGCCAAGTTTCACTATATCAGAGACTTGGTGAACAATGGAAAAGTTGTTTTACAACATTGTAGAATAGAGGAGCAGTTTGCAAATATTCTAACAAAGCCATTGGGGCAGAAGAGTTTTGAATATTTAGGAAAATGCTTGGGTATGACTGATAACCCAGCAGCTGACTTTAAGGGGGAGCGCTGAAATATTAAAGTCACTTGCGTACCATGTGCAAGTAGAAACAAAGTACAAAGGGGAAGAGAACTTGCGTGCATAGCACTGTGCATTCAAGAGGAATGAAAAACCATAAGGAGGAATTAAATGTGGATGGGCCGCAGCCACCATTGTAGAGATGAATCTGTGTTTATATGGGCATAGCCGAATTTGCAGAGGAAATGAAGACTTTCGTGGTTAAACCACAGAACAGCAGAGTTTTATTAAAGACATTCTTTTCAGGATTTTAAGCCCTCACCAACCAATCAGAACCAAATTTTGTTCAAAACCACCAATTATTTTGAACATTTTGAATTGGGCCACATCATCTGTGGTCCCCACCAATTTTTTCTAGGTCATAATCACAAATCGCAGCAGCAGAGTGCTTTAGTGTCTTGTTGATATGAAGGTGTTCCGATGCAATGCGATGTTGCAACATCGCACATCGCACATCACAAATGAACGATGTTTATCTGCCTTCCGAAATGTATTACTGTTGATTGAAAGTTTGCGATGTGATGTGGTCCCACCACAATCGCAATCGCACATCGCAACATCACTTAACCATTCGACCCTCCGCTTATGTCTTCTGCCGATGTTGATACTGTGATGCGATGTGGTCCCTACCACAATCGCTAATCGCACATCACAAATCTCTTATCACCGTCTGCCCAGATCGCAGGCTCATTGTAATTCTTGCGATGCGATGTGGTCCCACCACAATCGCAATCGCAACATCGCAAGTTCTTTCGTCAAGCCGTTCCGCTCATTCCATCGTTGATGCGCCAATGTGATATGGACACCACATCCATCACACATTGCTCATCGCAAGTTCAAAGGTCCGTCCGCCAAGTTTTTGTTTCGCCGATCGCTGATTGCTGATTGCGATGTGGGCTCCACTCGCATATCGCGCAAAAGAAATTTTAGATTAAATTTTTATGTTCCGGTAATGTATTTTTATTGTAATTTTGTTTTATGCTTTCATTCTGCCGCACCATATAAAAATAGTGAAAAGTCTGTAGGCTTATTGCATTGCATTGTATTGTATTGTATTATTGAATGTTGTATTGCTATGTAAGCCCGCAGGCAGAGAAAACACAGTGAAGCATAAAAGAGCACTATTTTGTGCATTTTGAGAGACATAGAAGATTTGTGAGCACTACGTCTGTAGCAGTCAGTCTAGTTTTTTGTAAATCCCTCAGAAGAGGAAGAAATCTATCATTTTGTAATAGTTTTAGTTCTGTTAATGAAATAAAAAACTATTTTATGTTATCTATGTCCAACAGTAAGAAAATTTAATTTTATTCTCTATGTTAGAAGGAGAATATTATTCTCTTAGTTATTGTCCTAGAATTATCAGAAATTCCAACTAGAGACTGTTTGTTAAGGTTATTTAATCACTATGGGGCGATCTGGTACAAACGCCAACAATCAGCTTTCCTTCTTGTTTCAATCCAAACGGCCAGTGTCATCTTGGAATCCTGCGCAAATCTGCACAGATGGCTGAGAAAGGATTATCCAATGGCCGATACCGCAAAGATCGTCGATCGCAGAAGAGTAAAGAAAAAATATCGCATATCAGCAGCGTGTTTCAGAGCCGAAGCGTGAAATTTTCTATTTAATGGTAAGCATGTATACCATATGTTCGATGTTCCCCCTTATAAATAATTTTCGTCAATTTAATTATGGATCTGTTAAAAGATTTCAATAAGATGGGCGACCGATCGGATTCTCTGTCTATCTGTAAGTAAATTTCGATTTGCTCGGTCCTAAGATTTTGTGTTAGGGCTTATAGGGAACCTACTTCTACTGTTGGTAAATGTATTACAATTGAATCATAATATCATATGTGATTTGGAATAGAAATAATAGATATTGTTTAAATTATACATCGCACTAAAGCTTTACTTCTCTGGATTCCCTGAAATTTTGAACGGCGTTAGATTGTAAGTGTTATGGCTTAGGTTTGACCTAATATTAATGTTGAAAAAAGTATTACTATTAATTTCAAAATATAACATTTGGTTAGAAATAGATATCTTCTGTAATTATTCTCTACATCAAAGCTTTTTGGGGGAGCTTCATTAAAGTATATAATGGATTACCGCGAGTTTATCTCCATAAAGATTCAGTCCATATAGATCTATGTTGTAATTAAGTATACATTGCATCAAAATCTTTATTAATGGACGTTATTTCAAATTGTGAGTGGATTATTACCAGTCTCTTCTTTATAAAAGAATTCAAGATTTTTTTTGAATAATTGTATATTGTTCTATTTTTTCCTCAAAGGCATTGGCTAATACGAGAGAATGTTTCTGAATATTTGTATAGGAATTACTGACATTTGAAGCCATTGGGTAGATTTTTTATAAATTTGTTTACATTTAATTGTTTTTTATTTTATTATAAATATTAAATACACTAATGAATGAATTAATCACTTTTATTAATGACATTGTTTTTGAGTTCAAGTAGTTGAAAGTTTTTCATGCGTTTACGTATGCTAACAAAATTCCTCCCCATTTCATATGGATTTAAAATCATCTTATAAAAAAATTATCTAACTAATAAAAAATCTTAGTTCACTATTACATTCCTTAAAACACAATATCATTTAAATTTAAGTAGCCACAATGGTTTTTTTTTTCACTTTTAAATCTTTTATTTTTATTTCTATTGGTAATTATATACATTATTTTTATCTCCGTTGATAATTATATACTTATTTATATATAATAGTACAATACTTCCATGGTAGATTTTTTTCAATAGTATACTACAAGTTTGTACCAAGTCCGTACAATTTCAATTTGTTAGCCATATTCTTTAAAATACAAAATCATTTTATTTAAAATAACCATAATGTTTGTTTTTTTCACTTTTAAATTTTTTAGTTTTATTTTCATAGTAACTAACAATTGTACTATATGTTGCAAAGGAAACGCCATAAATCTATAACATATGAAGGAATAGCATAGATGAAGACATATATGATATGTTGCAACTTGAGTGAGATAAATCTTAATGCTATTCAATAAGGTCTTCAAATCAAATGTTAAACAAGGTGGAATGTAAGTGATGATGTGATTTCATCATTTTAAATAATCTTATTTATAAATACAAACGTCCAACATATAAAGATGATTTTAACATAAATGGACAACTAAATGAAAAACTCTCTCATCAAAATAATAAAAGAGAGAAATCCAATTCTAAAACTTCTAAAATTGGCAAGACCGGCATCGTAAATAATTATTTTAGGCCATAAAATATTTATAATTTGATCTAATATCTTCTTGAGTAAAGGATATATTTTTACAAATTGCTTACCCAAAATGATATAAAAGAAAAACCTAATTAAGTTTTCAACAAAACTCCTTATCAAATCCAAGGAAATCTAGATTTTGATCGTAATTATTTTTTTCTCTCTAGATGATCTTTACTACTTGTTAATGAAAGAGTGGAACATGAATTTATCATTATAACTTATTCAACTAAAGGATATAGGTGGGCTTTATCACACCTTTCCACTTTATTCTTTTTAATGAGTCATTTTTTATTCTCTATTCTTGATTTGTGAAGTTTCCAAAAATATCCAAAAAAGGGAATGCATCCTCATTTTTCCCTCAAACTCATGGAAGAGTGACCATATATAAAATTGCATATGTAAAAACAAAATAAATTTGGCTAATAATTTATTGTTAAATAGAATAATATATTAAATGGCCATAAAAGACCCCACTCAAATTTGGAGATGACAAACAATGAAAAAGGAATATTCTATCAAAATGAAATAGTGACCATATATAAAATTGCATATGTAAAAAAAAAAAAAAAAATTGGCTAATAATCCGTTTTTGTGATATAGAATAATATTAAATTACCATAAAAAACTTGAGTCAAATTTGGAGATGAAATCCATTTTTTTATAACCAAATCACTTTTTCTAAGGATGAGAATTGGAATTTGGATTCCTATTTATCTGTCAAACAATAAATAAAAATTAGATTTTAAAATTTTATGATTCCAGTAAAAAAATGTTGGCTTTTATGATTTTCGTAAAAAAATGTTATGTTTCAACAAATATAGATTGCATTCAAGATATTGCAAGAGAAAATACGAATAAGGAAGATTAAAAAAATTGACATTTTAGACTTTTATGATTCTAGTAAAAAAAATATTGGCTTTTATGATTCCCGTAAAAAATTGTAATGTTTCAACAAATATAGATTGCATTCAAGATATTGTAAGAAAAAATATGGATAATATTACATAAAATATTGCATTCATATATCTTTAAGTAAGGTTGCAATAAGGTAAGTGTTGGGTAATAGAAAAGGAAATATTCAAGATGCAGAGTATTAAAAATGTTCAAAAATAACTAGAAACAAATAATTTTAGTTGAGAGTTTATGCTGCAGAGAAGAGAATTCTTGCTACACTTATTTGGAAGAATAATAAGTCAACGAAAATAGGTAACTGTAATGGGAAGAATCAGTAACACTCTGGCATATGCTTAAAAAACAATTTCATTAATATATCAGGTATTCTAGGTCGTCTTATTGCTCATTTTTAACTGTATAATTAGAACATTGATTTGATAAAAATAAAAATTATATGAATTTTTATTTTTAGACTATGATATTGACGTTCAATTCCAGGGCTTGCCCTTTGTAGTTTGCAGATCTCGATTTGCTCAATGAATCAAAATATTAACCAAATAAAATTATAAAATTACTCAATTATGGGGAATTAATTAACCACATGCACCACACAAAAATTAATACCTACTTAACTTTCTGTATACATTTTGTAAATTTCAACGACATCATAGAAAATTGTTGTACAAAACTTTTAAATTTAAAAAACTATCAAAATTCGTTCTGACGGGACCTGCACAGGACCATTTTTTTCCAACATAGAAAGAAGCTCGCGACCATTTTTACCAAAATAGAAAGAACTGATAGAATTGATGATAAGATAAGCTTCCTGGTCAGAAGTGGGAGAGCTGCCTATTCTTAAGCCGGCGAGACCTGCACCGCAAATAATTATTTTAGGCCATAAAATAATTATACGGCTTGGATTAAAAAAAAATTCTCAACTACTTACCAAACTCTGTTGGAATTTTGAGAATTCCAAGTGAAGAGAATAGGCTCTCCTCCTAAACACAGAGAAGTTAAAAAAAAATTGACAGGAGACAGAGCTTTCAGGGCTTTAAAACAACCTTCTATTACTTTCAAAACTGTTACAAATTCTTCCTCTGAAGAGAGGGATAACAACAAAGGTGACTGCTACAGACGCAGTGCACAGAAAACACTCTCTGTCTCTCAAGAAGAATACTCTATCTTCAACAGTCAACACACTGCTGTGTATTTCACTCTACTTCCGCGATGTTGTGCGAAACAATAAGACAAAATATTACAATTCAATAGACTTCGCGGGCCTTTGGCTTTTATATGCCGTGCATATTAAAACATTACACAAACCATATTAAAACTTTTAAAACAAATACGATGCGCGCCATAGAAGGTGGGGACCACATCGCAATCGCAAACAACAAACAAGTGCACACAATAGAAGTTCCGATTGCGATCCGAAAGCGGATGCGATTGGCAATTATAAAAGCTGGCTCATAAACCAATCGGGTCCGCCACCTCAAAAATGTGTGATCGGGCCTCGTTCAAAAGAGTTGCGATTGCCGATCAAAATCCAGATGTGATTGAACTTTATTAACTCCACTGTATTCTACCATCGGGTCCGCACTTTTAAACAATGTGCAATCGGGCCCAAAACACAAAACCTTCCGATTGCGATCAATGATCCGGATGCGATGGACCATTAAACTCCACTTCATAAACCTCATCGGGTCCGAAAATTCAGTTGGTGCGATCGGGGCATGCAATAGAAAAGTTCTGATTGCGATTGAACAATCGGATGCGATTGGCGCATAAACTCTGGCATATAATACAATCGGGTCCGGCCTTCAATCGGAGGTCATAACATATCCCCTCCGATTGAGTCTTGCGATTGAAACTTGCGATTCCATTCAGGTGTCGCCACGTGGTCAAGTGGACCCACGGGCCTCTGCTATACGGGAGGGTGATTTATTATATGGTTTCAATGTATTAAAACGTTTCGCTTGCGGAACTCTCCATATTAACAAGACACTTGGGCTATGTAATATATTTATGTTGCGATTGCGATTTGCGATTGAATCGCATCGCATCGCGACTTCACATCTGCAAGACATTTGAGTTATGAAACTTATATGAACCATGATTTGCGATTGCGATTAGATCGCATCGCATCTCATCCTCTTCATCAACAAGACACTTTTTTCAAACTAACTTTGGTTGTTGAGGGCTTTAAAGCTCGAAATGACCGTCTTAACTCAATCTGCCCCTCCGTAAAGCTAATCTCTATTCTTCCGTAGAAAAAAAAACGGCTCTGCCCATCACTGAGTTAATTCTTCTGCAATCTGTGGCTGCGGCCCATCAGGAGTAAATTCATCTCCATTCTTCTTTAATGCAGAGTGCTGTGCACTCAAAATTCTACTGCCTCTGTGTACTCGTTTTATTCCGGCCCAAAGGCATGGCAGGTGACTTTAATATTTCAACACTCCCCCTTAAAGTCAGCTGCTGGGTTATCCATCATACCTAGGCATTTTCTTAAAAATTCAAAGGTCTTCTGTCCCAATGGTTTAGTTAAAATATCTGCATATTGCTCCTCTGTTTTACAATGTTGTAAAACAACTTCACCATTATTCACCAATTCTCTGATATAATGATACTTTGTGTCTATGTGCTTTGTTCTTTTATGAAACACATAATTCTTTGACAATGCAATAGCTGAGCTATTGTCACAATAAATCACAGTGCCCTTTACCTGTTCTTGGCACAAACTTCTCAACATCCTTCTCATCCAAATTGCTTGACACACTGTTGCTGTAGCTGCCACATATTATGCCTCTGCTGTAGACAATGCTACAATAGGCTGTTTCTTGGAAGCCCATGAAATGGCTCCTGAACCCATATGGAAAATATAACCGGAAGTGCTCTTCCGATCATCTACACTTCCAGCCCAATCACTGTCAGTGTATCCAACTAATTCTGAATTTTCTGAAGTAGTATATAAAATACCAAATCCTTTTTTTCCTTTCACATACCTCAGAATTCTCTTTGCTCCTTGCCAATGTGCTTCTTTTGGCTTCTCCATAAATCTGGAAATTAGACTAACAGCATGCATAATATCCGGCCTAGTTGCAGTCAAGTACATGAGGCTGCCAACTATGCTTTTGTATAAACTTGGATCAAAATCCTTGCTGCTGTCATCCTTACTCAACTTCAATCCCATTACCGTGGGAGTAATTGCAGCTTTGCACTCCTGCATGTTGAATCTTTCCAAAACTTGATTCACATACTTTGCTTGAGAAATAAAAATTCCTTTCTCACCTTGTTCTACTTCTATTCCCAAGAAGTATCTTAACAAACCCATGTTAGTTATTTCAAATTCATCCTTCATGACTGTTTTAAAATTTTCAACAAGGTAATCATCATTACCTGTAAAAATTAAATCATCAACATATAAGACAACAATCAATAACTTACCATCCTTTTCTTTGATGTAGAGGGTGGGTTCTCCCTCACACTTTTCAAATCCATTCTCCAATAGATAAGAATCTATTCTGCTGTACCATGCTCTTGGTGCTTGTTTCAACCCATAAAGAGCTTTCTTCAATTTACAGACCTTATGCTCTTGGCCTTTCTTCTCATATCCAAGAGGTTGTTCCACATATACCTCTTCCATTAAAACTCCATTTAAAAATGCGGATTTTACATCCATTTGATATACTTTCCATTTATTTTGTGCTGCTATGGATAGCACTGCTCTTACCGTCTCCATTCTTGCAACTGGTGCAAAAGCTTCTTCATAATCAATCCCTTGCTTCTGCTTATATCCTTTGACAACAAGTCTGGCCTTATGTCTTTCTATTTTTCCTTTAGTATTGCTTTTGGTCTTGTATACCCATTTAACTCCAATGACTTCTTTACCTTCTGGGAGATCAACTAACTCCCATGTTCTATTCTTCTCTATGGCTTTAATTTCTTCATCCATAGCTTCTATCCATTTTCTATCTTTAATAGCATCTTCAAAATGAATAGGATCATCAACTTGACAATACAAAGCAAATAGGGAATTCATACCTTCATCTGCTTCTCCTTGCTCATAGATTTCTCTAATCCTTCTGAACTTTGTTCCTCTTTCACTTGGTGTAGGTGTGCTTGATGAAGCACTCGATTCTGCTCCTTGTGGTGTACTCGGTGAACCACTGCCGCTTCTTCTCAACGGTGTTCTTACTGCCGCTTGAGGCGTCCCTTGCTGGCCTTGCGCTGCTGGAGGTTGTGCAATGGATGGGTTATTAATCTCAACCACATCTACATCATCTTCATCATGAGATAAACAGTTTTTGACATTGACTGTTTTCTCAATGCTTCCATCCCACGCTTCCTCTTCGATGAATTGCACATCTCTGCTAATTACAAACTTCTTTGTGGATGGGTTATACAGTATGTATCCTTTGGAATCTTCACAATATCCAAGGAAAATGCACTTCTCCCCCTTACTATCCAACTTCTTTCTTAATTTGTCTAGAATGTGTGCATATGCTACACACCCAAAAACTCTCATGTGGGTGACTCCCTGTTTTCTGCCACTCCACGCTTCTTCTGGAACTTTGTTCATCACTGCTTTTGTGGGGAATATATCTAAAATATACACAGCACAGTTTGCTGCTTCTGCCCAATACTCATTCGGTAAGTGTTTCGCCTTTAGCATACTTCTCACCATCTACATTATGGTTCGATTCTTCCTTTCAGCCACTCCATTTTGTTGCGGCGTGTACCTAGTGGTAAAATTCTTGTGTATGTCGTTCTCTCTGCAAAAACGTAGAAATTCCTTTGATATGTATTCTCCTCCTCTGTCAGTTCTGAGGACTTTAATGTGCAGTCCGCTCTGTTTTTCTACAAGAGCTTTAAATTGACGAAATTTCTGAAAGACTTCACTCTTATACTTTAAGAAATAGACCCACACTTTTCGTGTGAAATCATCAATGAAAGTCAGCATGTAATTGCTGCCTGAAACAGATGCTGTTTGCATCGGCCCACATAAATCTGAGTGGATTATTTCCAAAGGTGCTTTCGCCCTTATGCTTTTCCCTGAAGGAAAATTTTCTCTGTGTTGATTTCCCAAGATGCAGCCTTCACATAGGATGTCAGGCTTCTCTATCAGTGGTAAAACTCTTACCATTCCTTTTCTGTGCAGCAAATTCAAGCCTCCGAAATTTAGATGTCCAAATCTCAGATGCTATAACCAATTTTCATCTTTCTCTTCCTTCTGGAAGGCTTCTTGAGTTACAACTGCTACATTCTTTCCTTTTCCTTTCAAGTCAATGTTGAGCTTGAGTGGAAACATTCTATTGCTGGTCATTTGAATTTCAGCAATAATTTTCTTACTTGGAGGAATATCTTGTATGGTGCACACATCATCTTTGAATATAACATTGTAACCTTTGTTTATGAGCTGCCCAACGCTCAAAAGATTACATTTCAGACCTGGAACATAATACACATCAGGGACAAATTTTTGCTCCCCATTCCTTGCTCGAATACTTACTCTGCCTTTCCCTTTAACAGAGATTTTAGTATCAGTCTGAGTGGTCACTTCAGATTTAACTTCTTCATCAAGATTGGAAAACATTGCTCTGTTGCCTGTCATGTGATTACTACATCCAGAATCTAAGAACCAAACATCATCTTCTTTATCTTGTGCTACATTACAAGCTAACAGCACATTACTTGGGTTCTTTTCCTCTTTTGCTACATTAGCATTCTCCCTATTCTTCATGTCATTTTTCTTCTTTCTACATTCATTGGCATAGTGCCCATATTTCTTGCAATAATGACACTGGACATTGGTTTTGTCATACCTTTGTCCTTGAGCATGTTGGTGTTGATGTCCACCTTGCTGGCTGTTGCATTGGCCATGGCTCTGGCTTTGACTGTTGCTCCTTCCATGTGAATGTGAAGAGCTGTTCCTTCCACCTCTATTCTGACTTCTGCCTCTTCCTCTTCCTTTTCTTTGACCTCTTCCTCTTCCTGAAGGCATCTGGGTCTTGAAGGCGTGCTCAAGAGATGAGTGTTCATCTCTGCTCAATCTTTGTTCATGAGTTATCAGTGAGGCATGAATTTCATCCACTGTGAACTGTGAGAGATCTTTGGTCTCTTCTATGGTGGTTACAATAACATCAAACTTTGAGGGTAAACATCTCAAAAGTTTCTCCACAATCCTTCTTTCTTCAAGAGTTTCTCCATGGGATCTTATCTGATTTACAATCCCAATCACATGTGTGAAAAATGTATCCACACTGTCTGACTCTTTCATGCAAAGAGTTTCAAAATCTCTTCTTAGCAATTGAATTTTTTCTGTTTTAACTTTCTCCATACCCTGATAGTCTACTTTTAGAGTTTCCCATGCCTCCTTGGATTTCTTAGCTGCTGCTATCCTTGGAAACACACTCTCATTTACAGCTTGATACAAACAGAAGAGAGCTTTATCATCTTTCTTCCTATTATTCTTCAACACATCTTTCTCTGCTTGAGTTAAGGCATTAAAAGCCTGCTCATCAGCTGGTTCTATGAAACCATCTTCTACTAGTTCCCACAAGTCTTGTGAGACAAACAGGGCTCTCATGGTAATGGCCCAATAATCATAGTTCTTTCCATTAAACTGTGGAAGCTGAACACTTCCAAGACTCATACCAGTGCTTGGTCCAACCATTGCTTCTTAAACTGAACTCAGACTTTAAACAAACTGTCTTTCCTTCTTGAAAGAACAAAATCTTTAAACAATAAACAACTGCACTTTTATCTTTGAGAAATACCTGACCTTGACTTTTGTTGAGCTTTCACACTGCTGGAGAAAACACTGCAACAAGTCTTCTTCTTCTTCAACTTCTTTGAAATCTTCAAAGAGCCTAGATGCGCTCTGATACCATGTTGGAATTTTGAGAATTCCAAGTGAAGAGAATAGGCTCTCCTCCTAAACACAGAGAAGTTAAAAAAAAATTGACAGGAGACAGAGCTTTCAGGGCTTTAAAACAAACTTCTATTAC
Source organism: Pinus albicaulis (assembly GCA_034641835.2). Taxonomy (NCBI): domain Eukaryota; kingdom Viridiplantae; phylum Streptophyta; class Pinopsida; order Pinales; family Pinaceae; genus Pinus; species Pinus albicaulis. Next base: position 1,550,671,030 of record CM076578.1, on the reverse strand, counting down.
TATCAAAACTGTTACAAATTCTTCCTCTTAAGAGAGGGATAGCAACAAAGGTGACTGCTACAGACGCAGTGCACAGAAAACACTCTCTGTCTCTCAAGAACAATACTCTATCTTCAACAGTCAACACACTGCTGTGTATTTCATTCTACTTCCGCACTGTTGTGCGAAACAATAAGACAAAAAAAAAACAATACAATAGACTTCGCGGGCCTTTGGCTTTTATAAGCCACGCATATTAAAACATTACACAAACCATATTAAAACTTTTAAAACAAATACGATGCATGCCATAGAAGGTGGGTACCACATCGCAATCGCAAACAACAAACAAGTGCACACAACAGAAGTTTCGATTGCGATCCGAAAGCGGATGCGATTGGAAATTATAAAAGCTGGCTCATAAACCAATTGGGTCTGCCACCTCAACAATGTGCGATCGGGCCTCGTTCAAAAGAGTTGCGATTGCCGATCAAAATTCGGATGCGATTGAACTTTATTAACTCCACTGTATTCTACCATCGGGTCCGCACTTTTAAACAATGTGCAATCGGGCCCAAAACACAAAATATGGGTGCGGTGCGGTGGGATGCGATGGACAATTAAACTCCCATACATAAACCTCATCGGTCGGAAATTAGGTTCGGTGCGATAAGACGCACAATAGAAAAGTTCGATTGAGATTGAACAACGGATGCGATTGGCGCATAAAGCGCAAACGTATAATTCAATCGGGTCCGGCTTTCAATCGGAGGTCATAACATATCCGCTCCGATTGAGCCTTGCGATTGAGCCTTGCGATTCCATTCAGGTGTCGCCATGTGGTCAAGTGGACCCACGGGCCTCTGCTATACGGGAGGGCGATTTATTATATGGTTTCAATGTATTAAAACGTTCCGCTTGCGGAACTCTCCATATTAACAAGACACTTGGGCTATGCAATATATTTATGTTGCGATTGCGATTTGCGATTGAATCGCATCGCATCGCGACTTCACATCTGCAAGACATTTGAGTTATGAAACTTATATGAACCATGATTTGTGATTGCGATTAGATCGCATCGCATCTCATCCTCTTCATCAACAAGACACTATTTTCAAACTAACTTTGGTTGTTGAGGGATTTAAAGCCCGAAATGACTGTCTTAACTCAATCTGCCCTCTGTAAAGCTAATCTCTGTTCTTCCGTAGAAAAAAAAATGGCTCTGCCCATCACTGAGTTAATTCTTCTGCAATCCGTGGCTGCGGCCCATCAGGGGTAAATTCATCTCCATTCTTCTTCAATGCAGAGTGCTGTGCACTCAAAATTGTACTGCCTCTGTGTACTCGTTTTCTTGGTGCCCAAAGGCATGGCAGGTGACTTTAATATTTCAACAAACTCGTTATTTTATGTTTTGCAGCCAAAATTTGCTGGAAAATTCATATTTTACCATTCTAAGGATATGGCATTTGTTCGCTCAATATGAAAATCATCAAAAGCAAATTAGAAAAATATGTGCGATACAACCGCTCAATGCAAAATGATTCGATGCATGAGAGAGGAAGAGGCATCTGTGACGATCTGCTGCAGACGAGCTAGAGCCACACAGTTGCAACTATTAAAGAAATACTGGAGCACAATCCAAACATTAAAACAAGGTAGCAAACCACAGAATGAAAAATTAAATTCTAACTAAAACATTAATTATATTTTTTCCAATATACTTTCAAAGTTTTGGATGTGACTAGTTCTGTTTACTTGCTTACGGTCATATTACTGTAAAAGCATCAATCGAGTGATGCATCTAGCCTGATGGGGAATGGTACCTGATGATATCAATGGTGTGTTAAGAAGTCAACCAGCATTATATTTTCAACCAGACCTGCAACAGCCAAATAATATTAGTTTCAATGCGGCCCCGGCTAATACTTGCAAACCATAACTGTTAAATATGCACGGTGAAGGAGACAGGGTTTCCCAATCATACAATGCGGCCCTAGCTAATACTTACAAATCTTAACTGTTAAATATGCTAATACTTACAAATCTTAACTGTTAAATATGCAGAGTAAAGGAGACAGGGTCTCCCAAGCATACAATGCGGCCTCGGCTAATACTTGCAAACCCTAACTACTAAATATGCACAGTAAAGGAGACAGGGTCTCCAAAGCATACATTGAAATTGAGTTGAGATTTCGATTTGTACTTGCCTTAACATTGAAATTGAGTTGAGGTCTCAATATTTACCTGCCTTTCCTCAGATTGAGGGATCGGATACTGACCTGTCAAGCATACAAATTGAGGGATCGGATACTGAAGGAAAGGGTTTACCCTCTTCCATGTCCTTTCCTCTTCTGTGCTTTCCCACGCATTGGAAATCTATATTTTCGATCATAACAGTTGCGTACATCAGGAAAGTTGTTTTGAAATGGCGTAATTAATTTTATATAATAAAATTGGAATAATGTTTACATTTATATATAGATAGGTAGGATTAGTCTTTTATGTTTACTTTCAATAATAATTTCCAATAAATTCTCACTTTTAAAATTGTTAGATCTCAGTAAATACAATTTACCTGGTATGTATTTGAGGTTTGTATTAAATAATAACATTTATTTTTTAGCAATCTATGCACTATGTCTGCTCATCCAAATTCCTTTATGGTATGAGAGCCTGTATGGGCTTCACTCTCTCACGGCAGAGCCCAGCAACAAGAGAAAATTCTAAGAATTAAATCCATACTTTGTACATAGAGTAGAGGTAGGTTAGATATTATTTGTTTTTGAGTGTGTTCCGTATTTTTCAAACAAGCTCAGAGCCATTCCATCCCATTAATCTACTGTGCACACACCAATGGAGTTGTCATCCCATACACACTCGAGGAAAATTGTTTTATCAGAATCTGTTTCACCACACAAATCAAAAAAATCACAAGGAGTATCAGAATTAGCGCTTGACTGAGGCTCAGACTTGCAACAGAACTCTGTAGCAAAGCATGGGAGGAATCCAAGGCCTTGTCGACTTTTCTTTAAAAAAAAAATTCTACATCTATTTTGTACGGTAGTTATCGATAAAATGGGAGCATGTCGTTATGGCTGTATGTTTATGTTTGAAGTTTCCATGTCAATGGACATCATTCATTTTTCCAACGGCGATTGGTTTGGATAGCATAGCTTTTGTTAGGGTCAAAATGTTGCGTGAAGATATTGGGAGATAGTTCCATTGAAAAACTTTTGACTTTGCTGGTTATTTTATTTAGAACTATTAGTTGTGAAAAGGAATAAATTATTTATTATATCTCTATTATGGAGGACCGATGGAGGACCGATTAATTGATTAATCAACAAAGGAGTATAATTAAATCAGTAATTTTGGACGTTAGTGCCACAGAACATATCATTAATTTGATTGTGTGAATTTGTTATATGTTGATGGGTCTTGCTATATGTTGATGGGTTTTTCTGTGAGTTGAGAGTGAGATGTTATCAGATTCTTCTACGTAAAAAAGTGAGTTGCATAATTGATCTCTAAATATGATTTGTTTTCAGACAACTCATATATACACTTATCAAAAGTGTAATTCACTGCATTTTCATATATGAGAGTTTGTCCATAGTGTAGTTCACTATAGAGATTTTTTTTCCTAAGATCGAGAAGCTTCAATTATAAAAATTTCATAAAAAATGGTTAGAGGCACTTATGTCTTAAATGAGTTCAATGAGAAGCTCAAACATCATGGTGGTGAAAAGATTGTTGTCCTAGAAACTTCAAAGTGGGGATATGTGTCCATTAAAACTAGTAAGACATATGTAACATGTGAATTGTAATTTTTCATTTTTGTATTAGACTTTGTAATAATGTAATGTAAGAATTAAAGAAAAGGCTTGAAATAATGCTTACATTAATATATAAACATGATTAATTTATTGAGTGAATTATTTTGTTGAGATATATTCTCAACAATAATTTCTCACTTTAAAATTTTTTGATCTCATTATAAGACATAAGACATGTATCTTGAGTTTATAATTGAACAATAAAAATTGTTACCTAGCTATGCACTATGTCCACTCTTCCAAATTCCTTTATAATACTACAGGTTGATACTCCATGCTTCCATGGTAATTACTTTTATAGAATACCACACCTTCCTTTCCTATCAACGTCTAGCCAATTTCCATTTGTTATTGTCAATTGAAAATTTTCAATATGCAAACAAAATTATGTTTTTATTAAACATATGGTCAAGAGATAGAATCTAAAAGCAACAGCGTTAATTTTTAATTTGAAAAATGTTAATACCATATTCCAAGTATCTAAATGTGTTTCAATTATGATTTTACATCTTGAATAGTTTAATATAAGGTTTCATACAAACAAGAGTGGCTGCGAGGCAGCAAGTCCCTGCCACCAGCCAGATCATGTGCCTCACTGGCAGCCACATCATGTTCCTCGTTCTTGTGCGAGGATTGTGTGGTGAATAGCTTAAGTCCATTTCGCTAGATACATTAACAATCAGCACCTATCGCCAGCCAGATCATGTGCCTAGTTCATGTGCGACCATGAGTCATCTATCTGGTTGACCAGTATGTCTATAACCAAATTCCCTTTAAAAAAATTCAAAATTATACATAATTAAGCTAAACTCCAATAATAGATTGCATTTTAAAGTAACTGAAAGGCTTGAAACTGTAACTCTGTAGATGATCCATGTGAATTAATACGTGCCATTTAGAGGGTACAAATATTAGACTTTATTAGATAATTAACTACACTGATTGGGTGAATGATTAAGGTTTATGGTATAGTATAACTGTTACCAATGTTGGAAATTTTTTGGTATTTTTTTTGGGTTGAATTTGTTCATAAATGTTTTGATATCAAATTTAAGAGTTGAACTCTTTGAATACTTCTGGAATTTATCCATCAGCTTTAGTAGTATTGATAAAAAATATAAAAATGGATAATTTTTTAAAAATTGCTCATTTTGTTTTGTAGTGAAGCCAACGCAGACAGTCTTTTGTTTTGAAGTGGTATACAAGGCGGGTTTGTCTAACTGTAGATTTGCAGGAGCAGTAACCATGCATGATGCGGTGCAACATGTTACAGTGACCACACTTTCTATGTGCCTTTGTGCAGATGGTTTGAGATCTGGGTGCAGGATAAAAATTGTTAATGTGCCAGGTGCACACTATTCATGATCCTGGTGCATGATAAAAAATATTGATGTGCCTTCCTTCTGCAGACAACTCGAGATCTGGGTGCAGGATAAAAAAATTTAATGTGCCTGCTGCACACTGTTCGCTATAGAATAAAAATGATTAAAATGCATCATTTTTAAGGAAGACATTTGGTTGTACACCAACTTGGGTCTAAGGAATGGCTGATTTGCAGAGGAGTCCTGATGCATCATAAAAAAATTATTAACAACACATTTTGTTGTCCACCAACTTCGTTTAATTGACAACAATAATAATGCTCACGTTATAGTGTAGCAATTTTAATGTCCCTGATGCATCATAAAAAAATTATTAACAACACATTTAGTTGTAGACCACCACGATATGTCAAAAGTGTGGGACAAGTGGTGAAAAAAAAATCACGACGTGGCGATGTAAAATCTAAAAAACAAATATGCTATAATATCCATATCAGAAAAGCAACCCCTGGTAGACCAGAGTTTGATGCAGTTAGACAGAGGGCTGTCTTTAAGGAAGCCTTGGGCACTTTACAACAGGCTATCGAGGAACTGGGAGACGCCACAACCGGTAAAGCGACAGCTCTGGGATAAATAAGGCTTCATTAGCTTCTCAGACCGGAGTATGTCGAAGGCTGCGGGTAATGGCAGCAGAGCAAAAGCACCGAGCAAAAGCATCGGCACTCAGGCAGAATGCCGAAGGGGGGATAACAGCACCAAAGCAGAAGCACAGGCACTCAGGTATTCACTGCCAATCTAATTTAACCTATACATTTAAATTCTTACTTCATATGTATACATTCAAAGAAATCGGAAGACAGATCGATGTCCTGTGAACCAGTACCAAATGAAACTAGTCAGCCAAATGTAATAGGTGTTGTCAAAGGAATTTTCAAACAAATCGGTTTTGCCTAGGAGTTTGATTGCACAATGAAGATAATATATTAATATCCTTTACATGTGAGCTCTGAAAACCATGGGACATGGCATATATACTGTGTGCTATACAGGCCTGCAGTGGTTACCGGCAATTTCTAATGCTGGTTGATACAATTGTGATGGTACCTGTACGAACATGAAAAAAATTCATAACATGTGAAATAAAATGCATATAACTGTTATGAATGCATTGAGAAGCTTTTTTGCTCCCACCATTTCATTACATGTTTAAAACACCTGCAAAAGAAACCTTTAACGATGTCACGAGTAAGAAACTGATTTAATCATGATGAAGAAAAACATTCCATTTCCAATATTTATTGTGCTATCAATTTGCATTTTAGTGTGTTTCTGAAGATTTCAAAATTGTAAGTATTGTATTCCATCTTACAAATCGTCAATTTATGTGGGAAGTATCTGTAAATAGATAAAATTTCTGCTTTTTTCTAGTTCTTTCTACAGCATGTATGTTAATAATATAAACTTAACATATTCTGATACTCGTTTAGAGCGCAAGAAGATCGTCGGACGTAGCAGTAACGCAAGGAATGTTAATCGAACTCGTTGACAGGTTTTTATAATCACCATGACTTCAAGGCACCTTCTGTAACACAAACAAGGGTTTACATCAGTGAAGTCTACATCAGTGAAGTCTGTACCTGGGCTGTTGGCATGGTGAGATCATCTCAGCGCTCCAACTCCATTACAACTCGCAGCTCGCCTGAGGAATAAGTTTTGCAGGAATATTGCAATCTGTTGCAATACTGAGAGAGGAATAAACATATTGCAATAACTACAGGAATAAGTGTTTTCGCTATACCCGTCTCTGTTAAGCGTTTTCGCTATACCCGTCTCTGTTAAGCGTTTTCAGATTTCATTGCGGGGAGAAAAAAGACGATTGTAGAACCTATTTCATGGCGAAACCTATTTCATTGACAGGCGAAAGAAACAGGATTTCGCCACTTGCATATTTCATGCAAACCACGTGTCCTATATATGATATAGCTACCTGTCGTAAATGAAGGACGGACATACAGATATTTGTTTCAAAATGAGATACTCGTGTGTTTGTTATACTTTGTATTATTTCAAACATTAAATGCTCCCAGATTAATGCTAGCATTAATCAAGTTGGGAAACAGTGATATTGAATTTATAATATGACATAGCATATAACAATGTTGAATTTACTTAATATATCATATCGCCTCGATATGAGGCCAAATAAGACGACAAATTGTTTAATTGGCTGAAAAGGAATATTCGTTTCTGATCTTCCTGAATACTTTGGCTAAAACATAATATGAGCTATGGGTTTGTGACAGGGACTAATGAAAAAAAAAAAATTCGATTACAATAGTCCCTGCCATGCCGCAGGCGGCAGGGACTAATAAAACGAAGAAAAATTGAAACAGGTTTAGTCAGTACATTATTCTTACTATAAAGTAAACAAGAGTAAGAATCAGACTTCCGTACCACCATGACTACCTTATATAAATTGAAACAGGTTTAGTCACTACATTATTCTCATTATAAAGTAAACAAGAGTAGTAATCAGACTTCGATACCACCATGACTACATTAATAGTATATAGTATAACTAGATCATTTTATATAGTTTTACAAGCCTTTAATAAAGTACGAGACATTAGCAGCATTCTCACTGTTGTTCAATTTCTGCCAAGGGTGAATCCATCACTAATATCTTTTTTGCATTTACTATGGTTAGTGATTCAAAGGTAGGGGGTTTTGCTTTCGAAGATCTATTTCTGTGACACATGGACAAACTTAGAAGACGATGCTTTCATTAGTATCATCGGTTCAAGAGAATGCATATAGTATTTTACTGGTTTGGCATGCTGAAGAAGGGTATCCTCGCCCAATGCGTGTTTTTACTTCAATGAAGGGAATTTTGCCCTAAAACACCCAGCTATGAATATAAGTGAGATTTTCCGTGGACATTACTTGATTAATGAAATAGGACCTTCGGAATACGAAAATAAGATAATTTATCCTGTTTAAGGTAAAGCTTCGTAACTTAAAAGGAGGAGCTTCTCCTTTCAAGTATCTATATGCAAAATAAACCATCAATGCATTCAACCAAGTTGGAAACATTTTGGAAGGTTATATTAACCCATTGCAGGTTTCAAGGTTGACAATCCCAATGCTTCGACCTTGAACGACCCATTTCCGCCAGAGATTGTTTATGGAGGTGGCCCAACCCTTACGACTTTCTCTCTAAATGGAATCATTCACCTAAGGGTTAAATACCATTATTTTCTTATGATCCAACATCCATAAAGGAGCATCGTCGTGAAATACAAAGGCATGTTTTTAGGTCAAAATCCTTAGGATTATGCCTTGAAGTATTAGAAAATTTCCCATGTCACATAGCATTAGACATTAAGATCATTCATTAGCATAAGAGTGTAATAATGATGTGCTTGTGGAAAATCCTTATCTCAAATGAGTATTTGGTGTTAAAATGTAATTTTGTGGCTTGGCCAAATAAGGAAGGAGCCAATCATTCTATGAGGATGAAATAAATAAGATTTTTCTTTGAACCGTTTGATTATATAAAATATTATAAATAGAAACGAATCTAAATAAATAAATGTGTTTTTTTCATTTAGATGGAATATTTAGACAAGAAGTGGGATATGGTCCCAATTCCATGTTTGAAATGGCATAACTATATATATCAGATTTTTTTTTTAAATGGGTTTTATGTGCTAGGGAGGGAATGATATCCCTATCTATAGTATGCTTTTAAGTATGAAATATTTTGGTTTTTTTTACGAAATATTTTGATTCTGTCTTTGACCTTAGTATGAAATACTTTGGTTTTGTTTTTTACTTATTTTGCATGAATATAAATTTTCTATGAAGACAAATTTAGACTATGAAACATACTTTTTAGATGGAAACATTTTGGACTAGGGCTTAAATGTAGGTTAATATAGTTGTGAAAATTTCAAGAATTTTCTATTGTTCTTGTTTTTTAAAGATTTATTTTGGTTCTCCATTTTAAAAAGTGATACTAGCAATAACACTCTTTTTTATTGAATATGAAAAATCCTACTTGTTGAGACTCTAACTTTAAGAAGTTTATCATATTGCTAAAAAAAGCCCACAATAAACTTTTGAACTCAAAATTGGTGTTACCAAAAGGATATTTTGTTTTTCAAAGTTTCATGTTACTACTATGATTAAAGAGAAAAATACTTAATACAATTAGCTTTCATTATGGTCAGTCCAATATGGGGATATGTCCATTAATATTACATTTTAAAATAATAAAATAATAATTATATTCTTACATTAAAAAATATTAATATTGCAAAAAAGATTTCAATATGAGTAATAAATAAATTACTTTAATATATATTTTAATTTTATATAATATTTATATAAAGTCTCATAAAGTAATTCACAATGAAAAATCTATAATTTCTTCTATAATTTCTTTCTTCATTTTATTATGAAGGAGTTGTCTAACTCATTACGTTCTAAACATAGAATTGATATGTGGTATAAAAAAAAAGATATTAATAATAAAATATTCTTAACCATAAATGAAAGTTTTAAAGTAGTAACATAATTTTATATCAATTTTATATAGAAATATAAAAAAGTAATTAAAAATTTAAAAATTTGAGTTTTTAAATAGAAAATAAATATTTCAATAGAAAAATAAATAAATAATTGGATATATATATATATATATATATATATATATATATATATATATATATGACAAAGTATGTCACATATGAATATTTTATTATGTTCTTATTTTGTAGGGGATATATTGTATTTAAAAAGTATCACTAACAAAGTTTGATATGCAGATTTCCTAAAATATTTCAATATCAACTAAAATATATATGAGGCATATATTTTTTACTCCATTGGTAGATGCTTTTCAATTAAGGATATATATATATATATATATATATATAAAAGAATCATATTCCATAAATATATATATTTTTTAATTGTCAATATGAGTGAGATATTTATTTAAAATTATATTAATAACCAAAAAAATATTAAATGGTTGAGATTTATGTCAAAAAGTAGTGATGTATTTTTATTTTTTAATTTAACTGAAAATTTCAATAAAACTTTTCCCAAAGCACCTACCTTGGCATGATGTCAATATACACCAAATAGACTACAAATACCACTATACTTGGCACATTTAAATTGCTATCATCACTTCTCTGATCATGGAATGTAGTCCGGACAAGGTTTAACACCATATGAATATTGCAAGCGGGATAATGAGCTAGAGTAGGACTCAACAAGAGAATTTTGTCATAGGAGTATAGCAAGAGGAAAAAACTGATAGTAAATATAATTGATAGTAAATATTGCAAGCTAGAGTAGGACTCAACAAGAGAATTTTGTCATAAGAATATAGCAAGAAGAAAAAATTAATAGTAAATATTGCAAGTTGACCATTCTATATAAGTATCATCCAACATCCCCTTCTCCTCAAAATTTTGATGTATGTAAAGGTTTGTCACATATGACTTATTTTAATAAGTTTCTATTTACAATATTCTCTAGTTAGACTAGGTGCTAAAAACCTACCACTCTGAACTTATGTTACTAGTCCTATATTTCTTAGAGAAGAAATTTTTGGTTCATGTAATCATCATTTGACTTAATGTAAAGTGCATAGCTTAAAAAAGAAAGAAAAGAAAAGTGTAATTCTTGTTAGGCTCAACATTAAGTTTATATATATATATATATATATATATTAAAAAAATAAAATCTATCAAATTATAAATATTTTTCAAATTTTATACTCTAAAAAATTATATTGTAAAAGATTTGATTCTTTTATTCAATAAATTGAAATTTAAATTAAATTTATAATTGTATAAATATGTTAAAATTAAAAAAAAAAATAGATAAGCCTTCCCTTTTATTTATTTTTAAATTCCAAAAATTTTATTTGAAACTTTTATATCTATAAAAAATTATTCGAAAACAATAAAGCATATATCATTTAAAAAAAAAAAAAAAATCATAATTGAAAATATTTGAAGAACTTAAAAAAATATTATAGGAAAATAATAAAACATTAGTCAACTTGAAAAAATATAATAAAAGTTAAGTTCCCACACCATCGGCCTTATTTTTCGCTTTTCTTGTAATTTATTTCATTAGATTTGATTTTAACCCTTTTTAATACATCCGACCGCTTAATTTAAAAATATATATTATTCAACTTAATATATATATATATATATATATATATATATATAGATTATTCAAACTTTTTTGTTTTCTTGTGGTTATTATTATTTTTTAATTAGTTTCTTCGTTAGTTTTTTTTCAACCATTTAAAGAAAAGTGCACAGGAATTATAAAAAGAAACGATATATATGGTATTTGAGTGTGTTTTTATCTTTCTTTTTGGGCAATATAAAATGTTTTAAATTTTTAATAATAAAAAAAACAAAATGTTTAAGTATATTAATAAAAAAAGTGTTATTTGTTCAATGATTAGTATGCTTTCGACACCCATACATGTATTTTTAGCATTAAGGTTTTTAGTTTCATATAATGATTCTCATGAAAGTTATTGAGAGAGAGAGTTTTGTATTTGGAGATTATGTTATGATATTTACAATTCAAAAACTCCTTAACCTTAAAATTCATTTTCTTTGTCGTTGACGCGCATACTTTCACGCACGCGGATTGTGAATCCATCACCATAAAAAGGATAAGTTGTTTGAATGCAATTGTTGGATTCGTAATCTGGTTTACTAGGAAGGTCTACTCTCTCGTAAACATTGTTTGAGACCAAAATATAGGGGTTTTCACCCTAATCCACCAATTTTTAAGGGAAGTTAAATTTGATGTAGATTCTAAATTATGAGATAAGCCCTTAAAAAGTAGTCATTGGGAAAGTGATGGGATGAAAGACCAATTTAAAGGTTTGACACATTAATGAAATGTTACATGCATAAAATAATACTTTAGATGTGTACGCTAGTGCATTGTTCTTAAAATAATGTACCATTATGTTACATGTGACATAAAGGCTACCATAAATCATGAAGCAAATGTTTACATTATTATTAAGGGAAAGTAAAGGAAATAATTCCTTGACCTCACACATAGAATGGATATTATTCCTTGATGTTGAAATCTTTACCTTCATACTGTAACAACCGTAACTCCAACGGATAGTTGGGGAGTTACGGTCTAATACCACGAGGTGTGCCACTTGAATGAAATCATCTGTCTAATAGTGAGATAAGGATCAATTATAATTTTGGTACATGATACACTAATGTCCTTAATTCATGGATGGTTTTAGGATGAGATGTAGCTTATTTGACCTCAATCTTCCTATTTATGAGGTCCATGGGCTATAAGTCCACAAATTACTATACGACATGCCCTCTTATGGAATTGTACATTTGTTGTTGGGATAATGTAGTACCATCATTTATATTTATTTTTTATTTTTACTCACGTTCAAGAACGTTGTTCTCACTTTATCATCATTACAATGTGAAATTTATAAATTTTCAACTTAATCCACATATCTTTAACTAAAATTAAAATGAATGCAAACCCAAAAAGATATATGGATCATTTATATTGAATTTTTAGTTAAACAGTATAGCCTAATAACTTATTTGTGAATTTTGGTTGACTAAGGAGGAACCTCCTTATGAAATAAACATTTCAGAAAGGAAAAAATGTTGGGCCTTACACATCAAAGCACTAACATCTAAATGAGCTTATATATGAGGGTATGTATTGACCAAAAACCACATCCTCTAAATGATATTATTATCCTACATGTAGGATAATGGCATAACTCTTGAATTTATCATATTGGGGAAGAATAGGGATAGTGACATAATTATATCATTAAGGACATTGGCAAATGGTATGCTCACCTAAAAAGGAATTAAATGTTAAGTATGTGTTATATTGTTTGCATAAGAGACCAACGTGTAATTTTTTGCACTATTCGTAATAGATATGACAAGGAAAAGACCATCTAGCGAATGTCTTTGAGGAACCCCACAGAAAAATACCACATACATCCGTTTCAAGCGAAGGCTACTAGAGGAGGTTGGCGGGTGAAGCGTTTTGCGGATGTTTTCGATCAGCGCGCTTATCATTAAACGTCGCCCTGGTGCTCTGCAATACTGAAAGCACTTGTCAACACAAAAAAAATGGCACACCATACACCATGCAATCCATACACAGTCGCCCGGTGCATTGTATTATTATGTAGCACCAGTGCATCACACATCTTCCGTGATGGTGCATTATAAAACACCACACCAAAAGTGATATCGCCCAATGCGGTAGAGAGAAACCACATGAGTGCATCATAAAATAACGTACCAAAACACAAACCCATCAGTGTGTTTATGAGAAACAGCACTGGTGCGCCTATAAACCACGCACTGGTAAAGGGTTTAATTAAAAAAAAATTACGGCAAAAAACCCAGATTTTTCATTTTTCCAGTGCTCCTGAGCTCTTAATTACTGGTGCGCGCTCTACCATAGAATGCACCAGTGTGCACAAAACATTGGCACACTGGAGAGAGTTTGTGACGTACACACCCGCCTGGGGTGTCCAATTACGATAATGCACTGGTGCTTCACTACTCTTCCGCGTCGATGCATCGTAAAACATCATGCCAAAATAGAAACATGTCGGTGCGTTCTTATCCAAGAGAACCGGTGCAACTCTAAAATGCACAGACCAGAATAGTGTTAAATAAAAAAAATTGAAGGCAAAAAAATAGTTTCTTTGTGAATATTCTGCACTGGTGCTTTACGAATATTTTGCCCCGGTGCACCATCAAAACAATGCACCAAAAATGAAACATCCCGGTGCAGTGTTAGCGAACTACCCCAATACATTAAAAACAATGCGCCAAATTTGGCACCGCCCGGTGTGGTGGTAAGTAAGCGTACTTGTCTGCCTATAAAACCCTGTGCACCGGAACAACGTTAAATGAAAAAAAAAATACGGCACAAAAACCACATTTTTCACTTTCCTCAGTGCTCCAGAGCTCTCAAACACCGGTGCCATTTCCCATTCTCTGAGTCGGCTTGACATCGGTGCTCTCATTATACCCATTGCACGCACTGTTGCTATGCATTGGCCACCAATCTCCAACTTTCATTTTGAAAAAAGGTGGAAAATTTTTCTTTTGCAAATTTTACGGCCAATATGCCTCGTCGACATCAAAATGTATAGGTATTTTTCTAGTTTTTCCATAATTAAGCCTTTTATCAGATTAGAATTGGAAATAACCATTAAAAAAAAAGAAAAAAAATTATCGTGCGGTGCGCCTTTGTCGTTTGGCTCACATTGGATAGCGGTGCTACCTGTAAAATTTACAAGCTGCACTGCCAGCAGTGCTAACGGTATCTGCATCGTTTTTGGGGCGGTATTAAAAGGCGCTCCGCATAATTTTAAATTAAGAAAATAAATTGCGGTGCTCTCATTTAGCGAGGCGCACCGTTGACTAAGGGAATCCCAGTGCGGTGCGTTGACAGTATTATCCGCCCCGGTATATGTCTAGGCACCGCATTCTACATTCCAAGAGGGTTAACGGTGTGGCCAAGTAAAATACCGTACCGTCGACTATGTAATTGTCATGAAGTTGGTGCACTGACATGACTATATGCTCCGTGGTGTATATTTGAGTCAGCGCACTGCTATTTTGAACCTATATTTAGTCAACGGTGCTTGAAAAATAGACAGATGCACCAAGGATGGTGTGTGACAATTTTGTGGTGCACCGACTGGTTTGTGTTTTTTTTCAAATATATATATATATATATATATATATATATATATATATATATATATATATATATATATATATATATATATATATATATATTCTTAAATACACACTCTTAAATAAAAAAAATTATTTAATATGTCGATGATTGGAGAAGAGAAGAACTTAAGCAACAACATGAGGTTGAACAATATGACATGATTCACCATGGAGGCACAGGAGGTGAGAAGATGCCGTACCCTCGCTGTTAGGTGAATATTCGGGGGGATCCCGCCGTGGTAGGCCTCCTCCAGTTCTATGAGGAGGCTACTTCCCTAAAGGCCCATAGTGTATTTTTGAGATATCTTATCTGCAGGTGGAATGACCACTAACAGGATTTCCAGGTTGGTCCTGACTAGTGGTACACACCCAATAAGGAGGATATTTATTTTATTATAGGACTATCGAGGAGAGGAGAGGATTGTCCCTCATTCCCAGACATGCCAGCTGGTTGTGTAGTAGCGAGTCAGTTAGTTTACTCCAAAATATACATTGGAGCACATGTACTATCTCCTTCAAAGTTTTAGGTACCTGGAGGTCAGTTACGTATAGATGCATTTGGTAGACAGGATGTGCAGTGCCTCCACTTATGATTTCGAATATTTTGCACAACACCAGTGATGGGAAATGCATTAGTTTCTCACTTTTATATTATGTTGATTCTTTAATATAGAAGCCACGACTTGTCAAGGGGTCTACCATTTTCTTGTGGCAGTTTTGTATGACCTTAGATAGATGTCTTGCTCATGCACAAGGGAGGGTCAACTTCCTTTTTGCTTCAGAGTTGTTTTGCTTATTTTTTAAGAGGTTTCCGGAGATGAGACCTAGTTTTTTTCAACAGCCTCGTAGGTCGATGTTCCCTGGATGCACATGTGGGGGTAGATGATCCCCAAGAGGGAAGACACTATGTTTCTAGCTAGGATATCGCATGATGCACTGGACTTACTAGCCAGTGTTGACAAGTTGCATCCCTTCATTTTGATCCCATGTCCTTCTGCTGGATTAGATTGGTGAGGGTGTCCCAACATCCTCTTCAGAAATGATGAGCCGCCATATGATATAGGTAATATTATTTTTTTATTTATATTTATTCTAACATGTTCTTTAGCTTGTTTTTATTAAATTGTGTAATGGAATTGTCTAATTATTGTTGTGTACTTGTATATATTTTGCAGACATTGGCTCTTTTGATTGCGAGGAGATGTCGAATTCACCACATGATCCAGGTGTCGATCCTGATAATGATCAGGACATGGCCAATGCCAAGGATGATCATGATTAGGATGAGACCGGTGCAACAGAGAGACATGCTCCTACTCATGGTGCACCGGTACCACCTTTTGCTAGGCATGGTCAACCTAAGACTAGATATAGGATTGAGTTGGACAACCAATTTTGTTCATTGATTATTGATGCAGGCATCATGCCCACTCATTATAGAGACATACAGGGTGATGATAGGTTGTTCTAGATGTGGAGAGGCATGCCGCATGACATCTAGAGCCTAATGCGGCATGCCGTAGGAGCTACGATAGCTATGACGCAACTGAGGAAGACTGTTCATAGCTATAGGCATACTAGTCGAGCCGCGACACATGGTGGACAGTCTGCGAGCAGAGACTCACATGCATCTCATGATCGTTCACCTCACACCTTACATGATGAGCATTAGGTTGATCCAGTAGCAGCATCTAGAAATCATCATGGAGATGAGGCTGGACCATTGACCACATCCAGTCAACAACCTATAGCGCCATCTATCAGTACTAGTCATGACCATGAGTAGGTTGGACCATCGACTATCAAGGCTGCACTATTGACTAAGAAGGCCTCCACTAATAGTTTGTCAGTAATTGCTACTTCCTTATAACAACTTAACTAGATTTCATTTTTGTATTTTTTAAGTTGTTTTACAAAAATCATCATTGAATGTCTTCAAATAGGTGCTAACATATAAAGAAGAACCATCAAATGAATTGATTGAAATTGGGTTAAATATGGGTTGCGAGTATATGTTGGCATATCATAATTTAATTGTGGAATTTGTAAGCATCTATCGATCCTGTTTCACTTAGCTGCGTTTATAATTAATAGAGAAAAAAAATATTTTATATTAAATATATGATTTCTTATGGGGTATAAAACTTACAGGAAATAAAGTAAGGAACTGCGCCAACAGATGAAATTTTGAAAGATGGCATGGTACATGGTTTTGAAAGAATGTGTATAGTTTATGAGTTAATTGTTGCTATGGTATGTCATTTTTCTTTTTGATTTACATTGATTTATATTATTTAATATTGCAATTTTCATTATTATCAGCAATGCATATACACTCATTTTAGTTTATTTTTATGTTTCTAGATGGAAGGTGAAGAAGAAGAAAACAATCAACGCCATGAACAAAACATTCCTGAAAATAACCCAAGTCTTGGAAGTAACTCTAGCATTGACAACAATTCACGTGAAGAACGATGATCATTATGTTTGGATATCAAAGAAAGACATTTTATTTTTTGAAACATGTCTCTGAAATCATACATTTGTTTAATGTAATGGACATAGTGTCCCAATTGAAATACAAAGGGATACGAATAATTGTCCCATTTTGTATGATAAAGGCTGTCTTATTCATATATATATATATATATATATATATAATCATAAAATATGTTTTAATTTATTCTATTGCATTCTCCATTGTCGTTATTGCGTTATCCATTGTCATTCTCAATTTCATTAATAAAAATTTAGTTCATATGAATATTGTTAAAAGACATATATGTGTCCACTTTTGATGAATAATGAATTTTAAAAAACCACAATAATTCTGATATGATATAACAAATTAATCCAAACAACACATTCAAATGGATTAATAAAAATGTAATTAATATGAATATTTTTATAAGATCTATCGACTTTTGATGAATACTGAATTTAAAACAATAACAATAATTGGACTGTCACAGGTCGATGTTTCTAAAAAAAACAAAATGAAAACTGGTGTGTGTCATTAATTGTGGACCAGTGCATTTATGTGTCTATGTGCACCAATGTCATTGTACAATCTATGGGCACCGCACAAATACCAATACCAGTTATAAATATCGGTGAGTTTGTGTGATACTACATACCGAGGCGTTTATGTATCTATAAGCATCGATGGATTTGTACGATCCATGAGCACTACACGAATACCGATACCGATTATAAATCTCAGTGCCTTTCTGTGATACGGCACACTGGTGCATCATAAAGGTATACACATCGGTGCGTTTATATAACCTATGGGAACCACAAAAATCCCAAGACCAATTAGAACAGCCTCATGCGTTGTATGACCAACACTACGCCTAGTGTGGTTTTACAACTAAACGTCTTGGTGCATTCATTTGACTGAGGAAGCCCCAGGGCGTCGTCTTCATATACGCACCAGTGCGTGAAATCCAAAGTAGCGCACTGATGAAAAAAAATCATAATAACCTCCGATTGCCCATTTTTTTAGTTGTGTTGAATTTCCATTAAAATCTCTGCCATAACCTCCATAACCATAAACAGATGTTGTAGAAAATTATTTTTTGACAATTTTGGCCAGTTTTATAATACTAAAAACCTCCTTTATAACCTCTGCTAGAGGGTCTTTTCCTTGTAGTGGATGGATCCCCATTAATTTGGTGTGTTATCCCTTATATGTTTTCCATAATGGGTTTGTTTATAGAAAAATAGTAAATAGTTTTTTATTCAATGACTTTCCAGAGTATGGTTATTTCCATTCGTACTTTTATCGCACATGTTTTTGAAGTCCATGGTAATGTAACTCAAATGAAGGACTATAGCTGTATTCTAATCTAGGGTTAGTGGATTAGGGGGATATAGTACATATTATATTGTAACAATATAAAGATATACGATATATGAAGAATCATTATAGTTATTCCCATGGGGATTTGGATTGAGGATTAACGGGTGAAATGTTAATAAACTCCTTGGAATTGGTCACTACAAATCACTAGATGGTGTGGTCCCACCTGCCCAGCCTAGATAAAAGAGGAGATAACTTCTGTGTTTTCTTGTTTAGTTTTCTAGGGTGAAATATCTTTGTTAAAATTTTGTATATGCCATTGCATTTATTCTATTTTTATTAAGAATACATTTTCAATAATTAGTTGTACAAGGTTAAAAAAAATAGTCAAGGCCAACATATAAAGGCTTGTTCATTGAAATAACAACCTCTAAATAAATTATCCATCGGTATAATATTACACAATGATACAAACCTTTAATATGGACATTCCCGAATAATTATTTGATTTGGAGCAACATCGAAGAAATTCATCACCCAGTACATTATGTTAATTTGAAATCAATAGCATTGTTCCCTGAAGTGCCCACATATAAGGTGAATTTTGCATTAACACAACCCTATATATTAATACGAAAAATTGAATTACAATTATTAAAAAGGTAGGGGTTAAGGTACTAATTTCACTTTTTGGTTAATGAAGGGTGGGTCTCATGGGTAATATAATCATTCAATGAAAAATACCATTGGAATAAGCTATAAAGGATATGTATCTATGGAACACAGTACATCAAGTCAACCCAAATGATGAGATGGGATCCCCAATAAACATTTATATTGTAAGATTGGTTCAACGACCTAATTTATTTCTATGGTGTTCTGTGGAAGGATATCATTACCTAGTGCACAATTTTAGGTTTAAATGCAACGAAAAATTCCTTGAAGCAACTACTCTTGAAGAAAATGGGGGATATAGGCTAAACATAACATGATACACTACCTTTAAGTTGAATTATTACCCTTTTAGTGGAAAAATATCCTAATGCAAATATATGGAAAATCAAGTAAGGCTTTCCCATACCAATATGTGCTTCAAATGTAAAATGAAGGCTATTTTTCCTTGACTTACCTACCTCTGAGTGACATGGAAAATCAAATCATACTAGGACTCATAAATATGTTTTCAATATGGAATCACTATAATCAAACTCATGTAGTGAATTCATTTCTTCATTTGGTTAATTTTGCAATGATATACTATGTAATACATTCCTTGTGGCCATAATATGGGGTAAAATACTTCCAAGCATCAATATTGAATGAAAATTTCCCATGAATTGGTGAATACATGAAGATGGGTTACACTTTTGGGTCGAATGTAGCGATGAAATTTCAATATTTTTGTCTTTTATTGAATTTAAGCCCTAAAAATTCATATAAGCATTGGAATTTTGATTCGGAATAAAAAGGCAATTTGTGGAGAATTATTTTGTCATAATGATATTTTCTGCTAACAAAATTATTTTCATATAATATGTCAATTTTTCATTAAATGAAATGTGTTTCCTTGCCATTTTTGACACATTTTAAGAGGCATGTGTGTGATCCTATAACAACATTTAGTCTAAAATGTGTAATTTTTAACACACGCACACACAGGATATATATATATATATATATATATATATATATATATATATATATATATATATATATATATATATATATAATTATTAGCATGATATACACAGGGAGAAGCGAGTTTTTCATATTAAAAATTAATTTTTTATGAAAAATTACATTTTTTTTTTAAGTTCAAAAAATAATATTTCAATTGCGTTTTTCAGACACGGGTATTTATGTAAGGATTTTTTCAACTATTTAAAGAATTTAAAAACCAAGAGTACCCTTTTTAGCATGACTCGTGAATGAAGATAGTTTTATTTTTTCAAAAAAAACATTGTATATATTTTTATGTTATTGATATTTTATTCAACCTCTTTAAAATTGTGCAAAAAAATAAAAATAAACTTATGTTTAAAACAAATTAAATGAAAAATATCATATGAATTTGAAAATTTCAACCTCATATGCGTTTGGATAGAGGATTCCTTCATGAATCCAACATGACCAACTCCACCACCCACGGAAAAAAATTTCCCTATGTCTACTAGGGTAAAAAAATGGTGTTGCAGAAAACTTTGCAGAAGGCGTGCTAAAATTGTGGTTTTCACGACCTCGGAAGCTCGATTTAGCACTTAAAATTATGAATTAAGTGCTTCAATTTTAAATTTAAATAGCTCGATCTAGGGTTTCCTAAACCCTCGATCGAGTCATTTATGTGGTTAACTAGGAACTCCATCGAGTTATGGTGCTTGATCGGTCCTTTGTAAAAAAAATTCAAATCCTTATGTGAATCCCATAATCCTATAATTTAGATTTAGAATCAATAAATATGTAAAATTTAATCCATTAATAATTTAACCAAGTCTATATGATATTATTTACTAAAAATGAAAATTCAAGTGGTTATATGTTATGAACAACATTAGAAAATTTTTATGTTAGTTCCTCGAGAGGCACATTCTACAACATAGTAAGGGGATAATGTGTAAGTATGTATGTTCATGCTCAAAATGTACCTTATCATATACCTTCAATTTTAATGGATCATAATTTTACCTTCCACGAAGGTTTCTACCACATTAAAATTCAAAATTCTATTATAATTTTTATTAGTATGTCATGCAGAAACCTTATTAAATCTAGTATTAAAAGATTATTATTGTTATTATTATTATTAAATTATGAAAAATGATATTAATATTATAATTTTAATAATAATATATTTTAGTATTCATATTATTAATTTTTTTAATTTTGGATTAATATAATATTAACTTGAATATAATAAAAAATTTGTTATATTATAATATATATTAATATATTAGGATATATATTAGCTTAAAATATATAAGTCAAGGAAGAAAAAAGGCCTTGAGTGAAAAAGGTGGAGATCTAGAGGAAGTGACCAGGAGAGATTGAGACAAAGTGATGGAGAGAGAAGAAGAGTGGAGATAGAGAGAAGGAAAAGAGAGAGAGAGGGATACAAGGAAAGAGAGGAGGAGAAATTTAGGGGGAGATACATGGATTTGGAGGAAAATATAGGGAGGGATGAATAGAAACATATAGAGATATAAATGTTGAGAGAGAGAGAGAGAGAGTGACAAAGGAGAGATGGAGAGAGAGTGTGTATGTTTAGGGCTGATATAAAATGACAAAAAATGAATGCTGGAGAGAAGGGGGAGTCAGAATGAGAGAGGGAGGGAGATAATGACATAGTTGGATGATGGGGAGAGAGAGAGAGAGAGAGAGGTGGGAAAGAAAGAGAGAGAGGAATTGAAAGGGACGGGGAGAGAGTGATGGAGTTGGAGGGGGAGAGAGAAGGAGGTAAGAAGAAATATATAGAGAGAGAAAAGTGGAGAGAGAGAGAGAAGAAGGGAGTGACAAGGTATCTGGAGAGATAAACAAAGAGAGGAGAGTGTTAGGGAAAATAGATAGAAGGAGAGACAGAGGGGGAGGAGGGGAAGAGAGAGAGAGAGGGGGAGAGAAGGGGAAGAGAGATAGAGAGGGAGAGGGAGAGGGAGTGAGATACAGACTGATATGGAAAAACATTGTGTATGTTTGCAGGGTGATATAGATATACGAAGGAGAGAAAAAGGGAGGTAGAAATATATATGAGAGCGGGGGATAGGGAAGAATAGAGAGATAGAGAGAGGTACGGAGGGAGAGATAGATAAATATGAAGAGAGGGACCATTTGTGTTTGTGGGAGTCAAATAGAGAGAAAAGAAATGAGAGATAGAGGGAGAGATAGATATATATAGAGGGGGAGAGAAAGGGAAGAAAATTTATTACGCTAGATGCATTGATTTCATTGTAGATGTTGACTTCTAATCCTATTTTTTTTCTTGCACTAAATGCATTGATTTGTGTGTATATGTTGATTTATAATTATATTTAATTCCTCTCATTAGATGAATTGATTTCATTAAAGATGTTAATTTTTTATCTTCTTTTATTTCTGAATTACATGTATTTATTTCCATGCATTGATTTTAATGGAGATTTTGATTCATAAACCTATTCGATTGGTAGAAGTAGATGCATTTATTTATGTGTAAATGTTGATTTCTAATCCTATTTGATTGCTTGGATTAGATGTATTGATTTCAGTGTATATTTTTATTTCTAATCCTATTTGATTGTTTTCATTAGATGCATTGATTTCAGTGTAGATGTTGATTTCTCATCCTATTTGATTGCTTTAATTAGATGGATTTATTTCAATGAAGATGTTTATTTTTGATTTGATGTAACTATATGTATGGTGTACATTAATTTCCAGGTAATTAGATTAAAATTGTGCATTTATTTCAGTGTAATAACAAAAAAATATTATGACGTGCATTGATTTCTATGTTATAGTAATTCCACCATAAATAAAGTTCTTTAATTTTTATCTCAAATAGAATGTTCACTTAATTGAAATTTTTTCACTTTTACATCTCTACCTATTTTAAAATTGAATAAAATCTATTTCAATCATATTGGAGTTTTTAAAAATTTACTAAAAATTATTTGAATCATAATTAATTGATTGAAACACTTAGATAAATAAGTAAATTTTGAAAAATTGATAACATTATATATCATTATAGAAATGTTATTATATATTATTTTTCCACCTATATTAAATTTGGATATGATTGATTTATATAATGTTATGACTAATCTCTTCTAGATACTCTCAAAATAAGTAATATTGAATAAAAATTATTTCAATCCTACTTGTGTTTTTTAATTCAACCTTGAGATGAGAAATTGATTAAATTACTTAAAAATGTTGACAATGCAATGGTATATGTGTGGGTCACAAAAAAATTCATATATAGTTTTTTTATTATAATATGGATGAATTTATAATTCAGCTAATTCATGTTTTAAATTGAATTGTAATAGCATAAGTGTTGATTCCATCCACTAAAAGATACTTTCTACAAGCCAATAGAAGTGTAATTATTTCCATGCTAAATAATACATTAATACATGATATATATTAGTTCATTTTAAGAATCAAGTGAATTGCATCATAGTAATATTGTACTTATCTCATATTATGAATAAGCTCTTGTAAATTACCTCAAAATAAATAAGAATAAATAAAATTGAACAAAATTTATTTGTTGTTTACAAGACATATTTTAAAATTCAATAAAATGTTCTGCAATTTCGTTTGTGTTTTTTAATTGAACCTTGAGATAGGAAAGTAAATTTAGGAAAGTTCATATTTAGTTATATATAAAATAATAGAAACATATATCATTAATTATTTTCTAGTGTGCATTAAATTCCAATACATATGACTTAAATAACATGTTTTGACTAAGCCCTTCTAGATTACGTTAAAATAAATAAAACTAAATTTAAAAAAAAAAGTGTTTACTAGAAATCTTTTAAAATTGAATTTAAAACTTATGTAGATCCTATTTGTGTTTTTTAATCCAACCGTCATATATTTGATCTTGTTTTAATTATCAAAGTGACTTTCATCATAACTTAATATTGTACTTATTTTCTTAGTCTATGAAACTAGAAATCAAAATTGTTATATTTTTTAGTAAGAAATATAGTATAAATAATTTTTTTTAAAGTAGAGAAATAAATTTAATAGATCCATAAACTTCAAAAGCTAATGAACATCCATAAACAAGATTAATAAAAATCCATAAAATAAAATAATTAATATATCAATAAATTATCCATATGAAAATATATACAAATTAAAAATATCATATAAATATCCATAAACTGAAATAATAAGTATCCAAAAACTCGAACAATATTCATATACATCAATAAATTGTACATGTATAAAAATATAAAGGTGTAAATATCACATGTGA
Organism: Pinus albicaulis; assembly: GCA_034641835.2. Lineage (NCBI taxonomy): Eukaryota > Viridiplantae > Streptophyta > Pinopsida > Pinales > Pinaceae > Pinus > Pinus albicaulis. The sequence goes on along the minus strand of CM076578.1, from coordinate 1,550,646,296 downwards.
ATGTTCTCTATGAAATGGGTCTGAAAATATACAAGTTATACACCCTAAGTACCACCATAACTCCTATTTCAGTTCCACTGTGTAAAGTAAGTGTCCATAATCTAGTACTACAACATAGGACATTCAAATTAAAAAAAATATTTGTACAAAATAAACAACATGAAAATAAATAACCACATTTTGAATTACATATGTGAATCTACTTACCTCACTTGAGTCTAAATGTAAGTCAGATAGGATGGGCACATGATGAATCTAGGTTTGGTGCTCCCCTCCCTGTAGCTCAAATATCGGGGCCTACATCAATGGACCCACATCATCAATGCCTTTATAAACAATATCCCACTCATGCATCCACATAAATGTGACATCGACAACACTCTTTCATATGGGCCTATGTACAAAATGGCAAGGAAAAAATATAATGAGTCTACGAATTAATTAGCATGAATGTAACTTAAAAAATATATATTAAAATATTAGGAATACAAAATTTTACCTCAACTGTTGATCCATGTGGCTGTACATAGTGACTCTCCTCCACATGAGTGTTATGAGGTGGAGGTGGAGATGTAGGTGGAGGAGAATCCATGGAAACGTGCACTGGTGGAGGATGGCGTGGTTGATCAACTACCCCCTCAGATGACCTCATAAGCTCATCCATGTATTTGAGTTCTGTCTACATGTTATTATGAACTTAACAATATAGATTTAATCTAATACGAACTAAATGAATATAATTAATTATTCTTCATTTGTCAATAAGATTCAAAATTTCACATATATATATGTGTGTGTGTGTGTGTGTACTTGGTTTATGTCACATAGGTCGTACACTCTCCAAGTCTCATAGATGTCATCATGACACATGCATGCATTTGAAAAAATTTGGTCAATGCGTAAACGCACAATAAATGAATCATCATAAAAAGGAATTGGTAGGTCAGGAGGCAATGGTTGTGGTTTTCTAATTTCTCCATGTATGGCAACACATTCACTAACCAATTATGTCTGCATGCTATTTGCAATGGTATCGCTAGTATCAACACTAAAAAGTTATGGGTCCTCTGTAACGTCTCTTTCATTTATTTATTTTCTATTTCTACCATCCACACATAGATATTCTAACCCTCTTAGCTAAATTTTCAATTGGATAAAATGTTCCACTCAACCCTTTATTAATAAAGTATCCAACCATTTAGCTTAATTTTTGCCCTAAACAATCATATGGAAATTTTATATTGCGGACCTATACATATAAAATTTCATACTTACATGTATAATTATATAACCCTTCTATATTAAGCATGTTCCAAAGTTTTCATTTATATATTTTTCTTTTTTTTTTAAATTTACTTCTATACATTTCCCTAATTCTGATTGTTACCGTACACCTATCATCCATACCATATTTTGTTGAACCCTTACTTAAACTAAGAGGGGGGTGAATCAGTTTAACACATTCATGGAATTTTAAAACTTTCCTTTAAACTTATTTACACCTTCATTTCATGATCAACATAATATGTGAGCAATCTTAATTTATGACCAGCAAGTATTAAGAAGATTAGATAATGTAACAGTAGTCTTAATATGTGACCAGCACGTATTAAGCAGATTGGATATACCATATCAACACATAGACATCATGCACATAGATAGAAAATATAAGCGGAAACCCATAAAGTGAGAAAACCACATCTTATAATTGTTGTGATGCAAAGGCAAGCTCCAACTCCCTCTCACCACAAATTTTTTGTAGGCTCCAACCTACAGGAGGTTACAACCTCGATTCAGCAAGCTACAACTTGCAGGGAAGCTCCAAATCACATCTGTTTTCTATAGGCTACAACCTACATGAGGCTCCTAGCTCAGCCAGCTACAACTGAATTCTATCAAGCTAAAACTTGATATGGAAGCACCAACTCCCACATATTTTCTGTAGGCTACAACCTACAGGAGGTTCCTACCTCAGTCAACTACAAATGACATCTATCAAGCTACAAATTGATATGGAAGCACCAACTTCCTCACTACTTTCAAAGAAAAACACATGTTGACTTACCTGGATATCAGCTCTGTTCAGTTCCTTCTTCACTGTTGTGCACCAGCCTTCATATCTGCCTTATATCATCTCTGAGTCTTCACCACTTCTGTATCTGCTCCTCCTTCTTCTTCTCTTCCCTGCCTCATTTCTCCATTCTCTAACCTCTCTATGCATATCAATGTGATATCATTTATGGAGTTCACCTCATGACTGTTTGCATTCCACAGGGAATTCGAAGTGAAGAGCCATGACTCTTTGCCTTCTCCCTTCTCATTTCTTTATCTAACATATTCAGAAAAATATTACAATATGTATACATTTCAACATTATAGTGGGATATTTATTTGCCTCTGGAGACTTGCCTTTGTGTCACATACAATAAAAATAATTTTAAATCATTTACATTCACATTATCAGTTACATACATCAATTTCACTCGGCCTTTTTCTGGCCCTTGGCTTGTTGTTTTTGTCTTTTCTACTGCTGTCAAGTAACTGTTCTACATACCTTTATTGTTCAATACAATTGTGTATCTGCTGCAAATATAGCTGCTTTACAAGCATGTACCGCTGCTTTTTCCTCAAAAATGGTAATTTAAATTAATTCTAAAGCTTTTCATCAATATGGTAAAATCGTGTACCAACAGTTCATTTTATGGAAGCGCCCAATCAATATTTTCTTTGGCTTAATCATCAACGTATGTCTGGCCCACCATTATTTCCAATTACTTATTTCATCGAACGTGGTGATATATCTGGTCCATAGTTTTAATGCATGTTTGGTCATAGCATTTCATACAAACTCGGACTTTTATTAAAAACCAAACGCCAACATATATTAAAGGTTTTTATATGCTTACTTATTCAAATTACTACGGCACTAGACCTTCGAGCTTGGAGTTAAATCTTCAAGTGATACATATAAGTGCCCTAGGGGCCCACATCTTACCATTCACGCTCCATAAACCTTGGTTTTAAAACCCAAACTTCAATATATACAAAGTGGGGCCCAATTTCCGACTTCTTCTAATCCCCGATGCGATGAGCCTTCTCCGATGACTTTCGATTGCGATCACACCATTTGCGATGGTTCTGATGCGATTAATCGCAATCATAAAATTCAATAACATGTTCCACTGCTCTGCCTTCACGCCGATGCGATGGCCCCACATTGCATAGGTATATGTGTGTGTGTGTGTGTGTATATATATATATATATATATATATATATATATATATATATATTGGTTCATATATACTCACTGCCTTACCTTTTATTCATTCATCAACTTTGGTTTAAAATCTCGTGCAAACATACATTAAACCTTTTTCCTTTACATGGAGCCCACACTACAAAGACACTCCACCTTATTTGACTTTCCAATCATAATCGCAACACTCAGAGATCCTCTTGTGCTTGTGGTCATTTGATTTTCACCGATGCGATGAGCAAAGGTCCCACCAGATAGTATTTTGGCACTTCAATGTCATATGTTATATTTCTCTTTTATCCATCAAAGCACTTTAACAAAGGAAAGTCTTATATTTTCGTGTTTGAATCTCCGTTGATGGGTCATTGTGGACCCCACTCCGACTTATTTTATGACCCAACAGTTGCTATCGACCGTGATCCAACGATTGCAATTGGATCGTACCATCAGAATTGCAACATTCAAAAACTTGTTCACTTGTACTTTTGTTGCGCTGATGCGATTAGAAATCTCTGATGGGATGACTTTGATGTAGATCCAATGGTTCCCGTTAACTGGGATTGAACAGTTGCTATTAAGTTTCTCAATCGCAATCGAAACTTTCACTGGCATTCCTTTGTTCCTCCCTTCCGCCAATGCGATGTGAGATTGTCGATGTGATTTGATCTCCACCGTTGATTTTCTATCTCCGATAAGAACTCCACTGTTGATCTTCAACACTTTTGCTTCTACTGTTCATTACATGGTTCCACTTCTATACATGGTTCCACCTTTTATTAACACATTGGGTTATGTTCATTTTCCATTCAAAAGGTTAAAACACATTGATTCTATAGGGTTCTCCTCACGAAATAAATACGATGGCTTCTCCTTACAAAAGGCTTATATTCAAGGCATTCAATCTATGGTAAGCAGGTAAATCATGACCTGTCATGTTGTTCATTACCCAACAAACTACACATTTATTTTGTCGATTTCGACAACGGAATTTAGGTTCAGTACTATGGCCTTTCATCCAGAGTCAAATATACTCTTGCTTATTAACAACCTTCACTACGCTTGATTCAATTCAGAAAACCAGACACATTCAACCATTACATTATCATGACTACCTATTTCTACAAGGATGCACAGAGTGCAATCAAACCCCAACTCATAGAATTCTATGCACATAGTTAATCATCAAGTTTCATCACACAGGGTTATACAATTTTGTGGCTTTCTAATGTGATTCAAAGATACTGTTCCACCGTTATAATTATAATGGAATCACCACGGGCTATTCAAAACCCCATCCATAAGAATCAAACAGACCTGTGCTCTCATCATTGGATATACAAATAGACCTTTAAAAAAAAGTACATAGTATTGCTCATACCTAGCTCACGGGGATTCAAGGCATTCTCACACAGAAATTAATTCAACCGATGCACATGTAATAATGCACATGTAATACTGTAATACTTCCATTCCATGGCCCTCTGCTACACTACTCTATCTCTACATATTTTTCACTCCAGACCCCTTTTCAAAATCAATGGCCCTCCTTTTGTCCTCACTACTCTGCACCTTGAATAGCTCTCTGCTTCTTTGCTAACTTTGCTACTCTATTTTGCTGCCTTTGCTACCTCTCTGCTGCCTCTGCCTCTCTGCTACTTCGCTTCTCTCTTTTCCTTGTTGTTGTTTCAGGTGCTCCTCCTTTGCCATCTCCTTTGCCATCAATGACAACATTTCCAACATATTTAAAGTTTGAATTATTAACTGGTTTCCCCTCCACATAACCAAGTTTGGTTCCATACCATTCAAATTTTGTTAACTAATGAATATTAACTTTAATTAAATTCATTGGAGTTTAATGCTAGGGATCCCAACGTATTACATGGGGTTACTTAACGCCCAATTCGCATATAATTATTATATGTGCAGTACTGAGATCTTATCCCATAAATCTTGAGCCATGAGATACCATATCATGTAAGAGAATTTATGACTGTTGGGTTAGCTATTACCAATGCCAACTACTAAGCCATGAAATCGTATAAAATGTAATATTTTTATGATATGAAAGTACTCCTTAAAGTGTAAGCCATTTAAATTAATAGTACCTCTCATAATTTTCCTAGAGTACACATCAGTAAGACCTCGATTTGTTCACAATTGACTCTCGATCTACATGATGTAACTTAATCTGGTGCCACTTGTAGGGTTGTGATGCATTAGGGTTTCTCCTCTACTATGGGTTTAAAGTTCGAAATTCCATTTGGGGATTTTAGTCTTTCACTGTCTGGACTTGAACTTCATTTTCGGCGTTCACGAAACCTTCCACATTTTTGGAGAGTGGTCATCTTTCCACATCTAGTTTCTTTCTCGACGTTTTTAGGTATGGATTCAAATCAGTAACAATACATTTGTTTTTCCATCTTCGAAATTTTTGTTTTTGTTTTTTGACCTGTGTATCTCTTGTTTGATCAACCATTTAAGTTAATTGCGATATCATAGCACATTGATGACCCACTACTGAAATCCTTTTTATTATGTTGAAAACCCAATGGTTTTGCTAATTTCTATTTACATTTATGAAGAATCGGTTTTTTTCTAGTTTACAGAAACATTTTTTTTACCTTGGAAAAAATTTGTTTTGTTTACTCTTGCCCTCTATGGTAGGGTTTGTTTACTTCCGAATGACAATTTAGTGAAACACAGTCCAAGTTGGATTTTATAAATTTGGAAAGCTCGAATAAGGTTTAAGTATCAATTCTACACCTCTCATAGGCTTTTATATGCGATTTGTGAAGGTCCATATTTCTATTAAATATAAAATCGTTATTCGAGTTTTTTTGTCATATCCTCAAAATGGGTTCTTGGGTTTTCTCTAATTTCAATTCTATTGATTATAATATCTATGTTGGCTTGTTTTGAAAGTTAATATGGGAACTTGGCCCTCTTAGAGTCCCATATAATCTTATCCATCTTTGTTTTACACAGGTGATCTCATTACATTGCTTATATACTTATATTGACCGATTTCCAAATTTAGAATGGTACTAATACTTTAATTTCGTAATTGTATAGGTAATGAGTTCGCAGGGTTTATTTGCTTAAAAAATTTCTTCCAACATTTAACTCCTTTCTTTTATTCGGACTTAACTCAATGCTCTTCTATCAGGTTGGTCCTTGATGTCTTTGGCACGAAGGCAGTACTTCCATTGTCCAAATCAGAATTTTAACTCTATTCTAAATTTCTCTAGTTTAGCTTTCGTGAGGAATTGAGGATCCTCCTCATCGATTTGTAACGATGAATTTAAAATAAATAAGTTTTAGTGAATTGTTAATCCATTTTTTTTGTATTAATACATGGACAGTGATTTTTATTAAAAACGTTCCACCTTTTTCAATTTTTCCTACTTATCGAAATCATTATACATGGAGGTTTTCATTGTCTTGATTCTTACTATTGCATACTTTACCTCTGTATATTAAAATCGTGAATACCTCAACACTGTATTTCACTGTATGACGTTAATTCTAATTTTTTTATCATAACTCTTTACAGTAGTTAGAATATATAAGTATTCTTTTAATATCCATAACTATCAGCTTGACTTTCTGTATATATATATCAGTTTACTTTTTCTTAAAATATACAGAGTATAGGTATAGGATGTGTTTACCATCATGGTCTGAAAATTACAAGTCCCTAATTTTTAATTTTTGATTAGATGTACTTGGAAATTTTTAAAGGACAACTTTTCGTTTGTATAACTTCAGTATGGATACCTTTTCCCTGTATGTACATTTGTACTGAAATGGAATTTGTATTTATACACATCATCATATAGATATTTGCATTCCTGTATTTATTACTCTTCCTACAGGAGAGTTTCCTACAGTTTTATTTCATGAAAAAATGTGAAATTCTCATGTACAAACATTGATATTACAGAACCATTATAACTCAATATTTCATAATTTTGGTACCAGTTGTTATCTAAGTGGTTTCCAGTTTTTTGAATGAACATAACATGATAATTCTATTATTGCTTATAATTTTAACCTAAATTTAGTTCTATATTTTCATACATCTATTATTTTTGTTTGGCATGCATGGTAAATCTCTGCAATTCTCTTACTGTAATCAGTTTCCTTTCCTAAGTACATTTGACAACATAGAATCATTATGATAGTTTTAAGTAGATTACTTATGCTTTAAATTTCTGACACTATTTTTCTATGAATAGATTTTCAACAGTAATATCATACTCATATATATATGTATATCAGTATACATGAGTACACACTAGAGTAAATGAATTCCACTCTGCCTGTGCAATAATTTTTCAATTGCATGAATATGATTTATCAAGTCTAAGCAAGGAATCATAACTGTATATTTTTCTACATAACTTAACTATTATTTTTCTGAGAGAGAGACCTATCGTCATATCTAAACCTTTCTCAGGTATTAGACATTCTGGCAGATGGCCGTCATCAGACGACTCCAATACAACAATACAGAGATAGAAGAAATTATGTCTTCAGTAAACCTACTAAATGTATGGAAACTAATTAACTAAACATACCAGATTTTACCTTATTCACTTTATGAATGGCTCTATCAAAATATAACATTTTTTTTCATAAGTTTAAAAAAGATTAGTAAAGTTTGCATACCAATTTACTAGACTAGTCCTCCCAACCATAGAGTTTTATCTCCTTAACTCACCCTTGAGCTGAGACCCTTTTGCTTCTAGCAATAAACAACCCTTTCTCTATCCTGGAGAAGCTTATTTAAGCAGTGCTTTCCCAAGCCTGTTTATAATTTCTACATCAAGAAATTTTAGGATGCTTTCTTCCTATTTTTTCCTAGGCTTCCCTCTGTGAGGTACTTTAAAGTTGTCTTTTCCGCTTTTCCATCTTTTCTTCATTTTCCTAATTAATTTCCTCTTCATTGGGGAAATTAGATTTTTCTCTCCCAATATAATTTAGGAAGATTCATTCCAAGGTTTTCTGAAAGGTTTTTGGAAAACTGTAACCTTATCCATATCCTCATGGATCAAGGTTTAGGATCTCCAATCTCACTCTAGTCATAGTGCACACATAGCTATTCCATTTATTTTTATTAAAAAATATTTAAATAAATCCACAAATTGTTTCTCCATTGGGGTCCACTTCCCCTTTGGATTTGTTCAAATGTCAAATTAAAAAGCATAGTAACTTGGGGCGTTACACATTACCCCTCTAAAAACAAACACCATCCTTAGTGTTGAAAAAACAAACTTAAACAGTTCATTGTGAAACTAGGGATGGATATTTTTCCATCATCTCAGCTTCTCTTTCCCAAGTATCTTCTTCAGCAGTAAAGTGATTCCATTGCACCTTTACTCTGGCTACTGTTCAATTCTGTATTTCAATTTATTCCTAGTCCAAGATTTTAAGTGTCTCTAGAAGGAATTCCCCTTCTAGTTCCACCTGAATCACATTCCAATCAATAACGTGAGTAGAATCATGTACATATTTTTTCAATAAAGAAACATGAAACACATCATGAACCTTAACATGTATTGGTAAGGCCGGTTTATAAGCCACTGGTCCCACCATTTCCAGGACTTCAAAAGGTCCATAATATCTGGGAGCCAATTTTGCACAACCACCAGTGTGTAAGGTGCTCTTTTTGGGCTTTACCCTCAAATATACTTTATCACCCACACTGAACTTTCAGTGAGATCTCTTCTTGTCTGCATAAATTTTATGTCGATCCTGAGTTGTCTTGATATTTTTCTGATTTTTTTTTCAATTCTTTCCATTTGCTGTAAAGCGTCTGGTCCAAGTACCAACTTATCCTCAGGTTGGCTCCAGCTTAAGGGAGTATGGCACTTTCTTCCATAGAGTGCTTCAAATGGACTCATCTTTATGGAAGTTTGATAGCTGTTATTATAGGAAAAATTTGCTAAATGTAAATAGTCTTCCCATTTAGTTGGCCTATCCATCACATACATTCTTAACATATATTCCGAAATTTGATTTGTCCTATCAGTTTGACCATCTATTTGAGGATGGTATGCAATACTAAAATTCAATTTAGTACCCATGCCTCTAAAAAAACTCTTCCAAAAGGTTGCAGTGAGCTTGGCATCTCTATCAGAAGTAATCATTTTAGGAACCCCATGTAGCCCTACGATCTCTTTCGTGAACACATTTTCCACTTGGGTTGTTCCAAAGGTAGATTCAACAGGTATGAAATGTTTAGCCTTCATCAAAGTATCCACTACCACCATCACAAAGTCATGCATATATTTGGTTCTTGGTAACCTGGTTATAAAGTCCATAGAAACAATTTCCCATTTCCATTCTGTAATTGGTAAAGGATTTAGTAGTCCATCTGGATGCTAATGTTCAACTTTTACTAGTTGACATTCCATGCATCTTGCTATGTAGCTTGCTACATCATTTTTCATTCCCGGCCAAAAAAAAATATTTTTCAAAGCTGTGAGTAGTTTCTGATATCCAGGATGTCCAAAATAGGGTTTTTTATGATATTCATCTAGCATTTCCTTTTTAAAAGAGTCTACATTGGGGATGTACAATCTCTCTCTATAAAAAATCAGTCCTTTCTGATTTTGTGTGTATCCTTTCATTTCCTTTTTCAACAATTGAGTTTTTAGTTTTTCATAGCTTGGATCTTGATTTTCTACCTTTTGAACTAATCCCTCTAATTCAAAGTTGGCACTACTCCCAATTTTACTTATGTTTTGGCAAGCATTTCTGCTTAGGGCATCAACAATTTTGTTTTCTTTCTCTTTGATATGTTTTATTTCCATGTCAAATTCACTCAGTAAAGGCAACCATCTAGCTTTTCTATTATTCAAATATGGTTGAGTGAATAAATACTTTATACTGATGTGATTTTTCATCAGAATAAATTTTTTTCCTAGAAGGTAGTGTCGCCAAATCTTGAGATCATGGATCACACTAGCTAACTCAAGATCATACACATTGTAACTTTGTTCATGTTTCTTAAGTTTCCTAGATTCATAATCAATAACAAAATTCTCTTGCAATAGTGCTCCCCTTAATCCCTCTCCACATGCATCTGTACATACTACAAACTCCTCGTTAGGATCTGCAATCTTTGGAATAGGTGCTGTTGTAATTTTCAATTTTAATTTTTCAAAGCTATTGTGGCATTTTTCTGTCCATTCAAATTTTGTACCTTTCCTTTGCCATGAATTTATGGGATGGGCTAAAGAGGAAAATATTTCTACAAACCTTCTATAGTACCTCGCAATCCCCATAAATGATCTTATCGATGATACATCAGTAGGTACATGCCATTCTCTAATGGAATTTATCTTCTCAAGGTCAACATCCAATCCTTTTTTCGAAATTATATGCCCCAAATATTGGGTTTTATCGTTATAAAACTGACATTTACTAAACTTGGTATACAACTGATTCTCCTTAAGAGTCTAAAACATGATTCTAAGGTGTTCTTTATGCTCTGCCTCAGTTTTTGAATAGATTAAAATGTCATCAATAAATAATAGTACAAATTTATCTAAGTATATATTTAATAAATTATTCATTAAGCACATAAAAATGGCAGGGGAATTTGTCAACCCGAATGGTAGGACTACAAATTCATAGTGTCCATACTAGGTTCGAAATGATGTTTTGCTGACATCTTCATCTTTAATTCTGAACTAGTGATAACCCGTCCTTAAATCAATCTTTGAAAACACTAAAGTTCCCCTAAGTTGATCAAAAAGGTCATCTATCTGGGGTAACGAATACCTATTTTTTATAGTCAACTTATTTAGTTGATAATAATCAATACACATTCGGAAGGTACCATCCTTCTTTTTCACAAATAGCACCAGTGCTCTCCAAGGAGATACACTCAGTTTGATGTAACCTCTGTCCAGAAATTATTGTAATTTCATTTTTAACTCCATTAGTTCAAGGGGGCTCATTCGTTAAGGGGCTCTAGAAACCGAAGTTTGCCCAGGCACTCAATCAATTGTAAAATCAATTTCTCTCTTGGGGGGAAGATGAGGAATTTAATATGGGAATACTTCTTTAAATTCTCTTATCACTGGTAAAGTTTCTAAATTTTTTTTCTCTGTTTTCTTTTCTAATTCTTCAACATGTACAAGAAACACCTGATACCCTTTTCTAGCAGTTCTTTTTAATTGAAGGGCTGAGATATGCCTCACAGAAATGCATTTATGTTTCCCTTTGAGTATGACTGGCTCTTCCTTTATATCAATGCAGTGTAATGTTTTGTCCAAACAATTCATCATGGCTTTCTGATTTTCTAACCAGTCCATTCCTATTAGTATATCATAGGAACCTAATGGTAGAATATTTAAATTTACTTCTATTTGGTAATCATTCAATTTCATGGCTATTTGAGGTAACTTATGAGTTACCTTGCATTTGGTACTAGTGGCTAGCTAGACCAACCAAGACTTCTGAAACTTTTATGTTCTAAGTTTACATTTTTATACTACTTGTGGACTAATATAACTCAAAGATGCACCCGAATCTATTAAAACTATAACAGATTGGTCAGCAATCGTACCTTCCATCTCGACCATAGTAGACTAATGTTCTGCTTGCTGGTTTTCTAAGGTTGCACTGATATTGGGGATGTTCCTTGCTATGTCATTAACTGTAGTGGCCTCTCGCAATACTTGCACAGTCTGAATATTTCAATGTGGGCAGTCCCTCAGTAAACGAGGTTCTCCATAACCCCAACACTTGAAATGTTCTCTCATTTTAACAGTTCCTTCCTTCTTATTATTCCCATTCATTTGTTTTGAACAAGTTTGAGATTTAGCAGTTCGATTTTCACTCATTTTACTAAATTTCTTTCTCTGGTGATTCCTACCAAATTTTTTCAAATAAGCTGGTTTTTGTTTCTTTGCACTGAATTCACCTTTGATTGACCAACTCCTCCCTTGATCCAGCTTACCACTGAATTGTTGGTATCATAATCTGGCTTTCCTCACAACTTCGTCCATTGTTTTGGATTATCGAACTCTATCTTTTCCTTGTAAACAGTAGGCAAATAGTTCAAAAATCTCTATACCTTTGCCTTCTCCTCTCGGATATAAGGTACATATCATAACAGATTTGTGAACTTGGTGACAAAATTATCTATGGTGAGTTGTCCCAATCTAAGTTCATGAAACTCTTTTTCCTTGTCATCATAGTAGTTGTTACATAGTAATTTGTCACCGTCCCTGCAATCCCCATCCCGCACATTGGAGGGCTCATTTTCTGACCTATGAGCAGTGACGTGGCTTGAAACCACTTTCATGACATCCCTCTGAACAAGAGCATTCATTTCCCTGAAGACATCTCCTTGTGAAAAACCCTAAAAATGGCCCTTTTAGCATTGGCGCGAGCAAGCAGTTCAGTGCCCATGCCAATGGGGAAAATACTTCAAAGAGGTCGTGCCAATTGGCGCTCTGTCCCAGAGTCGCACTCACGCCAGCCAATTTAAGGAACGTTTTTTAAACATAAATGGCAGAAGTTTTGTCCTAACTGATCCGGGAACTGATATCTATCTTGAGTTGGGAGGTTTGGCTACGGATTTCCATAGAGAGGAAGTGGTTTTCCACCTCTCATGGAAGATTCCTTGATGATAGGGCCAATCCCATGATTATAGGGATCCCAACTCCTCTTCCTCCATCTATAAAAGCTTGCCCATCTCCATTGGAAGCTAGTCTTCAAGTTCCCAAATTTCCAAGAGCCTTATGCTGTAAGAGCCTCCATAATTCCCTTAAGGCCAATTTCAAGCAAGGAGACTATCGTCAAGAGATGAAGAGAGAGGTTTGTCCCATCCTTGACAAGATTTTCGAGACGTGTTCTGCTGGTGACCCTCCGAAGGAGAATTCAGCGTCAAAACTATGGTTGTAATTTTCCTTTGATAAATTATTAATGAACGACTATTGGTTATGGTTCCACTCTTGTGGTTGTTTATGATGATGCGTTATGTCCTTTCTGATTAACATATAATTGCATCTACTAGATTTTATGCTTGCGTTTGTTTTGTTTCTCGCATGTGCAGGTCTCCCATCACGGAGATCGTGGGGATCGTGATCTGCTAGAGCTAAGGAACGGGAGTGCCACCTCTTCTACAATGACTTCATTGGATTCCAGGTAAGCCTTCATTGCTAGTTGGTTTATTTGGAATTAGGAACCTGCACTATAGCGTGATTGATTGTTGCTAGACCCGGTCTGGGCTAGTAGGGATCGCCTCTGTCCATAGAGGGGATTTACCTCCACAAAAAATTGGCGACTCCACTGGGGATCGTTAGCTTGTTGATTGTTCGTTTAATAAGCTATAGATGGAACCCGAAGTTGGCCAAATAGCCTTCGAAACGCTTTTGCTCTGCAATTGTGAAGTAGATCAAAGATGCTTCATTCAATCTCCGATTTAGTTTGTAAACTGAACACTTGGAGCATTGTCTTGCCTTTTCAGTCAATTTCTTGATCCTCCTTGCTTGATTAGCTCTTTTGGGCTGGTTCTTTTTGTGAATTTGGGTCTTTGATAGCTTGTTCATTCACTGGTCTGCTTGTTGGATTGCTTCTTTTTTATTTTTGACTGAGAAACTCGACTGGCGTGCCTTTCAGCTTGACAGTTGCGCCCATTGGCGCATGTTGCTTGTGTATTACCCGTGCCATTTCGTCTCTGGCGCTAGTTTCAGCCTCACAGTCACGCCAATCCTATGAGCTACTAGGTTTTTCTCAGTTTTGAGCTTTTTAAGCCTGATCTGTGTGTTTGGTCTTGATTTTTCCACTGTTTGAGTGTTTTGGAGCTTGGATTGACTGACTGTTAACTTCGTCCTTTGGTTGTTTGCCCATTTCCATCGATTTGACATTTTAGCCCTAGGTCATCTAGGTGTTGTTGTGTGTCGAGCCTTCCTTAGGATTTTTTTGTCTCTTTTGGTTCGGTCAACCTTATGATTTCTTATTTTCATTTATTTGGTGGTTTTCTATTGTCTCATTGCGTTGTTTGAGTGATCGTTTCCTTCTTCATTCAAATTTCGCTTCGTCTCGTCTTGGGCCTAGATTACACGGCTCATCTTGAGTCTTTGGGATTCTTTCTCTTTGAGGGACTTTTGGTTGATTTGAGGTCTGATTGTACGTTTGCATTGAGTGGAATTTGTTTGGTTTTGCTCTCTTGTCATCGTTTCTCGAATTTCCTTTGCATTAGTTTTCATTTTTTAGTGCATTTTGCTCTAAAATATTGAAAATAAAAAATCTCTTTTGCTTTTCATTAGTTAATGTGAATTAAATCTTTTCGGTGTTATTAGTGATTGGTAACCTTGAACAAAAAGCCTTTTAGTTTTCATTAGCTGCATTAGAGACATCATTGGTTATTTTCTGTTCATTTAGTTGTTGTGTGAAAAGCTCTCAACTCTCTCATAAGTAGCTTTCATCGAATGAAATGATATACTATGCCATATAGATTGCATTTAAGAGATTTTGAGACATTACATTTGCTAGGGCCTGAAAACTGAAACGTAATTGAAGATAAAATTTAAAATTTACTCAATTTACACTAAGGCAGCATTAAAATCTAACGAAACACATTTAAAGGTCTAGGCTAGAGACGTGTTCCAGCGTCTTTAAACCTAGTAGTTATCGTTTGCCTCTTGGCTTTAGACAACGCTAGTACAGACTTGTGCTCCCCGTACCGTCACATATATAAAGGGAGACCCCACTAGGTTTCAATCCTTTATCCATAGGAAGTCGAGTCTGCCGCCCTATACCCATGATACATCAGACACAGCATTCAGGGAAATTTCCTGCACGTACGGAAAGTCCTTGGTTGATTTCTCTTTCATTTTGAAACCAAGGTGTATATTGCAGTTCACGGTTATTTGGTACACCCTTTGCCTAGCATTCCTAGGTAGTCATTTTGATCCTATCTGACTCCTTAAATTTGAAAGGATCACTAAGCGCTTATCCTTTCACGCTTGTGTCAAATCTGAAAGAGATAGAGTCACCTTTTCAACCATTTCTTGACTCTTAAAACATGAAACGGTGAAGTTTCTAAAGTTTCAATGTGGTAAAAAATTAATCACCCGCGATCACACGCCCTGTTAGATTATGTCTGTTGGACCTTTGATTGTGTGTCTTGACTCTTTTTCAGCCCGTGTGTGTGTTTGGTCTTTTTCTCTTGTCGTTACTACCACAGTGGCAGAACCCCCGATTTTGTCTACTGGTAGTCCATATAAGGATGATTCATCAGAGGTTTCTCAATCCTCTGCTGAACTTTAGCAGCCCATTGTTTCCATGTTTCTTGACGGGGGACTGGTTCTTACTGAGCAACCCTTTGGGGGACTAGTTGAGTTCAATTATCCCTTTTCCAATCCTTGGTTTGAATTAAGAGTAGGGGCAAAGTTCCTTTCTCTTAAATCGGGCTCACCCTTTATAGCTGTTGTTTTTCCTCCTAGTCCTCGCCGTCTATTACGAGATCTAGCGGCAGGCTCAAACTTGAGTGATTCCAGTGAGGAAATCCCAACGTCTGGTGAAGACTATCAGCTCTTCCCACGAAGATTATTTCTAGGAGACAACTCTGAACCAGTTGTTATGTCATCATCTGGTCTCTCATTGCCAGCGGGGTATAGATCCTTGGGTCAGATCATTTCTGCCGCAGCCTCTATGAGAGTGTCAGCTCCTTCTACGAGGCCGGTTTCTCCTTCATTGGGGATGTCTCCTCAGACACCTGTCACTTCTGTACCCGCTCGGGCCACTGTTTGTGTGGCCGCATCTACACTCGCTATCACGGCACCCTCCGCGAGGGCTATGATGCCTCCTGAAAACGTTTATATAGCGACTGTTATGTTGGAGAACATTTCTCCGGACGAGTATCAGTTGTCCCTACAACAACCGAACCTCGAGGTTGGACCATCCTCCCAAGATCCCAACCGCTCTTATTTTTTGCACTATGCACAGGATGGTACACCCGTGTATGCTTTTCCAGGTCAGTATGATGAGCATGGGGACATTTTATGTCTACTCGCTCCTGAGGCTCACCTCCATTCTCAAGGTTTACGTTATAACCAGGCTTATAACCAGCAAGGGCAACCTTTCCAAGGCCAACCTTCGGGCCCACCTGGCTATCCTTATGACCCACAGGGGTAGCCTGTGCAAGGCTATCCTGCGGGCCAGCAAGGGCCATCGTACGGTTCGCAAGGAAAATATTACAACCCTTCCGGTCAACATGTGCAGCCTCAGCCAGGGTACCGACCGGGGCTGGTATATGGTCTTGGGGGGCAAGTCCAGCCTTCTCAACCAATGCGACCTCAATATCATCTTAATTCAAATGTTGCACACCAACCAAGACCATCTTATGGTCCTACTGCAATTCAACCTGGTTACTAGCCACCACCTAGCTCCATTCCTCCACCAGGCCAACTGGTCTATTCAGCACAACCTGGTGTTCTGCCTCCAGGCCAACCGGTTCATCCGGTACAACCCGGTGCTTCTCAACAACCAGGTCAACCTGCGCAACCGGCTCCACCTGTTGACCCAGGTCAACTTGTTAACCCAGGGCAGCCCCCTCACTCAGGTCAGCCTGCTCAACCAGGTCAGCTTGTCCATCCTATTAACCCTGCACAACAACCGACTTATTCGATGCCGCAGCTAAATCAACCGCTGCACCCTAATTATCAAGCTCAGCAGGGTCCCACCTACCAGCAGCCCACTCAACCTCAGGGCGGCTACTATTCTCATGGTCAATACCGACTGAGTTATAGCCAACCCGAAGGGTCCAATTATCGTCCTCAACAACCTGGTTATACCTATACTCAGCAGCCGAATCCAAATGCTGCTTACACAGGGCCGACTCCTAATCAAGGTCCATACTCTAGTTATCAACCCCCGTACGCTAGTTACCAGCAACCGAATCAGGCTGGTTATAACACCTATACCCCCTACGGTCAGAATCCTGCTGGACAGAACCCATGGGGGCAAGGATATTCCCAACCAGCATGGAGTACATGTATTGTTTCTTACCCAGGGCCAGGTATGCCTTCTAATTCGCCATTGCCGTTCCTAGCTACCTTGGAGTTACCGGATGTTTCAAAATTAACGAATGATCCAATACTCCATAATCCTTATTGGCCTCTGGTTCCCACCAAGGTGCCCGGCGATTGCCCCAAGTTTAAGGGTAAAGCTGGGGAGGACCCCTAAGCTCATGTGATGACCTACCATCTTTGGTGTTCGTCCAACTCTTGGGTGGATGATTAAGTTCGTCTACGCCTGTTCCAGGGCACTTTGACTGGCGCTGCAGCTAAGTGGTATATTGAGTTACCCCATGGCATCTTTCAAGACTTCAATACGTTAGCCATGGCTTTTCTGACTCATTTTCAGTTACCGGTTCGTTACGAAGCTGGGACGCACCTCCTGACTTTTTTGAAGCAGGACAAAGCCACCCACATTTCTGATCACATTCATGAGTGGAGACATCGTCATAGACTGATCAAGTTCCATATACCTGATCAGATACTAACTCATTGGTTCACCACCTCCTTTGTTAACAAAATTGCCCAAGATATTGCTATGGGAGCGTGTGTGACTGAAGAACAAGCCATAGCGCGTGCTCAATATCTAGATCTTGTATACTCACAATCTGGCATGCTGTATGATATCTTTCCTGATGCTCCACAGTCTGGAACCTCTAAAGCCCCACCTACCCCAACGGTGAATGGTTTTATTGGTTCCGTGTCTTAGAATTCGAAGAAATCCTCGAATGGGAAGCAAAAGTCTAACTCATCCAATAATTCTGCTCCTCCCGCCCCTACCGATTTTGGCAAAACTGTAGAGGTTAACTCCGTTCAGGCGAATCCTACAGAGAAAGCCTCCAAGGGGAAAAAGAAGGGCAAAGGTAAATCGAAATCCAACGCCCCAAAGCCAGAATCCAAACCTTGTACTGAGGATGGTTCTCAACGTAAACTGAAGTACCCCTGCCTCATTTGTGAAGGAGACCATTATAGCAAGGATTGTCCATGAAAATCTGAAGTTAGTCAACTTCTCAAACGCTCTAAAGGGACTCCGTCAGTTCTTAAAGAACCATTCCCATCTCAGCAGACCCAGATTGTTGAACAGCCTTCACCATCTGCACCATTTGGGTCCCAGGTTTTTATGATGAATGGTGTTGCACCTATCTCTATTTCCACATGTTCGAAGGATTACAACGAATCGAGATAGGCACCTGGGAAGGCAGTTGCGGATGGACCACCTCCCCCACGTGTCCCCGGTTCGTTGGAAATTGAGAAGCCTACTCCTGAACCTGTTGTGAAGCCACCTTCTAAAGGTGTTCTTCGAAGATCTTCTTACAATCTGAATGCTCGTGCCACTCAGCACTACAGTATTGTTGAGGATTTGGCATAGGCGCCTTCTGCTATGTCTGCACTAGAATTTATTCAAAGTTGTCCTTTGCAATGGAAGGCTTTTTTGTCTGCAATCGGTGGCATTGATCTTGCTGATTCAAGTCTTCTCACCTTCGACTTAGAGAATTTCACCCCCCCGACTTCCACATCAGATCGCTCTTTGTATTCAAGTCGAGATCAATGGTCTTAACATTCATAGGGCTGTTGTAGATGAAGGTGCCTCTACCTGTTTCATGTCGTCCGCTTGCTGGAAGGCCATTGGCTCTCTGGCCCTTTCATCATCTCCCAATGCCCTATAGGCATTCGATGGTTGGGAATACAAACCCCTGGGCGTTCTCAAGAGCTTAGCGATCACTTTACAAGGGAAGACAGTCAATGTAGAAGTAGAAGTGGTTGATGCCAAGCTTAACTACAATATACTTCTCGGCCGCAGCTGGACTCATGCCATGCTATGCGTGCCAACCACCATTTTTCGACTTCTTAAGTTCCCTCACGAGGGCAAAATCGTTATAATGGATCAGTTGTCCTTCTTCATCTCCACCTCTGAGAACAACGTTCCATACGTGGATCAGATCCCAAATCCCCCTGACAGTGTAGGACCCGGTCTCTTTAAGGACCCCGTCCTCATGGGTATTTTTCCCACACCACCACCGCACACCGCTCAAGTTAACATGATCTCCAGGTCTGATGACCCCTGGCTCATCCCTACACCTGAGAAGGTGCTTGAGTTTGGAGAATCAATGCCCTTGACTCTAGTAGAGATTAGCTACTGTGAAATTGTTGCTGCATCTGATCCGCCCCCTCCTCAGCATGCTCCTTCGAGCATGGCTCTCGACATCTATTCTCAATCCCCTTGGCTTGGCGAGGCCGACTCATCGGATCCTCTTAAAGAGAATTTTCCTTCCGATGAAGCCATTATTCAAACAATGTCTCTTGAGGAGCTGCCTTGGAGCGATGGACATCATTGCTCCTCCTTTATGCCATGCCTGGGGGCAATGTCAGATTGTCTAGAGCATTATGCATCTCAGGTTCCTACTCCTCCTCTCCAAACGCCCATTTTGACGCATGAGGTTCTTTCCGAAGGAAACCTGAGTAATATCACTCAAACCATCCCAATCAAAATCTTCGTTAAACTGGGGATCGTTGAGAACATACACGTGGGAGTGACTTGTTCTCCTGATGAGATACAAGTCTATACTGATCGTTTTAAAGAATTTAGATACCTGTTCAGTTGGTTCTATGAGGGAATTCCTGGGATTGATCCCAGTATCGTAGTGCATGAGATTCCAACCTACCCTGGTGCGAAGCCCGTGCGCCAACGCTTACGCCCGATGCATCCTCGCAAAGCCGCCGCAATTAAGGCAGAAGTTGAAAAAATTCTGAACGCGGGCTTTATTTATCCCATCGCCCTCACAGAATAGGTTTCCAGCATTGTCCCTGTCGATAAGAAGTAGGGTACTATTAGGGTATGTGTTGATTACCATGATATTAATCACGCCTGTCCGAAGGATAACTATCCCACTCCGTTCATAAACCAAATTATCGACGAATGTGCTAGAAGTGAGATTTATTCCTTGATGGATGGCTTCTTAGGGTATAATAATATCAATATTTTACCTGAGGATCAACACAAGACTGCATTCATCTGTCCGTGGGGTACTTTCGCCTATAAAAAGCTCCCGTTCGGCTTTAAGAATGTTGGAGCCACTTTCTAGCATGCGATGTCTTATGATTTCCACGACATACGCCATATCATTCAGCCTTATCTGGACAACTTGCCAGCTCATTCAGCTAGGCCAGAGGACCACCCTGAACACCTCCGCCAGATTTTCCTTCGCTGTAGGTGCTACAATATTAGGCTTAATCCTCATAAATGTGTCTTTTGCGTAGATTCTAGCCGTCTTTTGGGATTCATAGTCTCCAAAGACGGAATTCGCCTTGACACTTTAAAGGTCGAGGCTATCATCAATCTCCCATCACCCTCCTCATCATATTAGTTACAGAGTCTGCAGGGAAAAGCAAACTTCCTTCGACACTTTATCCCGAACTACACAGAGGTAGCCAAAGGATTCACGCGCCTATTAAAGCAGAACATTCCCTTCCATTGGGATGAAATTTCTCAACAATCCTTTAAGAAGCTAAAAACATTACTTGTTAATGCTCCCTTCCTTCAGCCTCCTAAATATCACCGTGATTTCACTTTGTATCTCGCCGTCGCGTTTAGCACCATAGCGATGGTTCTGGTGCAGGATGACGATGATGGAAATGAACATGTAATTTATTATCTGTCATGGAACCTTCTCGACACAGAAACACATTATGCTCATGTCGAGAAGTTGGTGTTAGCCGCAGTACACGCTGTGCAGCGTTTTCGCCATTACATCCTGTTGTGTATGATAACAGTGGTTTCGGATTGCAACCCCATGACATATATTCTCTCTTGAAAATTACTGGGGGGAAAATACTCCAAATTCATCGTTATCCTGCAGGAGTTTTACTTGGAGTTCACCACTGCTAAGTCAACCAAATCACTCATTTTCACGGATCTTATATGCTCGCTCCCAACAGACTCCAATCCTTCACACTCCGAGGATCATATCCCGGACGAAACTCTTTTCCTTATCAGTACTAGTGACCCTTGGTATGGTGACATAATTTTGTATCTTCAGACCTCCACATTTCGGTCTGAGTTGACTAAAGATGCCTGACGTCGGATTCGGCATCAATCTCAACCCTATCGCATCGTAGGAGATACCTTATACCACGTTGGAGTAGATTAGGTGCTCCATCGGTGCCTAACCTTGGAAGAGGCTGAAAGGGTCCTAAATGACTGCCACAGTGGCGCTTGTGGTGGACATATGTCCAGATATGCCATTTCCCAGAAAATTCTGCGAGCAAGTTACTTCTAGCCATCCATATTCAAAGACTGTATCATTGTAGTCCGTAAATGCCATGTGTGCCAAGTGTTTCAGCACAAGATGCGCACGCCGCCTCTCCCTTTGCATCCTGTTATTACCGTCGGTCCTTTTGTGAAATGGGGCGTATATTTTATGACGTGTAACCCTCATTTGGCCAGGGGGCATGCGTATATAATTGTCACTGTCGACTACTTCACTAAGTGGGCCGAAGCGATGCCTACACTAGCTGCCGACGGTAAGACAACTGCCCAATTTATCTTCAACCACATCATTGCATGTTTCGGGGTCCCTCAGGCCATCGTCACTGACCATGGTACTCATTTCCGAGATTATATGATGGCCGAGCTGACTTCAAGATTGGGCTTACGCCACGATAGCTCAACGCCATATTACCCTCAAGAAAATGGCCAGGTTGAAGTAGTGAACAAGGTTCTGGTCACTATGCTTCAACGAACAGTTGGTATTCACAAATCCAATTGGCACCTCCAACTGTTCTAAGCTCTATGGACCTACCGGACGTCTGCAAAGAGTGCAAATAGATTCACACCATTTCAATTGGTGTATGGCCTAGAAGCAACTCTTCCGGTTGAATGCGAGATTCCTTCTTTGAAATTAGCTGTGGAACTTCTACCCGATACTTCTGCTGAGGAAGAGCATCTTTTGTATCTGGAACAGTTATATGAAACCCGCCGTTTGGCTGCTTTAGTCATTGAAGCACAAAAGAAGCGGGTCAAAGCTCACTTTTATCAATCGGTTTCTCCACGTTCCTTTGTCGAAGGGGATCTCGTCCTCCTGTACGATCAAGCACATGACAAGCTCAGGGCCGGTAAGTTCCAACCTATGTGGCATGGGCCCTATATAGTTAAACGAGTATTGAAGAATGGGGCTTATGAGCTTATAGATTATGAAGGAGTACCGCTGGCGCAGCCCAGAAATGGGCTGTACCTGAAAAAATACTACGCCTGAAGTGATTTTTGGTGTGGTGTGTGTACATAGGTGTGTGCTATTCATTTGTGTGCATGTGTGGTGTGGTATTCGATGTAAACATCTTTCTGCTGATCGGGTCTTCCTGATTGTGCATATTTCCATCAATTCGTTTGTTGGTTTCGCGGATGGTGCCTCCCGTAGTACCAGGAATATATCTTCGGCAGCCTGGGTAATCTATGATCCTGCTGGTGAGTTGGTCAACCTGCAAGGTGTGTGTCTGGGACATGCTACAAATAACAACGCGGAATATAGTGTCGTATTAGAATTATTAAATGAGGCTGTAAACCTTGTTATTCGTGAATTACTTGTGTATCTAGACTCACAACTTGTAGTATTACAACTTAACGATCATTATTCAGTCAGAAACCGATCCATTTTACGTCTGTATCTGCGTATTCGTTTACTGGAAAGAAATTTTGACTTTATCACATATCAACATATACCCAGGCATATGAATACACTAACAGATGCAGTAGCTAATTTGGTTTTAGATAGACATTTGTGCAATTTGTAATACAACATCACATGTAAAAATAAAGATCCATCCAGAAATAGATATGTATATATATATATATATATATCAAAATGTTTACATAGTGTGCATCACATAAAATCAAGAAATATACATGTTCACCTTAATACATCCGGAGACGACATGTATCTCAAAAATATGCATGAAATAAACCCTAGGTGTCTAATCTGCGTGGTGCTTATGATAACAAGTCACTGCACGCACTAGCCATCTCAGGATGTGGTGGAGGCGACTAGGCACTCCCACCGTATGTCTCTGGTATGCTAGTGGGACATCTGCCAGCCGGGCGTAGTCTAGAATCCCCCGGGTGATCCCCTCGAGGTTCTGGATCAACTCTCCCCCCTCGACACCCTCTGCCTGAGGGTCAGCTGCAGGCTGAGCTCTTCGTGAGATAGGAGACATACCGCCATGTCGCTCTGGGCCGACATCTACATATACATAGCAACTGTCTTTAGAATGAACATGTATTAACAGAAAAAAATCATAAAACATAAAAAATAAAAAAGATGATCTTACCCAACCCCTCGTCCCAATCATCTCCCTCTGGGAGTTAAGGTCTAGATCACCAGTGAAATCGGTTCCTACATATGGCCAGTCTTCGAATACGATCTACTGACGTTGTAGCCACCCAAAAAACTCTCGTCTCCAGGACATCTATTGGCCTCCTCCGCTCTGGGCATCAGTGCTGCCCAGCGAGCCATTCTCGGCTCTCGTGGTATCGGCTCAACTACTATGGCCCCTTGGCCCTGGAATATTGGTAGTCCTTCCAGAATGAACGATACCAGGATAGAACCATAGCCAAACTGTTTCAGTTTGGCTTTCTTGCATTTTGTCAGCTGCCTCTTCATGTTGACTGTCACTGCTATGGCCCAATAAAACAGTGTGGGACTCATACACTCAGAGGCGAGTATGAGTTGGGCTTTGGTGGCTTCATGCGGGGCCTGCGCTCCTACAGCCCGCGTAATGGTGTGTAGCACTACTCTGAGTGCTAGATCCTCGATAGTGTGAATGTCTACCTTTCCACTTCCAGATCCGGTTTGTGCCCTTGGGCACACCCTCACCATTACCTGCTCCATCTTTTCACCACATGGTCTGCTCCCTGTCAATATGGGCACCAGACCTCTGCGCAACAGTCTAGTTATGAAGTATACATCAGAAACCTCCATTTCCAATACCTGATCCCGCAGCTTGAACACTTGTTCATCTACATCCAAAATACTGATCAGGTACTGTAGAAGCTCAGGTTGAGCACGTAAGCAAGGTGTCCGGAAGAATTTTTTTAGCCCACAATTTCTAAGGGCATTCATACAAGTTTCATTCTCCATGGCTAATTCATCGTCTTCCCCATGCTCCCGTTCTCTCCATTCAGTCACCATTTTTCTTGGTTGCTTGCATCAACATGGTCAAAACCCTTGATTAGATCTCTGTCATGCTTAAAAATTCACTTAAATTACTCATAATTCAGAAAATTTGGGTGAAAAATTCAGTTCTGCCGTTGGCACGACTGTTTCCAAAGGAATCACGCCAGTTGGCGCTGGCCCTATGTATATAAAAGCCCATTGGCGCGGGTCCGTGCCCGATACCCGCGCCAATGGGCGGAGCCCTAATATTTTAAAATCCTTCCACAGAAATCTAATGAGAAATGGGAAACTATGAAAAAATGGATTAAAATGAAGTACAGGGAAGCGCCTCTTACTTGGAAGATACGGGAATCTGAATGATAGCCCGGATCAGTCACAATCGCCGTTAGAAGTTTGCACACCAAACGGACCATTGTTGCTCTCCAATGAGGTAAATAGTAAAAATAATTTTGTTTTTACCATTTGACACTTATTTATCACTTTTTGAACTCTAATTAGGTTTAAAAAGTCATTTTTATTAATGTTTTAATATATTTTTTTGAAAATGGATTTTACACTTGCCTTTGTCTGCAGCAACATGTTTTTATGCGACTTAAACGATGAAACGAGTTGTATTTTATACTTTTTTGGACTCGGTAAAAACACTAAAAATTCATTTTGGAGTCATTTTTCAACTCTTTTCTGACTCTCTAAACATGAAAATATTGTTGAGGCCCTTGTCGTTTCGATCTCATTAAAGTGGCTGCGAATCGACATCTACCCAGTATACGTTTACCCCTTTTTCGGGCTGGGATGGATTATTTACGAAAAAGGAATACCCTAGTGTATCATGACTAGGAGGTTTTCTTAGGCATAGTTTTCTACCTTTTTGGGTCTGAGGAACTATTTACGAAAAGGGATCTCTGGAGTTTACTTTTCAGCTGTCTTTTCAAACTCTCTAAACATGAAAAGACGCCAAGTTCTTCCTTTGTTAGACTCGTTAAACCCTAATGACATCGGATTCATTTGAAATGACGTTATTCGAGTCGCTCCTTCCTAGGGCTCGTTAAACGTACTAGGATGGACTTATATCACAAGAATATGCTATCCCCTTCAAGCTTGTCATCAAAAATAATTGGGGTACTTGCCATAAATGGCGGGGAAAAATGGAACCAGCATCATTGTCGTGTCGGTAGTATGTCGCTCTTGAACATGGCACTTGTCTGCATTCGTGTCAGGTTGGGGACATCTCATCTCATTTTTCACTTGCCTCCGTGGGTGTCAAACCTCCATTACACCTCCCAAAAAAAAAATTTATTTTCTATGGCATTCTAAATCTAAAGAATAATTACAACAAGGTATATCATACAATAATTTCTATTGCGACCTGGTTAAATCATATTTCTGCCTCAATATGATTTGTTTTATGTAATTATACCCCTCTATTAAATAAATTTAATAAATACAATTAATAAAGAGGATCTTATATTATCAGCTGAGTGGATTTTCACCACTAACCCACTTACCATAAAAGGTTATCCTTGTATGATTTATATATCACATGTGTATTGATATCATTACATTCGTTGGTATTAACCTAACTATTAGGCTTATTGTGGGTTTGAATAGTATATTCACATCAATCATCGAAATCAATATACCCTAACCTTAGAATTCCTTTGTATTAGATCCAATGTTTATGAATGTTGATTTGATTTGTTTTGATGCTCTCATATCTACATACACGTTGAACGTATGGCTATTTACTGAACTTGGAGCCACGAATTTTCACCAGGTGTGAGTCAACGTCCTCACCCGTTTATTGCGTATGTCGTGCACTTCGAAATGCATGTGAAGGTAGACGTGTAAGTTTCATTTTCTAAGTACATCGTCTTTGCAAGTTTGGCTTAATTTGGTGTGGGAACTAATACGTTCTACCAGTCTCCATGTCATCACGTGTAAATTTTTTTTTTGATTGGAAACGAATTTCATTCCCTTCTCGTTCGTGCGTAATGGATCCAACTTGGCGTTGATCATGGGCATGCCAGACGACTCTGGAACCTAAGCATTCAATACGACATGAGCATCGCTGCCATGGGCTACCTTTGATAGTTGGTAAACTTAATTTCGAATGATCGGTTTAATTGCACCTCTCGTCCTTTCGATCCGTGGATTCACCATGGATCTTTTGCCATCTGGAAGACTAAGATTTCAATGGTACCATTAGGGTTTTGAAGTTGGATTTTGGTATATCTTGTGCACTGAAGTTTTCAAACTATTCTTTCGGCCTTCGTTTGGGTTTTTTCCTCCTTAATGGTGGTTCCGAA
Source organism: Pinus albicaulis (assembly GCA_034641835.2). NCBI lineage: Eukaryota > Viridiplantae > Streptophyta > Pinopsida > Pinales > Pinaceae > Pinus > Pinus albicaulis. The sequence continues at coordinate 1,550,619,525 of CM076578.1, read as the reverse complement.
CCTCTGCGTGCTGGAGATGCAAGAGTTAATACACTCCAGACTTGTATTACTCCATCAATACCTCATATTGCAGGTAATTTCTTGTAAGCTTTATGTGTGTTAATTTCGGACTCTGTTATTGATTTCTGATCATTGTAATACATGCAAATGGAAGTAATTTGCCTAAATTCTATTTACGCCCTTTCGTGTTCTGCGTCTGCTTACTAACACAGAGAATGGTGGTGGATTTTCTTACCCATATACCTTTAGTAATTTCTTCCTCTTGTATATAATTTGTTTTCTTCTCCACCCTTACGATTTCATTTGATGATTGGATAACGATGCGTGATGCCAACACGCCCGCGTTTCTGAGTAGGGTATAATCCTACTTGTCCTTTGACCTTAGAGCGATGGTGGCTTGATTTCATGCATATTCTATCTGGCTAGGTAAGAATCGATTTGATTTTTCTATCAGTAGAGATGGTTTTCTAATTCCTCTATTTCCTTCTGGTGTTCGATTTATTTACGTCCTACCTCAAATTCTGTGGCAGACTCCGTTGGAATGAGGGGAGACCTCCTTGGTCAGGTATCGATTTATTTCTCTGTATAAGTTCAATTTCATTTTTAATAGAATTCCTTCTATTAGTTCCCTAAACGAATTTTCACTGCCTTGTGTGTATGTCTGCAGGTATGGTAGACACCATGCGAATTTCGTGCTTGGCAAGCTCTGAGCTAAACATGTCATTTGGCACTAATTACCACGGCTCTTGGTTTTTCAGGTTGGTATACTCATGGACGGAGGGGAGCTATCCTCTCATAGCATTGTTCCGTCGTGCTTCTTCAAAATCGTTAACTTTTTTAGGGTTTTTAAACAGTGTCCATTTAAGCCCCAGACTCTGTCAGAGACTGAGTATTAATTTATTTTCAGTCGCATGCTAGCATTCTTCAATTTGTTTAAAATTATGAATTGGGAACACTGTCTTTGTTTCAAGACTCTGGCTCGAGAGGGCTCGGTTCCTTTTTATTGGTTGTGTACTGAAGGTGTTTATTTTGGCGTCCTGACATTTTTGCTTCCCATAACAATTTTGAAGAACTACAGATTATTAATTTATGGATGTCCTCATGCTACCTCGCATGAAATTAATTGTTGAGTGTGAGTTAATATGGTCTAAAGATAATGAATTATTCATTCTTTAATTTGTTTACCATAGTAGTGATTGTGACTTATATAAGTCTCTTTATAGCCATTTTTTTTCAATGGTACAGTGACTCATGGCTATCTGTTATATATATGTTTTGTATGACTCTACAGGCGACTCTCAGGATTTTTGGGAAGTTATATTTCCATTGGGAAAAATTTGTGTGCCAATTTAAATTGTTCCCTGAAGCTATATATCTCTAAATGATTTTGCTATTTATTTTTCATGATAGAATAGTCTCACTATACCCATATTTAGACTGAATTTCTTTACTGATACATGCCTATATATATATCTGCATGAGGTTTGTGTACCCATTCTTCAATATAGATATCTATTTAGACCTGTATGGGGTACAGGTACTATTTTTTTTATAGTTTTTCATACACTTCTAGCTTTTCATATTATGTATTTCCATTGGGTCTCCTTTTGTCTTTCTTGTGCGCTACTCCCATATCTTTCACACATAAATCTCCTTCCTAGTTATTTCTACAAATGCTGGTCATGGTCTGTTTCATTTCCTTGCTATTTAAACCAGATATGCAATACTAAAATTTCCTACCCTTCCATTCAATCCTTATTAAAGGAGATAGTAAATACTTTAATGTGGAAATTCACAACTGTTGAAATTTTTGTAAACCTCTGCTCTTCACGTAGTAATAAATTAAATGAATACTTCTGTACTCTATACATTTACTTTCTCACTGTCTGAAGGTTTACAATTTTCCTTACAGTGTGGATTAACTGTATCCCCTTTACCATAGAAGCATATTAAAGTTACAAATTTGTGACTTGTGAGGTATTATAAATCCCCAGATTTAAACTTCAATGTTGGTTTAGAGATTCTGCAGGATTTCTCCTCATTTTTCTAGTTCCTACAACTATGCAGAGATGAGAGGGTAAATTCCATTCTTAACTCTGTAAATGTGTGGAACGCTAATTTAAATTCAGAAAACACATAAATAGCTCGAATCTGATCCATCACACTTAATTATTCAACTACTCTTAATTTCTATAAGCATACCACTTTGGAAATTGACCAGTCCTCCCAACCTTAGAATTCGTCTATCTCCAAAATTCACCCCCGAGCTGAGATCCCTCCATGAACAAATCAACCTCTAATATGTTTAGGAGCAGCTTATTTAAGCTTTTGTTCCCAAATCCTGTTTCTAATTCTGCATCCAGAATATCAAGATGCTTTTCTTCATGTTTGCCTAGGCTTCCCATTTTAGGGATTCTTTAAAGTTGTTTTATGCTTTTCCCAGTTTTTCCAGCTTTTTACCTCTTCCCAACTATTTTCCTCATCATTGGGGGAATTTAGATTTTTCCTCAAAAATCTAAATTAGAAATAATTTCTTTCAAGGATTTTTGAAAGATTGTGGGGAAAGTATTTTCCTTTATCCATCCTCATGGATTTAGCAAGTGATCTCATAATTCTCATTTTGGTCAATCTGCACAAAGTCATTTTATTCATTTTCTCAAATTAATTATTTAATTACATCTACAAAATACTTTTCCTTTGGGGTCCACTCCCCTTAGGATTAAAGTTCAAATGTCTATTTTTTTAATTTCAAACACATAAACTAGGGGTGTTATAGTGCGTTTGGGTGATTCCTTTTGACCTCTCATCTGCTCTTTGCCTCGTCACTATGACCTCTGATCTTTTGATGTCAAATACTACCAAGTCCACTGTCGTGCCGTTCATATGTTCAAGAGAAGTTGACATCTCCAAGTATCAACCTCCCTCTGATTCTCATCTGATCGTGATTCACGAAAACATTATGTTCCTCTGTCTCATGTCGATGATGTGGGAAACATTATGGCCCACCTTCGATCAAGGTCACTTCCTGTCAACTTCAACTCATTATCCGAGAAGCTGATCTAGAGACTTATTTTTGGTGCCTTGGAGCTTGCATGCCTCAATGGAAGGTTCTTTGCATTCGACGCGAGGTTTTCATTATCGACCTCTGGTCAAGTGATTCTACGAGTGTTCGACGCGAGCTCATTGATTCACATACCGTAGATTGTACCTGTAGTACCTTGAGGGCCATTGTCATTATTGGTGGTACCTCTCGCGTCTGTTAACAACTTTCATCATTGGCTGGTAATTAGACGATGTACTTGCATGTTCGACTTCAGCCCATTTAGTCGCATGTTTGAACTTGTACTTTGTTCAGGTTGAGATGGAGCGCAAGACCCTGGATTGTGTCTGCTGTAATCCAGGCTACGATTTTTTGGATTATTATGATTGGATACATGACTCACTTACTGGATGGCTACGACCATACCTGAGTCTATTTATCGATCCTCACTGGATGGCTGCACCCATGCCTTGGATCTGGATTATTGTATACTCTGTTATGGATGGCTGCACCCATACCACATATATATCATGTATCTGAGATATCAGTTGTATTTCTCCACGCAGGTTTTCCGACGGCGGAGTTTTCAGTCGGATACGTTCTCGTAAATAATTTTACCCCTCTCTCTCTCTTGGGCCTCATGCTTTAGGGGGCATCTGTTACACAGTAATTTTTCACCATCCCTGCAATCCCTGTCCTGCACATTGGAGGGCTCATTTTGTGACCTGTGAGTAGTGACATGGCTTGAAACCACTTTCATGACATCCCTCTGAACAAGAGCTTTCATTGCCCTGAAGACATCTCCTTCTGAAAAACCCTAAAAATGGCCCTTTTAGCATTGGCGCAAGCAAGCAGTTCAGTGCCTGCGCCAATGGGGAAAATACTTCAAAGAGGTCGCACCAGTTGGCGCTCTGTCCCAGATTTGCACTCGCGCCAGCCAATTTAAGGAATGTTTTTTAAAAATAAATGGTGGAAGTTTCATCCTAATTGATCCAGGAACTGATATCTATCTTGATTTGGGAGGTTTGGCGATGGATTTCCATAGAGAGGAAGTGGTTTTCCACCTCTCATGGAAGCTTCCATGATTATAGGGCAAATCCCATGATTATAGGGATCCCAAATCCTTTTCCTCCATCTATAAAAGCTTGCCCATCTCCATTGCAAGCTAGTCTTCAAGTTCCCAAATTTCCAAGAGCCTTATGCTGCAAGAGCCTCCATAAGGCCAATTTCAAGCAAGGATACTATCATCAAGAGCTGAAGAGAGAGGTTTTTCCCATCCTTGACAGGCTTTTCGAGACGTGTTCTGCTGGCGACCCTCCGAAGGAGAATTTAGTTTCAGAACTATGGTTGTAATTTTCCTTTGATTGATTATTAATGAACGACTATTGGTTATGGTTCCACTCTTGTTGTTGTTTATGATGATGAGTTATGTCCTTTCTAACTGACATATAATTGCATCTACTAGATTTTACGCTTGTGTTTGTTTTGTTTCTTGCATGTGCAGGTGTCCCATCACGGAGATCATGGGGATCATGATCTGCCAGAGCTAAGGAACGGGAGCGCCACCTCTTCTACAACGACTGCGCTGGATTCCAGGTAAGCCTTGATATCTAGTTGGTTTATTTGCAGTTAGGAACCTGCACTATAGCGTGATTGATTGTTGCTAGAACTAGTCTGGGCTATTAGGGATCACCTTTGTCTGCAGAGGGGATTTACCTCCACAACAGTAGCATTCGTTCAATTATCGGTTTTTGAACTTGACTTGAAAATACTCCCAAGTCACTGCTTTTTTATCAATGGCATGAACCATTTTTGTTTCCTCCCACCATAAGGTAGCCTTACCTTGTAGCTGATAAATATCCAGCCTGGCTCTTAAGTTACTTTCATATTTGTAAACCTAAAAGTAATTTATCATATTCAGAAGCCATACCTCAACATCTCCTGCCTTCTGTCCATCATAGGAGGGAGGTTTTATTTTCCGAAATTCACCCTGTAATTCCCTCTTCTATCTAGACTGTTGTCTAGTGGTGTCATCTTCCTTAGACTCATCTCAGAAATTGACTCTTCCTTTTCTCTTCCTTATGGGACCTTCACCTTATTGGTTGTTCCGAAAAGTCAGTTCCCTTATGAGCTTTTCTTGCTCTTCACTGGCTAAATATAGCCTGTCATTTTGGATTTTAAGCTGTGTCATATCTCGTTGCATTCTATGCAACATAGCCATCAAGAGAGTATTGGGATCTTGCGTGTTTTCTCCACCACCCATATCTATATACAGTTTGTCCTCTTCAGTCATGGTTCGTAGCCGTACTTTTCAATAATTTTTCACTGTACATTAAAACAACATCCGTAATAATTTTTTTTTTTTTAATTCATAAAAATTTATAGTAGCATTTAATTCCTGTGTGAGCACATAAACTGCCCATTTTTTCAGCTAATGCTCTGATACCATTTGTAACATCTCTCTAATTTTTTTATTTTTTCTATTTCTAAGATCCACACATAGATATTCTAACCCTCTTAGCTAAATTTTCAATTGGATAAAATGTTCCACTCAACCCTTTATTAATAAAGTATCCAACCATTTAGCTTAATTGTTGCCCTAAAAAATCATATGGAAATTTTATATTGGGGAGCTATACATATAAAATTTCATATTTACATGTATAATTATATAACCCTTCTATATTAAGCATGTTCCAAAGTTTTCATTTATATATTTTCTTTTTCTTTTTCTGATTTACTTCTATACATTTCCCTAATTCTAATTGTTACCTTACACCTATCATCCATACCATATTTAATGTCGTAATTATTAATTGGTTTCTCCTCCACATAACCAAGTTTGGTTCCATACCATTCAAATTTTCTTAACTAATGAATATTAACTTTAATTAAATTCATTGGAGTTTAATGCTGGGGATCCCAATGTATTACATGGGGTCACTTAACGTTCAATTCGCATATAATTATTATATATCCAGTAATGAGATCTTATCCCATCGTTCTTGAGCCACGAGATACCATATCATGTCAGACAATTTACGACTGATGGGTTAGCTATTACCGAGGCCATCTACTAAGCCATGTAATAGCATACCATGTAATATGTTTATGATATTAATGTACTCCTTAACATTTAAGACATTTAATTTAATGGTACCTCTCATAATTTTCCTGGAGTACAGATCTCTCAGACCTCGATTTGTTCGTAGTTGACTCTTGATCCGCATGATGTAACTTAATCTGGTGCCACCTGTAGGGTTTTTATGCCTTAAAGTTTCTCCTCTACTATGAGTTTAAAGTTTGAAATTCCATTTGGAGATTTTAGTCTTTCATTGTCTAGACATGAACTTCATTTTCAACTTTCATGAAACCTTCCGCATTTTAGGAGAGCGGTCATCTTTCCACATATGGTATCTTCCTCAACGTATTCAGGTATGGATTCAAATTAGTAACGATACATTTGTTTTTCCATCTTCGAAATCTTTGTTTTTTTTTTTTTTTTACCAGTGTATCTCTCGTTTGATCAACCATTTATGTTAATTGCGATATCGTAGAACAGTGATGACCCACTACTGCAATCCTTTTTATTACATTGAAAACCCAATGGTTTTTCTAATTTCTATTTTCGTTTATGGAGAATCAATTCTTTTCTGGTTTACAGAAACATTTTCTTTACCTTGGAAAAATTTCATTTTATTTGCTCTTGCCGTCTATGGCAGGGTTTGTTTACTTCCGGATGACAATTTAGTGAAACACAGTCCAAGTCGGGTTTTATAAATATAGACGGCTCGGATAAGGTTTAAGTATCAATTTCACCCCTCTTGTATGGATTTTCTATGCGTTTTGTGAAGGTCCAGATTTCTATTAAATATAAAATCATTATTCGAGTTTTTCTGTCATATCCTCAAAATGAGTTCTTGGGTTTTCTCTAATTTCAATTCTGTTGATTATAATATTTACGTTGGCTTGTTTTGAAAGTTAATATGGGAACTTGGCCCTTTATAGTCCCATATAACCTTATTCATATTTTTTTTTACACAGGTGATCTCATTACATTTCTTATATGCTTATATTGACCCATTTCTAAATTTAGAATGGTACTAATACTTTAATTTCCTAATTGTACAGGTAATGAGTTCGCAAGGTTTATTTGCTTCAATTTTTTCTTCGATAATTTAACTCATTTCTTTTATTTGACCTTAACTCAATACTCTTCTATCAGGTTGGTCCTCCACGTGTTTGGCACGAAGGCAGTACTTCCATTGTCCAAATCAGAATTTTAACTTTATTCTAAATTTCTCTAGTTTAGCTTTCGTGAGGAATTGAGGATCCTCCTCATCGATTTGTAATGAATAATTTAAACTAAATACATTTTCAATGAATTGTTAATCCATTTTTTTTGTAGTTATACATGGACTGTGATTTTTATTGAAAACGTTCCACCTTCTTCAATTTTTCTTACTTATCGAAATTGTTATACATGGAGGTTTTCATTGTCTCGATTGTTACTGTTGCATAATTTAGCTCTGTATATTAAAATAGTGAATACGTTAATTCCAATTTTTTTATCATAATTCTTTACAGTAGTTAGAATATACAAGTATTCTTTCAATATCCATAATTATCAGCTTGACTCTCTCTCTCTCTCTCTCTCTCTCTCTCTCTCTCTCTCTCTCTATATATATATATATATATATATATATATATATATATATATATATATATATATATCAGTTTACTTTTTCTTAAACTACACAGAGTATACATACAGGATGTGTTTACCATCATGGTCTGAAAAGTACAAGTCCCTAACATTTAATTTCTGATTAGATGTACTTGGAAATTTTTAAAAGATAGGTTTTCATTTGTATAACTTCAGTATGGATAACCTTATCCCTTTATGTACATTTTTACTGATGTAATGTCTCTCCTACTAAATTTTTTTTTTCACTCCTGTAAGGATAATGATCTCCAATTTTTACATTAAATTTCTATGTTATAATTCCACTTATAGTAAGCCTATCTACCTTTTTAAATAATGTATATAACTATGCATATACATTAATATTCCACAATTGAATATTCACTTACTTTTGAACTATACTTCTATGACCAGTGATCACTTTGATGGTTCTCTCCTCTACTTCTCCCATATATATATATCATTACACCTAGCAATGATTTTTATCCCCTTCAATTTTTATGTAAACCGATTTAATCTTTACTTGGTATAAGGGTCATTATATTTCTAACATTAACCCTCACGCCTCATTTAATTTATAACGTATAATATGTGTGCCATCCTTATGTTTAACAATTGTAACTTTTACCATACTTAATCGAATGTACACATACATATAGGTATGGCATTTTAATAGTTAACTTCAATGATAAAAGTTGTTGTCTTTGTAATGTGTTTCATGGTGCTATGATCAATCCACAGTCGTATACGCTATCATTGAGGAATATTTTATATGTATTAATCATTTCATGGACTAGACCCATAACGTCTTTCTATTAACGTATGGTCAACACCTCGTTTGATTCACATGGTATTTATATAAATGTACCATTATTCACCCTTGTGAGCATATAATAATTTCTATATTGGTATTAAAGATTTCGATTTATATATAAGCGTTATGAAAAATGATCTATGTTTCTATATGGTGTTCGTCCCACTCTTAATGACTTGAACTTCAAGTGCTCTATACGATAATGGCTTCCATCATATCAGACTTTTAAATGCGTCGGATCTGTGTCTAGCCATATTTGTGTAGTTGCATTAAATTGATGTTATCATGGTTTTAACACATTATCCATACCAGAGGTAGAGGCCTCGATCCAGACCTATACTCCCAGATCCTTACATGTGGACGGTGGGATCTACACAATGGTTAGAGTTTCGGTTTACCATAAAATTCTCATGCCCACGTTCTATTCCTCTTTCTATTTAATTTTTCGTATCGTTTGTCCACAGAGCTCAGCCCCTATATGAAGGCATTTTTATCTCAGTTATGAAATCTATCGTTTTTCTTATAAACACTTTCCGTGATTTTATTCAACTTCAGACGAGAATGGCTCTGCCATCTCTCTACATCGAACATTGTATTATATATAGTTTCCTTCCAAAGATTTCAAATATATTCACCATTTGGTTCTGGCGTTACATGGCATAGATATAAAAAAAAATTGTTTTTGTTTTATGTTTTCTTACGACAATCTCTTACTAGTTACTCCATTCATTCCGTGTACAGTTTATGGGTTCTTCCTTGGCAAGTTGGGTGTCTTGGATGAACATTCCACACAGAAGTTGATCCTTTGAAGGAATTTTCTTAAGCTTGAGTTCAACGCCAGTGATAAATTTCGACAGAGTTACCTTGGATCTCCTTGCATTTTTCCTTAGAAAGAAATTTCTCAGGTGATTTCACATCGAATGGAATTCTTATTCATGGTTTTATTTCTATGGCCAATTGACAGTAATCGTTCTTGGTGTCTAACTCATCATTTCCTCACATAGAGGCGTTTAACTCTTACACTATAGTTAATGGGGTACATATATTCTCATTTGACTTCCCTTAGCCTCTGTTGAATCTTTTGTTTATATACTAATCGATACCGTTACCAATACTTATTTGTCTCAGTTGGTTTTGCAGATAATTTCCTACTCTGAGGTGACTTTGTTTTGTTGTTGAAAATTCCTGAAATCTTTTACAGGGGTCCATTGACACCAATACTACTCTTGTTTGTTACAGGTCGGTAAGAGTGACTCTTTTTAAATTCTTATGTGAAACAATGTGTTCTGAGAGTTTATCATTAATTGCTAGAGAGAAGTACCTTGAGAATTTTCCTGGGAAAATTTACATAGTGTAATTTGTAATATAGTAAAAAAGAATTTGGAGATTCATTAACATGAATCTCGACACCAGGGTATTTATTGACATTCGTCAGTGCTTCATTTTCTACTATTGGTTTTTTCCAAAATCTGCCAACCTTATTAGGACTTTTATATACTTATTCAGAAATGTTTTTGACCATTTCTAATATTCGGAATAATCATTCTTCTAATATCCTCCTGTAAGGATTTCGTGAATATATTCAGCTGAGTTTTTAAACTAATTATATTTACATTATTTTTACAAGATGAAGTTCACCTGTGTTCTCATAGAAATAGAGCATTTTACTGCTTAGTCAATAAATTTAAGTCAGGCATTCTTGTATATGTATCAGATATTGGTTTAGGCAAAATGGGTTCTCTTCTGGTTCTCTGTTAGTTGTTTGAATGAATGGTTATTTACTATAACCAGTAATAACTTCATAATGGGGTTAAGTATAACAATTAAATTTCTACAATGGTTATTTGGTAAATTTGTGGATATATTTCCTTGTTCACCATATAGAATAACGTTTCATTTTTTTTTCTGTTTACTCCAATAAACAAAATTACTTTTATGCTACAGATAAGAAAACTCCATAATGATTTAGTACCATTAATCTGTCTTTTTCTCACAGTTCTGAGCTAATTTTATTCTAATTATAATTTACATTTTTCATCGTCAGCATACCATGTGATACAGCAGAATTATATTTTTTTTGTATTATACTTATTCACAGTACCCTACTCTTTTCTGATGTAACTTACAGTTTAATGGATCATAAATCTTTTCCTTGACTTTGAATTAATTTTCTATTTTCCTATGCATGTATATATGTAAGGTATAAACTTGTCACAACTATTAGATATGAATATAGAAAATCTATATCTTTCTATTCTAGTAATTATTCCTTATAGAAGCAGATTAATGTTACACTTTTAATTATTCTAGGGAATCATTTTTACTATCTCCAGATTTAAGCCAAACAATGGTTTAGAGATTCTTGCTGATAGTATTCCCTAGGATTTTTCCTTACTACCATACATAAAGGTAGAAGATTTATTTCTTCTATTTAATTCTGTGAAATGTAAGGAAGATTATAACACAGTAACTAAATTCAACATAACAGCTACATCATTTATCTATCTTGACCAACAACATCAAATTTAATCATTCATAAAATCTGTGTGCATACCACTTCTGTGAATACCAGAAATCCCAACCTTAGAGTTCTTTGATCCACAGAACTCACCCCCGAGCTGAGATCCTCGCCCAGAACAGACCAACCCCCAATTTATTCTGGAGTAGTTTATTTAAGCTTATGCTCCCCAAAGCTTATAGGGGCTGTAGTAAGCTTTACCTTTAGTTGTTCAAAGTTGTCTTGGCATTTTTCAGTCCACTCAAATTTAGTGCATTTTCTCTGTAATGAAGTTATGGGATATGTTATTGCAGAAAATATTTCCACAAACCTTCGATAATAACTTGCAATTCCCATAAATGATCTCACTGCTGAAACATCAGTCGGCACTGGCCATTCTCTAATAGCCTTTATTTTCTCAGGATCAACAGCCAATCCTTGTTTAGAGATGATATGCCCCAAATATTGAATCTTATCTTTATAAAATTCACATTTACTGAATTTAGCATATAACTAGTTTTCTTTCAAAGTCTACAAAACTATCCTTAAGTGTTCTTTGTGCTCTTCCTCACTTTTTGAATAGACTAGAATATCATCTATGAACACTAGTATTAATTTATCTAAGTACTTGTTCAAAACATTGTTCATTAAGCACATAAAAGTGGTAGGGGCATTTTTCAAACCAAAAGGTAGGATCACAAATTCGTAGAGACCATACCTGGTTAGAAAAGTTGTTTTATTGATGTCTTCCTCCTTAATTCTGAGTTGGTGATAACCAGTCCTTAGATCAATCTTAGAAAATATTGAAGCCCCTCTCACCTGATCAAAAAGGTCGTCTATTCTGGGAAATGGATACCGGTTTTTGATTTTCAACTTATTCAGTTGACGGTAGTCAATGCACATTCTAAAGGTTCCATCCTTCTTTTTCACAAACATCACCAGTGCTCCCCAAGGAGATACACTCGGTCTGATGTATCCTTTATCCAGCAATTCTTGCAATTGCATTTTCAACTCCATGAGTTCAGGGGGGATCATCCGGTAAGGGGCTCTAGAAACGGGTGTTGCTCCGGGCACCAAATCGATGGAAAAATCGATTTCTCTTTTGGGGGGAAGATGAGGAATCTCATCTGGAAAAAATTCCTTAAATTCTCTTACCACTGGCAAAGTGTCTAGCAGGTTTTCTTTAGGTTTCTATCCTAACTCTTCAACATGTACAACATATACTTGATATCCTTTTCTAGTTGTTCTTTTTAATTGCAGAGTTGATATTTGCCTTAAATAGATTGGTTTTGGTTTTCCTTTGAGTATAAACGGTCACCCTTCCTCATCTATGCAATGCATATTTTTATCCCAATAGTTCATCATAGCCTTTCATTTTTCTAACTAGTCCATTCCTATCCGCAAATCAAATGAGCCTAAGGGCAGAATGTTTAAATTTAATTATGTCTGAAAATCATTTAATTTAATTGTTGTTTCAGGTAACTTATGAGTTACTTTTCGCTTGGTGCCAGTGGCTAACTGGACCAACCAAGACTACTGAAATTTTTCATTTCTAAGATTGCATTTCTCTACAACTTGTGGACTAATGTAACTCAAAGAAGCACCCGGATCAATTAAAATTGTAACAGATTCGTCAACAATCTTACCTTCCATCTCAACCATAGTAGCCTGGTGTTCTGCTTGTCAGTTCTCCAAGGTTGCACTAATAATGAGTATATTCCTTACTATATCATTCACTGTGGTAGCTTCTCGATCTCTCATAATCATATTAATATCTCGGTGTGGACAATCCCTCAACAGATGAGGTTCTCCACAACCCCAACATTCTAAAGGCTCCTGCATTTTAACTGTTCCCTCCTTCTTATTATCTCCCTCTATTTGTTTTGAAACAACATGGGACTCAACAGTTTGAATTTCCTTTGGTTTGTTAAAAAAAAATTGTTGATGATCCCTACCAAATTTCTTCAAGTAAGCTGGTTTATGTTTCTTTCCTTTGAATTCACCCTTGTTTACCCTGATTTTTCCATGTTCACTCTTTTATTGAAACTGCTAGTAGCATAATCTAGCTTTTCTCATCGCTTTGTCCATAGTTTTTGGATTATCAAACTCTATTTTCTCCTTGTACACAGTAGGAAAACAACTCAAAAACCTATGTACCTTTGCCTTCTCTTCACAAATATAAGGAACATACCTTAGCATATTTGTAAACATAGTGAAAAACTCATCTATGGTGAGTTTTCCCAATCTAAGTTCGTGGAAATATTTTGCTTTATCATCATAATAGCATTCGTTCAAATAGCAGTTTTTAAACTTGACTTGGAAATCTTCCCAAGTAATTTTTTTTTCATCAATGGCATGAACCATTTTTGTCTCCTCCCACCACAAGGTAGCCTTACCCTGCAACTAGTAGATAGATAATCTGGCCTTCAAATTTCTTTCATATTCATAGACCTGGAAATAATTAATCATATTCAACAACCATGCCTCAACATCTTCCTCCTCCCCATCATAGGAGGGAGGTTTAATTTTTCAGAATTCACCATGTAATTCCTTCTTCTGTTTAAACTGATGTCTAGTAGTGTCATCTTCCTCAGAATCATCTGAGAACTTGCCTTTCCTCTTCTTTCCAGAACCTTCACCTTCTTGGATGTTCTGCGAGGTCAGTTCTCTTATCACCTTTTGCTGCTCCTCACTGGCTAATGACAGGCTGTCATTCTGGCTTCTTAGCTCATCCATTTTCCGTTGCAACCTGTGCAACATATCCATCAAAGGAGCGTTCGGATCTGGCATGTTATCTCCATCACCCAGATCAACATAAATTTCATCTCCTTCAGCCATTAACTTTTCAGTTCCAGTACCATTGTACACTAAACAAAAAAACATCAGTTATAGAAATTTTTTCTCAAAAATAATTTATACAGTGAGCACACAACAACAGCCTAGTTTTTCAAACATGAGCTCTGATACCATTTGTAATGTCTCTCCTACTAAAAAATTAAAATTCACTCCTGTAAGGATAATGATCTCCAATTTTTACATTAAATTTCTATGTTATAATTCCACTTACAGTAAGCCTATCTACCTTTTTAACTAATTTATATAACTCTGCATATACATTAATATTCCACAATTGAATGTTCACTTACTTTTGAACTATACTTCTATGGCCAGTGATCACTTTGATGGTTCTCTCCTCTACTTCTCCATACATATATATATATATATATATATATATATATATATATATATATATATATATATATATATATATATATATATATATATATAAAATGATTTGTATCCCCTTCAATTTTTATGTAAACTAATTTAATATTTACTTGGCATAAGGGTTATTATATTTTTAACATTAACCCTCATACCTCATTTAATTTATAACATATAATATGTGTGCCATCCTTATGCTTAACAATTGTAACTTTTACCATACTTAATCGAATGTACACATACATATAGGTATGGCATTTTAATAGTTAACTTCAATGATAAAATTTGTTGTCTTTGTAATGTGTTTCATGGTGCTACTATCAATCCACAGTCATATACGCTATCATTGAGGAATATTTTATTTGTATTAATCATTTTGTGGACTAGACCCATAACGTCTTTCTATTAACGTATGGTCAACACCTCATTTGATTTGCATGGTATTTATATAAATATACCGTTATTCACCCTTGTGAGCATATAATAATTTCTATATTGGTATTAAAGATTTCGATTTATATATAAGCGTTATGAAAAATGATCCATGTTTCTATATGGTGTTCGTCCCACTCTTAATGACTTGAACTTTAAGTGCTCTATATGATAATGGCTTCCATCATATCAGACTTTTAAATGCGTCGGATCTGTGTCTAGCCATATTTGTGTAGTTGCATTAAATTGATGTTATCATGGTTTTAACACATTATCCATACCAGAGGTAGAGGCCTCGATCCACACCTATACTCCCAGATCCTTACATGTGGACGGTGGGATCTACACAATGGTTAGAGTTTCGGTTTACCATAAAATTCTCATGCCCATGTTCTATTCCTCTTTCTATTTCATTTTTTGTACCGTTTGTCCACAGAGCTCAGCCCCTATATGAAGGAATTTCTATCTCAGTTATGAAATCTATCGTTTTTCTTATAAACACTTTCCATGATTTTATTCAAATTCAGATGAGAATGGCTCTGCCATCTCTCTACGTCGAACATTGTATTATATATAGTTTCCTTCCAAATATTTCAAATATATTCACCATTTGGTTCTGGCGTTACATGGCATAGATATAATTTTTTTTTGTTTTTGTTTTACGTTTTCTTATGGCAATCTCTTACTAGTTACTCCATTCATTCCTTATACGGTTTATGGGTTCTTCCTTGGCAATTTGGGCATCTTGGATGAACATTCCACATGGAAGTTGATCCTTTGAAGGCGTTTTATTAAGCTTGATGTCAAAGCCAGTGATAAATTTCGACAGAGTTACCTCGACCCTCCTTGCATTTTTCCTTAGCAAGAAATTTCATAAGTGATTTTACATCGAAGGGAATTCTTATTCGTATTTTTATTTCTATGGCCAATTGACAGTAATCGTGCTTGGTGTCTAACTCATCGTTTCATCACACAGAGGCGTTTAACCCTTACGCTATATTTAATGGGGTACGTATATTCTCGTTCAACTTCCCTTAGCCTCTGTTAAATATTTCGTTTATATACTGGTCGATATCGTTACCAATACTTATTTGTCTCAGTTGGTTTTGCAGGTAATTTCCTACTCTGAGGTGACCTTGTTTTCTTGTTGAAAACTCCTGAAATCTTTTACAAGGGTCCATTGACACCAATACTACTCTCGTTTGTTACAGGTCGGTATGAGTGACACTTTTTAAATTCTTATGTGAAACAATGTGTTCTGAGAGTTTTTCATTAATTGCTAGAGAGCAATACCGTGAGAATTTTCTCGGGAAAATTTGCACAGTGTAATTTTTAATATAGTAAACAAAAATTTGAAGATTCGTTAACATGAATCTTGGCACCAGGGTATTTGTTGAGATTTTTCAGTGGTTCATTTTCTACTATTGGTTGTTTCCAAAGTCTTCCAACCTTATTAGGAATTTTATATACTTATTCAGAAATATTTTGATCATTTTTAATATTCGGAATAATCATTCTTCTAATATCCTCATGTAAGGATTTCATGAATATATTCAGTTCAGTT
Source organism: Pinus albicaulis (assembly GCA_034641835.2). Taxonomy (NCBI): domain Eukaryota; kingdom Viridiplantae; phylum Streptophyta; class Pinopsida; order Pinales; family Pinaceae; genus Pinus; species Pinus albicaulis. The sequence goes on along the minus strand of CM076578.1, from coordinate 1,550,603,248 downwards.
TTTAAACTAATTATATTTACATTATTTTTACAGGATGAAGTTCACCTGTGTTCTCGTAGAAATAAAGCATTTTACTGCTTAGTCAATAAATTTAAGTCAGGCCTTCTTATATATATATCAGATATTGGTTTAGGGAAATGGGTTCTCTTCTGGTTCTCTGTTAGTTGTTTGAATGAATGTTAATTTACTATAACCAGTAATAAATTCATAATGGGGTTTAGTATAACAATTAAATTTATACACTGGTTATTTGGTAAATTTGTGGATATATTTCCTTGTTCACCATATAGAATAACCTTTCATTTTTTTCTGTTTACTCCAATAAACAAAATTACTTTGATGATACAGATAACAGAACTCCATAATGATTTAATACCATTAATCTGTATTTTTCTTACAGCTCTCGACTAATTTATTCTAAATAGAATTTACATTTTCATGGCCAGCATACCATATGATACAGCAGAATTATATATATATTTTTTATTATACTTATTCACAGTACCCTACTCTTTTCTTATGTAACTTACAGTTTAATGGATCATAAATATTTTCCTTGACTTTGAATTAATTTTCTCTTTTCCTATGCATGTATATATGCAAGGTATAAACTTGTCACAACTATTAGATATGAATATAGAAAATCTATATCTTTCTGTTCTAGTAATTATTCCTTATAGAAGCAGATTAAAGTTACACTTTCAATTATTCTAGGGAATCATTTTTACTATCTCCATATTTAAGCCAAACAATAGTTTAGAGATTCTGGCTTATAGTATTCCCTGGGATTTTTCCTTACTACCATAAATAAAGGTAGAAGATTTATTTCTTCTATTTAATTCTATGAAATGTAAGGAATATTATAACACAGTAACTAAATTCAACATAACAACTACATGATTTATGTATCTTGACTAACAACATCAAATTTAATCATTCATAAAATCTATTTGCATACCACTTCTATGAAGACCAGACCTCCCAACCTTAGAGTTCCTTGATCCACAGAACTCACCCCCGAGCTAAGATCCTCTCCCAGAATAGACCAACCCCCAATCTATTCTAGAGTATCTTATTTAAGCTTATCCTCCCCAAAGCTTTTTTCTAATTCTGCGTCCAGAATTACAGGATGTTTTTATTCTTGTTTTCCAAGGCTTCCCTTGTTTAGGGACTTTAAATCTACTTTCTACTTTATCAGCTTTTTACCTCTTCCAAACTACTCTCCACATCATTGGGGAATTTTAGATTTTTCCTCAAAAATCTAATTTAGAAATAAATTCTTTCAAGGATTTTTGAAAGATTTTTGGGGAAATTCTTAGCCTCTTTCCATACCTCATGGATTAGGCATGTGATCTCAAAAATCTCATTTGGTCAATATGCACAAAAAGTATTTTATTTATTTTTTTATAAATAAATAATTAATTACATCCACACAATAATTATCCGTTCGGGTCCACTCCCCTTTGGACTGAAGTTCAAATGTCTAATTTGAAAACATAAAACTAGGGGTGTTACAATTGAAATGGAATTTGTATTTCTACACATCATCAGATAGATATTTTCATTCCTGTATTTATTACTCTTCCTACAGGAGAGTTACCTATAGTTTTATTTTATGAAAAAATGTGAAATTATCATGTACAAACTCTGATATTACAGCACCATGACAACTCAGTATTTCATCATTTTGGTACCTATTGTTATCTAAGTGGTTTCCAGTTTTTTGAATGAACATAACATGATAATTCTATTATTGGTTATAATTTTAACCTGAATTTGGTTCTATATTTTCATACATCTATGATTTCTATTTAGCATGCATGGTAAATCTCTAAAATTCTCTTACTGTAATCAATTTCCTTTCCTAAGTAAATCTGACAACATAGAATCATTATGATAGTTTTAGGTAGATTACTTATGCTTTAAATTCCTGACACTAATTTTCCGTGAATAGATTTTTAACAGTAATATCATACTCATATATATATATATATATATCAGTACACAATAGAACAAATTAATTCCATTCTACCTGTGCAATAATTTTTCAATTGCATGATTACGATTTGTCAATTCTAAGCAAGGAATCATAACTGTATATTTTTCTAAATAACTTAACTATTCTTTTTCTGAGAAAGAGACCTATCGTCAGATCTAAACCTTTCTCAGGTATTAGACATTCTGGCAGATGGCACTCATCAGACAACTCCAATACAACAATGCAGAGATAGAATAAATTATGTCTTCGGTAATTCTACTAAATGTATGGAAACTAATTAACTAAAAATATTAGATTTTACCTTATTCACTTTATCAAAGGCTCTATCGTACTATCACATTTTTTTTTCTTCATAAGTTTAAAACAGATTAGTAAATTGTGCATACCAATTTACTAGACTAGTCCTCCCATCCATAGAGTTTTATCTTCTTGACTCACCCCTGAGCTGAGACCCTTTTGCTTCCAGCGATAGACAACCCTCTCTCTATCTTGGAACAACTTATTTAATCAGTGTTTTCCCAAGCTTGTTTCTAATTTTTGCGTTCAGAGATTCTAGGATGCTTTCTTCCTGTTTTTTTCCTAGGCTTCCCTCAGTGAGGTACTTTAAAGTTGTCTTTTCCGCCTTTCCAGCTTTTCTTCCTCTTCCCAATTTCTTTCCTCTTCATTGGGGAAATTAGACTTTTCTCTCCTAATCTAATTTAGTAATATTCCTTTCAGGGTTTTCTGAAAGGTTTTTGGGAAAGTCTAACCTTGTCCATATCCTCATGAATCAAGGTTTAGGATCTCCAATCTCACTCTAGTCATAGTGCACACATGGCTATTCCATTTATTTTTATTAACAAATATTTAAATAAATCCACACATTTTTTCTCCGTTCGGGTCCACTTCCCCTTTGGATTTGTTCAAATGTCAAATTAAAAATCATAGCAACTTGGGGTGTTACATCCTCTAACTTTGTAAGAAAGACCACATGTCGAGGAGGTAGTGGAAATAATCTCGAAGGTTGTGGTACATGAATCTAGTCCATGCAAGCCCTGTCATGATTATACATACGTCCTAAGCTGAGTCCATAATAATGAGATTCGTTATCCATGAAATTCAGCCTCATATGTTGCACAAAATCTGCATTTATATTCTTTGAAAAATAAATGGTGTGCTGGTATTGGTGGGAAAAATAGCCCCAATATCAAATGAATTAATCACACAAAAATGGGGTCGCATCAACATTCTTAGCATATTTTTGTCAAATCAGACCTTTATGTCTACCACAGATATCTAGAGGGATATCAAACAACTCCCGAGGATTATAAATGTTATTTTTGTCCTCTTTCAAAATATCCCAAGTGTATGGGCCTCTAACCTATGCCTCTTAATCATATATATGGAGTGTAGGAGGCAAATTTGTGGGCCTAACCTCTAGTATGTCTAGATCAAGCTATTTATGTTATCCAACATCAAAGAAAAACTACCCCTTGTATCTGAACTAGAAGAATATTATTCAACAGTCATATGATCCACTTGTGTCCGTTTGTAACATCCTCGAATATGATACTAGTTGTAGCATCATCCCATGGAGGGATCAACACTTAACTGTGATCCTCAGCTTCTCCCTACTGAGGGTATTCAAATCATAAACATAATTTAAAATACATATTTAAAAAACTAGAAGCATAATAACATATACATTAAAATAAAACACATCGTTTCAAGACAATTTAAAATTTAAAAAAAAAAATCAAGACATAAACACAACGTTTAGAGAGGATTTAAAAATGCAAGAGGTGTACTTGAAATAGGTGAAGAAGGTCCACTATCTATAGCACAATCATTTGCAGAGACAAAAACACTATATCTCACACATTGATTAGTGTTAGAGGTAGGGTATATGAGCGTAACACACAATCTGGGTGGGTTACATTATCTATCATGGCGAAAACCATGTATAACAGATCTCCCCACACTTTCAATGTTTATTTCTATGGGGCATATAGGATATGCCTATGCATATTACATATAATATATATTACATATAAACTAATCAAAAAAATATGTTGACTAAACCATTACTTATAGTACATATAAACTAATACAAGAAAAAGATATTAACTTAGAAAGAAGGTCAACAAGAAAATAATTTCTAAACTCAAGTAGAATAATCTACCGTGAAGTCCTAAACTTTATAGCTCATTTTTTGATAATTTATCAACCTAAATATTGAGTTCCATGTAAACGCAATCAAAATAAGTGATCAAATCTACCTTTACACTTTTTATCATTTCTAAATAATACATTTTATTCATAGGGCATAAATATTGAAATATATATGTAAAAAGTTGACACAAACTTATTTCCAAAACTAATAAAATTTCATGCCACACAAATACTCTAATAGAATTTAAGTTCTTTTAATGTTTTATTTTGAAATATGACATGTACCACATGCAAGAACATGAACACAATGTTTCTTGCACAACATACTACATAATTAAGTGATATGCTACAAATTAGAAAATAATAAAATTCTTTTATTCACTTTAAATTGACTTGTCTTGATGGATTTAATATATCTATCAACGATGCATTATTGAAACTTGAAGTCATATATATATATATATATATATATATATATATATATATATATAAAAAAGTAGGTTATGTTATAAACCATATATATAGTTTTGTTATAATTATATATATAACTATAATATATAACTATGTGATGTTATAAATTTATAATAATTGAATATATATAATTATATTTGTAATTATATACTTATGTAATTATGAAATAAATATCTATATATAAATTTTATGTTATGATAAATAGTTAAAGAACTATTTTATGTTATAAACCATATATATAATTTATGTTAGGCGAAATAGTTATCGAATTATATTATGTTATATTTCATATATATATAGTTATATAATGTTATAGTTAAATAATAGTAAAATATAGTTATCATACTATAGTTAAATATTATATATAACTTTAAATTTTGTTATCTATATAAATTAGATAATATAGTTATAGTATATAAATTAGATAATATAGTTATAGAATTATATGATATTATATTTCATATATAAAACTATATATTATATAATAGTATCGTTAAATAATATTCAAATTTAATTGTGTTACTATAATTAATTATTATATATAATTTATGTTTTTGTTATATAGTTACACTATATATATATATACAAAAATTTCTCTTTTGCATTTTAATATTAAAAGATTAATATTTTATTTAAGTAATTAATTTTTAAAAATAAATAATAATTTATTTATTATTAAAAATTATTTAAAATAAAAAATAATTTATATTTAAAATAATATTTTAAAATAATTTTCTTATTTGATAAATAGAGTTTACTATATAATAAAAAAAAAAACCATATTAATAAAGCCAATTTCTAGCTCCTAATTTATTTATTAATTAGCTATAATTTGATTTATTTTTTTATTTTAGAGTGTTTTGGATATATTTTTGGTCAAATTTGTTCTAAATTTAAAATTAATTTTAAATAACAAAAATTAGAAAAATTAGAAAAACATTAAAACCTAAAATAATTAAAAAATAATGTTTTTAGCTCTCAAAATCAGAAAATGTTCCTAAGAAACATGCTACCATTAAAAGAAAAAAAATTAAAACCTATATTATAGTTATTTTGGTGATTCAAAGCATTTCTTTTTAGTGGTTTTCTAGGTTTTAATTTGTGGTATTCTAGATTGGTTTTGTGGTTTTCTAAATTGATTTTTTGTTTTTTTTAAAGATTTTTTTTGTGGGTTTTTCTAGTTTCCATGGTTTTGTATAGTAAGTTTTATTTTTTCAAATTAATTTATTTAATTTTCTAAGATTAAATAAAAAAGACAAAAATAATAGCAGACCTACCCTGGTTTGACCATCTAAAACATTGGTGTGGTTTTTGGTGAAGTTGGTTGGGCTGCTCCATGGTCCAATAACTCAATCGAGCTTCAATACCTCAATCAAACTTCTGTTGGTCCATAATCTATGCAATGACGTGTGCAAACCACAGCTGCGTATTTTAATAGAAAATAAGAGCTTGATCCATCGTTAAAACTGACTCTATCAAGCCATATATCTCAATCGAGAGTTCATTTTAAACTTACATTAATTTATTTTTTAAGAACCGATAAAACTCGATCGAGCATTGAAAAACAACTTAATCTAAAACTGATAAAACTCGATCGAGCACTGAAAAACAACTTAATCAAGCACTTAAAATGCTCAAAAATCTCTCTTTTTCCCACCTAAATGCAATCTCCCTTGACCAAAAAAAAATGTAGCTCAGCTCCATACCCTGCACTCTTTGAGATTATTACGGGAAGTACGTAACTACCAGAAACGTGTATCAATAAAGTAATCCAACATTACAAGAAACATGGGTCAATAAGATAATATAACATCACATGAAAAGCATCTCATGACATGACATACGAATAAAGTCACTATCCCAAATGTCAGTCATCCAAATAATTATTTGGTATGAAACATGAGGTGAGGGTACCATTTTTAAATCCACGACTTAATGGTAAAATCATTAATTTTATGCCTTGAACCATCCAACCCTAAATGATATTAAAGATCGATACTCCCCCAAAAATGAGATAAAACTTCGAAATGAAAAGACTTGTCGAAAAAACAAATAATGGCCATACTATAGGGCCTCACACGCTATGTAAATTGATTCTCAACCAAAGTATGTTCCAAAAATAAAATGCGTGAAATTTTACCCTCAAGTATATATCTATGGCGAACATTGGATAGGAAGTTATCTTATTGCCATAAGACATGTTCTCATAGGGAAAAAAACTACCTAGAAGTAATATAATGAAGGAATTACCTGCTTCCATGTTACAACTAAGGGCACTAACCCAAGATATGCTCTAAAATTTAAATACATTGTAATTCACCTCAAGGAACCTTTGTGTAAAGTAAATTAGTCATTCGTGCTATGCTAAATATCCAACCAAATAAATTGGATGAAATATTTATATATATCGTGTGATAAGGGCTTTATTCTGTGTTTTTTCATACCATGTGGGGATCTCCTCACCTGAGAAATGCTTCAAGGGTTTTCACAACATAATCCCAATCTAGGATATATGGCCATAACTAGAATATATGAATGATAAATGTTAAACCCTATAGCATGTCATTCAAACCTCAATCTAGGATATATGGCCATAACTAGGATATATTAATGATAATGTTAAACTTGATAGCATGTCATTCAAACCTCAAAATAATGGGCTTGGGTATTAAACATGAATTCGCTTATGGGAAATCCACTACGCATTTAACGATGGCATGCTCTTAAGAACAAACATTTGGCTTTTGGCTGTGATATGGGCTATATTATAAGGTTTTGTTGGGTGTGATATTGGTTGTATTATAAGGAATTTTTACGTTACCAAAAAGGAGTCTAGCTAAGAACTCATAATAAAGGAAAGAAAAGATAGATGTAGTATGCATGCACTCTTGTTTGTAGTTGAATAGTCATTATTAAAAATAACATGCTACATTTCAATAACAAAAATTTGGACTACTCTTGTCTCAGTGGATTATAACATACACTAATCCAGGTGGATATTGGCGGTCACCCACCTATTCCAGTTGGGGCACCACCATTATCTCTTTCAGTTTTTTAGTTTCAGCACAACTTACTATTTTTAGCAGTTTTTCGGGTCCTGATCTTCCGGAGCTATTTTGAGGCCCTAAAGGACGTTTTTTGGGAAAATGGAGAGAAACATGGGTCCATGGATCGATGTTGATCATTCAAAATTTGTATTCCTTGGATAGATCTTTCTAAGGAGGTATGGTATGCGTCAAATGGAGATCGTATGCCAAATTTAAGCCCTTGGGAAGTTGAAACACCAATTTACCCAAATGGGGCCCATAGTTTTGGCGCTTCATCTCATAGGGTTAGGGTTTTGACTATTTAGGATTTCCCATTGTTTATAAATAATAAACAGGCCCTCGAACCTCATTGTAACTCAGTTCGTAGGCCTGTAGCTGCCACATCTCTTCTTAGAGATAGCTACCAGTGCCCTAGCTAGTTTTATTTTCATTCTGTCTGTAAGAAAATTTTATTTCCTTGATATTAATGAAATGAAGTGTTATTTCCGCTGCATATTTGTATTTATGGTTATATTTTTATTCTGTTTCGTTCTTGCATAAATCTGGATCAGTGGTATCAAAGCGGTCTGCTTTTTTTCGATCTTTCTTTGCATGTCCCCAACGAGGTCAGGGTATAAGGAGTTAGGGCTCGATCTGGTGGAACCTTTGCAAGATCAGCCTCGTAAACCCCAAAGGACACCCATGGGGGACAAAAAGAAAGATGAGGGAGCAGGAGATCCTATCAAAATATTGCTCGAGGAGGCCCTTGAAAAATAAAAGGAATGTGATGATGGATAACTTTTCCCAGATCCTTCAACGACTGTCCACTGGCGGCGCATCTGCATCTAGCAACCACTCTGGAGGTGCGACTCCTTTTAAGGTGGCATTCCCATATTTGAGGGTCAAATAGATGTAGATGCCATAGATAGATGGTTGAATCTATTAGAAGGACTTTTCTCGGTTCATGACTTTTCCGACAGGGAGAAGATTATTTTTGCACTCCTCAAAGTTGCCCCCCATGTCAAGGACTGGTGGGAAACCCACTGTGAGAAAAAGTACGAGACAAAACCCTCTCTGTTCTCGACCGTATCCACTTGGAATTATTTCCGAGACACCATCAAGGAACAAGACTATCCTGTCTGGAGCTATGAGGACAAGTACATACAATGGACCACGCTGCGACAACAAAGGGATCAGGATGTGAATGAGCTGATGAATCTGTTCCATACCCTATGCACCAAGTTACGTATCAAAGATTCAGAGAAACATCTGGTGCTAAAGTATCACAGTTGTCTGCATAGATACATTCAGGAGGAAATGGAGATCCTCGATATCTCCTCGCTTGTTACAGCATACTGGTACGCTGCCAAGATTTAGCAGAAATTCAAGTAGAAGAAGCAAGGATTTGGATCTATGAATGAAAAACAAGGGAAGGGTGCTCCCAAACCATAAAACAAAGGACAGATCCAAGGGATGGCAACTCAAGACAACCTGTCGAAGCCACAAGCAAAGAACAACACCACAAAGCCAAAGAAGGACACAGGAAAGTGGTGTGAGTTCCATAAGAGCTCCACTCACAACACAAGTGAGTGTCAGACCAAGCAGTCGCTGGTGGCCGAGATGAGGGCTTCTGAGTCAAATGCATGCTCTGACTCTAAATAAGAACCTAACAAGGGGAATGACAAAGGGAAACAGATTATTGATGCGGAGCCCAATGCCACTATTTCCACTATGAAGATCCAGAAGGAGGAACCAGAAGATCCAAAGGAGGAGGAACGTCTCTTCCACTCCCAGATGTGGGTAAAGGGCTCCCCAGTACGGTTCATTGTCGAAAATGGGAGCCAAAAGAACCTCATTTCAGCAGATGTTGTGAAGCAGTTGGGATTGTCGACCACAGCTCACCCACATCCATACACCATTGGGTGGCTTCACCAAGAATGAGATCTCTACGTCAGCCAGCAGTGATGCCTTCCCTATAGCATCAAGCCCTTCACGGATGAGGTATTATGTGACGTTTCTCCTATTGATGTTTCTGATGTATTATTAGGACAACCATACTTGTGGAAGCGTCATGCTGTGTATGAGTCTCGGCCTTGTGTTGTTATTGTTACTTTGGGAAATAAGTTGTACAGGATACCAAAGGTACCACCTCTTGCCGCTATCTCTTTGGTTACTGTAAAATAATGCAGTAAGCTCATTTCCCAAACCAGGAAATTCGTTTTCCTGATGATCTGCCCCCAGGTCAAGAAGAAGACTGTGGCCACGACGTCCAGACAGGGCTCCTCTGCACGATAACAACAAATGGATAAGGTTGTGGAGGAATACGGGGACATCTTCACATCACCCACAGGGGTTCCTCTGCACTGTCAAGTCAAGCAACTGATTGATCTGACCCCAGGTGCGCCGCTACCCAATGGACCAATCTATCGGCACTCTGTTCTAGAGAACAATGAAATCAAGAGGCAGATTCAGGAGTTGCTGCAGAAAGGTCACATCTGACCAATTTCATCACCCTGTGGGAGCCCGATCGTGTTGGTACAGAAGAAGGATGGGATGTGGAGACTCTGTATTGACTATCGAGCACTGAACAAGATCACTGTCTAGAATAGGTACCCAATCCCACAGATTGATGACCTTCTGGACCAACTCAAAGGTGAAAAATATTTCAGCAACATCAACTTGAAGTCTAGGTATCACCAAGTACAAATTGAACCCTCCGATGTGTGGAAGATTGGCTTCAAAGCCAAGGAAGGCTTTTTGAGTGGCTGGTCATGCCTTTCGGGTTGACGAATGCTCCCACAACGTTCATAAGGATGACGGACGACATCTTGCGGCCATTCACCAACTCATTTGTAGTGGTGTACTTGGATGACATTCTGATTTTCAGCGAGAGTTGGGAAGAGCACCTTCACCACATCTGACAAGTCCTCCAAACACTGCGGAAACACAAGTTGTGTGCCAATTTGGAGAAGTGCACTTTTGGCATGACCCAGGTTCAATATCTGGGATACATTATTGACAAAAGGGGGGTGCATGTGGATCCAACCAAGATCCAAGTCATTCGGGATTGGCCAGCCTCAACCACTATAACAGAGATTTGTAGCTTTCTGGGTCTTGCTAATTTCTATCGTAGGTTCATGTTGGGATTCTCTCATATCACTTGGCCGTTGAGTAAAGTCACCAAGGGAGGAGCGAGAGAAAAATTATTTTCGTTGGAACCTCAACAGAAGGCGTTCACAGAATTGAAAAATCGCCTCTGTTCTGCCCCAGTGCTCACATTACCAGACTTGCAAAAGCCATTTGAGATCGAGACAGATGCCTCTGACTATGCTATTGGGGCAGTTCTTACTCAACAGGGACATCTAGTGGAATATCACAGTGAGACATTGTCTAACACAGTTTGCAAGTATCCCACTTATGACAAAGAAATGTATTCCATTGTGCAAGCTTGTCAACAATGGAAGCATTACATTTTGGGGAAGGAAACAATCATCCACATAGACCACTGGCCCTTGCAGTTCATAGAGACACAAGGGAAGTTGCAGAATGATCGCCATCAGAAGTGGTGCACATATCTACAACAGTTTCATTTGAACATCAAGTACAAGAAGGGTAGCACCAATAATGTTTCAGACTACCTCAGCCGACCACCAATCGTGGCGCTCACCACCATTCTCAACTCTTGTGGGCACGAGACTTCTGATTGGCCGCTTCTCTATGAGAGCGACCCAAAATTTTTCCACACTTACAAGGCACTCTTGGAGGGTACGCAAGTTCCAAATTTTCACCTCCAAGATGCACTTTTATGTCACTTCGGACACCTTTTTGTTCCTTCAAGCGAGCGTGCCAAGGTGATATGGGAAGCACACTACAGTCGAGTCATTGGGCATTTCGGGGTCGACAAAACAATAGCTGTACTGCAGAAGTATTTCTATTGGCTGAAACTTCGAAAGGATGTCGAGAAGCACATCAGATCCTACACTACTTGTGCCATTTCCAAACTGACCATCAAGAAGCAATGCCTATATACTTCGCTACCTACCCCTAGTTGACCTTGGGAATCCATCTCCATGGATTACATGTCAGGCCTACCTTCTACTAATCATGGAAATGACTATGTTTTCGTGGTCGTCAACAGATTCTCGAACATGGCCATTATGGCAACCTACAAGAAGAATATCACAGTAGAAGCCATTGCTAAAATCTTCTTTGAATGAGTGTGGGTGCACTTTGGGATCCCAGAGTCTATCATATGAGATCAGGATAGCAAGTTCCTCAACACATTTTGGTACTGCCTCTGGTCAATGCTGGACACCAAGCTCACCAAGTCCACAGCTTTCCATCCTCAAACAGATGGCCAGACAGAGGTCGTCAACATAATGATTGTACACATTCTGTACATGTACAATTCAAAGCATCCATGTTCAATTTAAATGTATTACAACTCAACTTAACAAGTTTTTTTAACACATTACAACAGTTGATAAACATATATGCTTGAAAATATTTTTGTGAGAATCAATTTAAGTGGTTAATTAACACATTACAATAGTTGATAAACATATCTCTTTTCCCATATTTTGTTGAAAATCAATTTAAGTACTTAATTAAAAATACAAAAATAGTTGATAAAGATATATGTTTGCTCATATTTTGTTAAGAATTAATTTAAATAGTTAATTAAAAATTTAAAAAACCTTAGAAATCTCCATCTACCTTAAATTGATATAAAAAACAAGAAATAGAAATAGTAACAAAATAAAATAAAATAAAATTACATTAACTTATTAATTCCTTGAATAAAAACTAAATTAATATTATTAAAAATCAATTCAATTAAAATAAATTAATATTGTTGCATTAAAATAAAGTAATATTATAAAACAAAAATAAAAAATTAATTCAATTAAAATAAATTAGTATTGTTGTATTAGAGTAACTTATTAAATATTGATAAAAGAAAAAAAATATAGAATAAAAACATACTTAAAATTAGATCCCTTTTATTAGTCCCTCCCGTCCGACGGCATGGGACTATAGTAGTCGTTTTTTAGGAGATAGCATTAATCCATGCGAGAAGTTGAATAGTAACCTTACGTTTAAGCTAAAGTTTGGTCTCTTCGTTTCAAGGAGTATAACCATTTAACCTATCAAATCGGGACATTGTTTCTTCCACCAGTAAGATTTTTTCTCGTATTATTGGCCTCTTCCGGTTGAAAATAGACTAAAATATGAGACAAAAAGCTATAATATGATGGTTAACAGGATTTGTTTGATTCATATTTCCAAAACTAAAACTAATGTTGACATAAGTTCGCTGACATTAAATGTTGGTTTTCTGGTTGCTAATATATGTAGGTATATTTTGGTCTCATCTCTTGGTCTTGTAACTGGTTATGTAATAAGCTAGCATACACTTCCATGTGGCTTCCCTCCAGATGCCATTTTGGCTTGTTTTTTCTTAAAATCTTGACACGATGATCTTAGCCGTGGTACATGCGGCCTCCTCTTAGGCTTCAATAAAAGGAGTTGCTACAGGTGTAGCTATGCTTTCAGCCGATATGCATGTCTTCCTGTGATACCACGACCGCATGTGTTCCTGTGATACCACGACGTCCCCAACATTACCTGGGTCTCACTACCACAAACCCATCCTGTATGCATACATATGCACATTACGCTGGAAGCAAGCAGTCAAAGCCATTGCATAGAAGCTCTGCCCATTGCAAATACTCAATTACTCTATTCCTATTTTGTACCTGCACACTCCTGTATTTGCACCTGCACACTCTTGTATTTGTAGACAACTTTTTTCTTTCGCTGAGTAGTAGCGGAGTAGTAGCGACACCTAACAAGGTCGGAACTATTTTTTTTTTTTTTGGGGTGATTTCAACTTGGGACAAAACCCTTCCCATTCAACACAAGATAGTCTACATAATATTTCTTCGTACACCTATCACTTGAATATGTAAGGGTTATTATTACTTGTATTACACTTGCAAATGGTAACATCTCTATTATGTATCTCCTTATAGTTAATGCGGAAATCAGAACAACAAACAAAGATAATCCTTTAGGTGTGGAAATCTCAAATCATGGTAAGCATGCTAGGTTGTTGTTTGAAATGAATGCGAAAATTGTAGCAATGTTTGAAGTTGTTACCAAAAGTTTTACTTTTTCTAAACTACTAGTAAAATGCACGCTTTCAACTAGCTTACTTTCAGGACCAGTAAGTAACCTTACCATAGCAAATCATGATACATGATTTAAATGCTTGGAACGTAGGCTAGTTCCAGGCTAGTCTACTAGGTAAGGGACTGGATTTGAAACCAAAACACTCGGCTATAGCTATAAATATGGAAGGAGAGCTTATCGAAGTGCTGGTGAATATGCTCTTGTTGGGTCAACAGGGTGTCACCAATGCCCCAGCTAGGATATAGATTCAAAGCATACCTGAGAAGGACCAACAGTTGTAACTGTTTTCTCTCAAAAGTTGTAACTGTTGACTCGTCATTTTCGTTCGTCTCAACATCATTTCAATAAAACGTCGTTATTGGCTTTATCTCGGCATCATCTTCGCGAAGTCTTGCATCAAGCTCTCTAACAGCCTCAACGTCACTAGAACTAAACAGACCACTAGCTTCAGGAGGCTGCGCGTATACATGATCTTGGTGTGGCACATTTAATGTCTTGAAATGGCCTTACAAGTTCATATAATTGTTTCTATTATCGGTATGATGGAACTGGAACCAAGCTAGAGTAAGCTGCCTCTTACTCTTATGCTAGTTATGGGTTTAATGCACCCGAATCCACCTTGGCAATTGGTTATCCATCTCAAACTATTCTTCGAACTATTCTTTCCACTTAGTGATCAATCTGAGCTACTTCTGGCAACTGAATAATTTGTATCAGGGTTCGAAGAAGCTACAGGTTCCAAATCCCAGACTAGCTGGTCAGCTCCTCACCCCTACCCCTAGCTGCACGAGTAGGTAGTGCATATGATGCAGGGAATGAATATCTACATGGTATTCATATTATAGATAGAGAAACACGAAGAGTACGTTGTTGAATTTGGTAGGGTTAAGCCACATATTTTAGAGTTGGACAAAAACATGAGCAGTGTCGTCCTGTCTCTTTCATAATGTACTCAAGAGTGAGAAAATCCTCAGTTGAGCCATCATTAAATCATGTTGTCCAGATGTCAAATCAGACAGTGGAACTTGGCACACTGGCACTAATTCGAGGGCTGGATCACTGTTTCGAATAAATTTTCCGTTATTAAGCCAAGTAAATGTGTTTGCCTCAACGACGTGTTTCATTTTAGTTCAAAAATTCAGCAACACAGTAGACATACTCGAGCTTGAGTGCGGGCACGTGAATTGCATGAAAGCCCAACATGCCTCTTAAATGTTTATTCACTATTTTGGTTTTTTTCAATTATTACATATTTTTTCATATATTAATTGTTTTATTTTTTAAACAAATAAAATGTTTAGATATATTAATTGTTTTATGTTTACTGGATGCACATGGTCCTATTGCAGGAGCTGCTCTATCTATGACTATCTATAGCTTGAAGCTATAAATTTTTACTTACTGAATTTAAAAAAAAAACAAGTCAAATCATTAATGAATGGTAATTTAGTATCACCGTCTAGGCATAATGCTTACCATTCATATCAATTTCAAAATCAGTGCGATGCTATAAGCATTAGGATAGGATTTTGTTTCTATTTCAGTGTTTTCACAAATTTTCATTAAATTTTGTTAAATAACTTCTTCCACTTGTGTTTCTATTCGAACTGTATATTCTGGATATGCAATTATTAGTAGGTCACATTATCTTATTTTAAGCCCAAAATGTCCAGTAACATGCCTACTATCCTCCATTCTAGAGACTGAGTTAATGTGTTGATAAAACGCTATATTCTACTTCAGGTTTACCTGACATGTCAATTGCATCAACAATCAAAATTTCAGAAGGTGTTGAAAGAAAAGTCATATCAATATGTTTAGGAAGATTCTCTCCATACTTCACATCTACAGATATCTCATGCACAACTTCCATCGTAAGATAGTTCTTCAATTCATGTATAAAGAGTGTTTCCATTATGATAAGCCAAATAACAGAGACTACTGCTCCAGAAGATGTCCTTTAAGTCAAGTGCTCTTCAACACGAGGTAAAGTATCAATATTTTTCAATACTTACTCCATGACCGATCTGCAAATTGAGACAATTTGAGGAAAATGATGTCATCCAACGGAATTCAAGCTCCAATATTCTCTCTGGTCATTGGATCAATGCACACAAGAGATTTCCCCTGTGTACAAGTTGAGCTAGTATTGCTTTGTGTTTTTACCGTCTTTTGACTGTGTTGTCTAGTAACATGGAGATGTTGCATTGAAACCATTGTTTGATTGCTTATTGAAGCTGTGGGTAAGTGAAACGCGCCAGTTTTGCTATCAAAACAAATTCTATTGAGAACCTTTATATATGCAGAGAAGCTCACTCCTTTCTTTTCGAGCTCCACTGTTAATGGATGAGTGATGGCATGGATCTTATTCTTCTTCCTTCTGGTCACATTTATAGTATGATCTGCGTACTGTTTTTGTTTTTGTTTTTTTTTATATATGAATATATGTATCTTAACACATCTCTAACATGAATAATTATGATAAGTCAAAGCAGCACCCCCAAACAATGGAAACCTTGATCATTCACCATAAATTTCTGACTTCCGTAAAATAAGTTAAAAGTTTTAAAGTTGCGTACATGTAATACAAAAACTAGTTGTTGATAAAATAAATATCAGGTATTAGATATTAGAATATCAATTGGATATGTTCATTCTTTCTCTTACAATGACCTTGAGTGGTGCAATGTGAATAACTTGTATATATATTTTTACAATTAATTTTTGTATTTATATTAATTTATAAATTTTCTTTTTTATATTTATATTAATTTATTATTATTTTTTAATATGGGACCATACCTGGTGGTTATCTATAATAGTACATCCGAAAATCATGGAATAAATAAACTATGTTTCAAAACAATTTGGAAATATTATTATTAAGTAATCGCTCGATATAAGTTGTTCCTGGAAACTCCTTTATTCCAAGAAGTGAAAAACTGAAATCAGTTCCGGATTAACTAAAATTAACGAGTAGCTTCATTATATGTTTCAATGAATTGTCAAGGGATTAACAGACTGTTGTCCTACTTAACTGTTTCAACGACTTGTCAAGGGCTTAACTGACCGTTGTCCTTGCTCCTGCTGCACAATCCTACTGTTGAACCATTTCAAGGGGCATAATCTACCACTGCTATAAGGTAAGCCAAGGTAGGAAGAGATCCTGGACAGGGTACCACTGCTTGATACTTGCTCGTGCTCTTCCTCTCTGCTCCTTAAGCTTTAGTTTTTTTCTTAGATACTTGTTTATCCTTTCTTATTGCTTCGCAGTTCTTCTTTGAATAACTGATTTAGGCCAAGAACCAAATCTCCCGTAATCTTTCAGGTAGGAGAACATCACACAACACAGGCAGAACATGTGGGTCACATAGTCTATGTTGTATATTTAATATTCATGTTTTCCTTGGAAGGGACTTGCTACCTCTGCAGCGACCCTTGTATAAATATGCTTTTATTCCATACTCCTCTTTCTTATCAATCTTAATCCATTATTCTAATACAGTAATATTAATTTATTTTGATTTAATTGATTTTCACTCAATGATATTAATTTCATTTAATAATTAATTCCTATTTATAGAATTAACAATTTAATGTAATTATTATTCCATAAATATATTTATATTATTCCATAAATATTTTTATCACTTTGACTAACCTTTATTATCTTTTACCATAACCTTTCCATATTTTCATATATTATTTTAATTATTATATTTTATTTATTTCTTCTAATTATTATATTTTCAATTGCACCACATGTTGCAAAGGAAATGTCGTAACGCATAAATTCAATCATGAGATATATATGAGATCACTGAATATAAAATTTAGTAAACAAAATGTCATTAAAAGGTATACTATAAAGAGAGATCACTTAATCAAATTCCAAGTTCCAATAGAAAATATTAAATAAAAAATGTGCTCTTTCTCACTATTGAATGGTCTCCCTTGATAAAAATACTATAGTATATCTCCACAATTCCCTCAAAAATTCTATCAAATGTGACATGAAATTATAACAATGTAAATTATAAATTTATATTTTATATAATTTGTAAATTTGTGAATAGAGATGAATGATAAGAAATATAAATTTTGAATACAAATAAATGATAACAAATAATTTATGGAATTTAGGATTGGAATAAAATAAAATGGAGAATTTTCATTGACTAGTAAAACAACAACAAACCCCACTGGCCACTCACTTGGCTACTCTGAAAACTGATCTGGCTCTAATGAATTCCATTGTGACATATAAACCCAAATGAAATGCCAACTCATGCGCTTCGTTCTTAAATCTTAAAGTTCTAACATTGTTTCAATTTGCACCTCGTGGGCTTGGCCACTCACTTGGCTACTCTGAAAACTGATCTGGCTCTAATGAATTCCATTGTGACATAGAAACCCAAATGAAATGCCAACTCATGTGCTTCGTTCTTAAATCTTAAAGTTCTAACATCGTTTCATTTTGCACCTCATGTGCTTCACATTATTTCATGTTGCACCTGGTGGGCCTCACAAGCCTTTTCACTAAAGCTATGTAGAAAGTGATGTGCTTGAAAATACATTATACAAAATTTTATAATGCAATTTTATTTGGAAAATCAATGGAAAAATAGTAAAAAAACACATCGATATTTACAACAAAAAACCATGAAATATATTATCGTTCAAATGTAACCTTAATAACCCCCCTGCACTTCTAACACACAAGAACTGAGTCATGGCTTATTAGAAAAACTTAGTATTTTATATCCATAGGACCTTTCAATTTAGCACCTAATATAACATATACAACCATAGCTATCCAGTCTCTATCACATATATTATTAATTAATCATTTTCAATTGCAAGGGTCACATGTATAGTTGGCTCCAATCTTGCAATACTCAGAAGCACAACACCCACTCTCTATTGCAACAATAGCAGAACCCTAAGCACAAAAACCACTCTTTACCACAACAGTAGCAGAACCCTAAAATTTCCTGGATATGTTTACTGGATTTCAAATCAAAATATACATATTGGGTAATTGATGTGGAACAACTTCTTTGTTATTAATTGCATGATAGATGTGGTTTTTCATAATGGATGAGACATTTTGGCCAAAGTACTCAAAACCTCTATATGACGAAATATGGTTGTTTATGTTGTTTGTTTGCATGAAGGATGCACTTGGTTTTTATGACCAAGTTGGGTAGAGTTCACCCTTCTAGAAAATTATTTTCTTTTATCACATTCGCAATGTTGAATTCCTCTGATACTACTCGTAGAAATCTGACTCTACTCTACAACTAGAATTATTTAATGGAATAAAAACTTATCACTATGACATGTTGTACTTCATAAGGGACTAATAAGAAGCTTAACTATGATAAATCCACCTTCACCTGTCATTTGAACATAGAGCATAGAGTTATCTTAATCATCAATTTTATGGATAAGAGACATTTGGGCCCTTTTTCACCCTTGGGGATGATTAATTAATCTCAGCTCAGATAATTTATATTATAAACTATCTAGAATCATATTTCCATAATTCCTCTTTGAACGACCAATGTTCCACTTCTTTGGAACTTTTCACCTCAGTCACAATAAAAAGTATCATGAAGACCCAAAAGTAAGAATAAAAAATCAGCCCATAATTAGCGACTTATTTAAGGATCATAATTCAATACTTTAGTGTCTTTTAAAAATCATTTATTTCCCCATCAAATAAAAAGCAACAATCAAATTTTGTAGTGACAAGAATAGGAACACATTTTAAATGTGATAACTCCCTTCCCTAGTGATAGTTCATTTTATTTTGAAATGAAATTATTTTCCCAATCTTTTAAATAATATCTATTCCTCCCCAAGTGACCCTTTAGATATACCTTTTTTTTTCAACTTATTGCAATAGGTAAGTGTCCTTTGTCTAGTATTATCTTAATCGTCAATTTTAGGGATAAGAGACATTTTGGCCCTTTTTAACCCTTGGGGATGATTAATTAATCTAAGTTCAGATAATTTATATTAATAAATTATCTACAACCATATTTCCATAATTCCTATTTGAACAACCAATATTCCACTTCTTTGGAAGTTTTAAACTTAGTCAGAATAACAAACAACATGAAGGCCCAAAAGAAAGAAGAAAAAATTAGCTCATAATCAGGGAATCTAGTGACTTCTTTAAGGATCATAATTCAAAACTTTAGTGCCTTTTAAAGATCATTTATTTTCCCATCAAATAAAAACCAACAATCAAATCTTGTAGTGACAAGAATGGGAACAAATTTTAAATGTAATAGCTCCCTTCCCTAGTGATATTAAATTTTTGGTTTGAAATGAAATTATTTTTCTGATCTTTTAAGTAATAGATTCCTCCTCAAGTGACCCTTTAGAGATACCTTTTTTTTTCAACTTATTGCAACTATAAGTGTCCTTTGTATAGTATTTTCTGAGTCATTGAATTTAGGGGTAGAGGTAAAGAGACTACCAGAAAAAAAAGACCAGAGTGACTGAATGTCAAATGAAAATAGCATTGTGGAATGTCTTATGGTTTTCTCATGTGGGTATTCTCCAATTGTTGAGGTAGTAGGAACTTTCTCCTCTAGAATAAGCGGTGGAGAATTATGTTGAGTGAAATACTACTCATCTAACTTTGACTCCTCCTTACAATTGGAATGTTTCTCTTCCCATAACTCTATCTCAGGTTATAATTCTAGATTTCTCTTGTTTATGAATACATGCTCTCTATATCACTATTGTTTGTCTCTTTTTGAGTGCTTTCTTGAATCAGTGAGATAATGTATCTCATATGGATTCCAAAATCCTTGAGTAACCCATTTTTTGAAGAGTCCTCTTTTGTTTTTAATTCTTCTATTTGGTCCTCCATAATCTTTTCAACGTCGTTTCCTTCTAAAGAATCATACATTCTTGATAAGTATCCATTGTCCTGCTTTTCTTCTTCCATATACTACATATCTAAATGAATGGACCATGAGATAAGCGTCGTGAAATTTTCCAAATTCTAATATTTTTCATTTCACTTCTCATGTGTATTAGGGAAAATGGATTCCATACATACAAATTTATGCCTTTTTAGGGCTTGTTGTAAGGTTGGAAGCTTCTCTTCACCATGTCTCCTTTCTTCTCTATCCTTGAATTTGATACGAACAATTGTTACCTACCCCTTTAAAGGTAAATTTAGTGTTATTTAAGAAATAAGAATTACGAACATTCATCATTATTGCTCAAGATAAATCATGTCCTCTGAAATAATTTGGAAATTTAAAAAAGATCACATATTTTAAAAAATTTCACTATTAATATAATTTTTTATATATTAAGAAATAATACTCATGAATTATAGAATTAAAAAACAACTAGGATGGAGAAAACTCTGCGCTAGGGTTTACATAATTCCTTCAACGACAAAGCTCTAGTGCGGGGGTTTCCAATAACACCCTCTGCTCCCACTAAGGTGACGTCTCCAAGCGGCCACTGATCCAACCCAAATGGATCCTCCACAGGGGGGGGATAATACGCCCTCCCCCACAGGTGATCACATTCCTGTCAGTACCGCAGCAACAGAGCTTCCATCCTCTGCCTCAATGCAGATGTCATCCTCTACCACAACACAGACGCCCTCTACTGATGCAACCTAGAATCCTCGAAACTCATCTGATGCACCACAGGACAAACCCACAGAGCCTCTTGAAAAAATAGTTCCGCCTAAGGCAACTTTTGTGACCTACAAACCAATAGTAGCAGAACGCCCAAAGTTAGACCTTCCAAGCCATCGTATCAATGCTCAAATTCAGTACATGAAGGATCATGCACTCATCATAAAATTTAATGGTTTCTAGCTTACTGAAAAGCCCTGCATGGCTGGATTAGCTCCAAATGGAAACCAAAAGGACATGTGACACTTCAGCTAGGGCCAAAGGGATTCTTCAATGTCATCTTCAACTGTATCGAAGATAGGAATCATATCTTAGATGGAGGTCCTTATTTCTTCAACTCATCCAGACTTTATCTCCGTGACTGGGTTGAAAGATTCAACCCCGATAAAGAGGACTTCTGCTGGGCACTAGTTTGGATCCAATTGTATTGCTTACTCCTTGAATACTGGAATGAAGAATCATTAAGGGATATAGGTAATGGACTTGGTGAGTTCATCAAGATAGCAGAGGAGACCAAGCTTAGGTGATACACTTCATACGCCAGAATATGAGTCTACATGCACCTAACAAAGGCACTTCCAGACTCGGTAAGTATTTTTCATGATGATTTTGAATGGCTGCAACATATTTATTATGAACATGTTCCTTTCCATTTCCGAAAATTCCATGCACATGGCCACTTATTCAGAGACTGGCCTCTCAATCCACCTTCCAAGAAACCTGCTGCCACCTCTGCAAACTCTGATGAAGAAGGTTTCACCAAAGTGCCAACCCGCAAACGCCACCACAATAAAACCCCCACGTCCACCGCCAAACCACCCACCCAAGCATCTGACATCCCCTCCACCAGCAACAGCTTTGACATTCTAGCAAAGCATTCTCAACCCGACTATGATAATCCCAGTAAGACTGATCCCTCCTTGACCCCTTCTGCCTCGATTCCCAGTTCTGACTCTCACATTCCTCTTTCGCATTCAAAACATCCTCTTGAATCCTTCCTCCTACCAACCAATCCCAACTTTGAAATGGAACTTGTCATCTAGCAGCCGAACACCATGGACATAGATGGCTCTGTTGCTGAAGGCAGTGAGGCTAGTCACATGGAAGAGGAACCAGAAAGTATCAACATGGGTGAGCTGGAAATTTTGGCCTTGAAAAGGCCTGCAGAAAAAATGACTATGACAAAATAATGGACAAATAGATAGAGAGTCTAGAGGTGGTCCTCTTTCGTGCATAACAACCCCAAAAATCCCTGGGAATACAACTAGGTAGTCAGTGGGATGGGAAAAAAAAATCCTCAAGGAATCCAAAAAGAGAGGAGGGAAAACATATTTACAAAGGACTATCATAATTGGGGAGATGCTAATGGAATCTGGTAGGTAACCCAAGCTTACCAAGTTCTAGCGGCCACTTGAAAATAGTTCTCAATGAAGCTCACTTCTTGGAATATAAGGGGATTAAATGGCCCCACGAAATGCAGAATGATTAAAAACATGATTCAAAAGGAAAGACCCCAAGTTTTCGTCATATAAGAAACCAAATGTAACGTAAATACCCTAGGCTCCATTCTCTCCAAAGCTTGACCAGGTAGCCATTCAATTGCAATTGATGCTTCAGGAGCCTCAGGAGGACTAGCCATAGCTTGGGATCCGCAATTGATTTCAATTACTGATGCTCATGCAGCGCACAACCTCATTCAAGATACCTTCCATATCATAGTAACCAATATACATGGGCACCTCACCAATGTATACTTTCCTCAAGACTCTATGCAAACAATAATGTTGCTTAACACGATGGAAATTATCAATTCCAATAGGATCCATCCACTCTGGATCATGAGTGGGGACTTCAACATGATTACTTAATTTGAAGAGAAGAGAGGAGGCCGAGCCAAATTAGATTTGGACTACATCAACTTCAAAAACTATATTCAAAAGAACTGGTTGATAGATCTTCCTTTCTCCAATGGCATGCATACTTGGAACAACAAACGCTGTAGCTCACAGCAAATCGCCTCCAGGATGGATCGCTTTCTTCTCTCAGATAACGTCATCCACGTTCGAGGATATATTCAAGCTTCTATCCTGCCTCTCTTAGGTTCTGACCACTAGCCTATCTCTCTTCAATGGACGAGGCCAGGCGATGCCACTAAAAGACCCTTCCGTTTTGAGGCCTTTTGGCTAACCCACCAGGATTTTAAGGATATGGTTACCAAAGCCTGGCAAGCTTTCACACCACTAGTAGGATCCAAGATGTTCCAATTTCAGCAACACCTCAAGGACCTCAAAACTGACATCAAAAGATGGAATCACTCCATCTTCGGGAACATATTCCAACAACAAAAGGTCCTAGAAAGCAATATGGCAGAGCTTCAGCAACGTATCATCCAAGACGGCTGAACTGAGATACTGGAAATGTAGGAACAGATTCTCCTCAAACAACTGGATGAACAAAGGCAACAAGAAGATATACTATGGAAAAAAAAATCCAGAATAAGATGGATAAAAGAGGGGGAGAGAAACACGAAATTTTTCCACCGATCCACCATCCAAAGAAGAATGCAAAATAAAATCATCCAACTTGAAAGCCAAAATGGACAAACTCTGGAAGAGCATCAGGATATAGAAAAATAACTCTTAGCCCACTTCAAATCTGTGCTTTAGGAGAACCAAAACAACAGGCAGCCGGAAATTACCAATGTATTGCAACACATACCCAAATTAATCAATGAAGAACACAATCAAATGTTACTTCATCCTGTTTCCCTTCAGGAAGTTGAACAGGCAGTAGCACAATGCAAAGACGAAAAGGCTCCAGTTCCAGACGGCTTCATATCCAACTTCTTCCATCATTTCTGGGACCTTATAAAGAATGATGTCTAGAAACTAGTAGAGCAATCCCGATCCATGCACTGGATCCTCCCCTCTCTCAATGCCACTTTCATTGCTCTCATACCCAAAGAAGACAATGCTGCAACTCCCGAAAATTACAGGCCAATAACCCCTTGTAATGTCATCTACAAAGTCATATCCAAGGTGATTTCCAATAGACTCAAGCCCCTGCTGTCTCTGCTCATATCTCCTAAACAAACTGGTTACGTAGAAGGATGCTAGATCCTCGACGGGATCATTCTCACGCATGAGATCATCCACTCCTTGAAACAAAATAAAAAGGTGGGTATGCTTCTGAAAATTGACTTATCTAAAGAGTTTGACAAGTTAAGATGGAATTATATACAACAAATGCTAGCAGCCTATGGCTTCAGCCCTACTTGGATCAGATGGATAGTGAGTCTAATTTCCTCCTCCTTCTTCTCCATATTGGTCAATGGCGTCCCCTCTCGCCCCTTCTCCCCCTCTCGTGGCATTCGCCAAGGTGATCCCATCTCTCCAATTCTCTTTTTTCTAATGGCAAAAGGACTTGGACGCCTCATCCAGCAAGCTATCCATTCCCAGCAACTCTGCGGTATCTTGGTTCATGGTTCCTTGGCCACCACTCATCAACAGTTTGTTGACGATAACATGTTATTCGGGCACCCTTCAGTCCAAGAATCCATCACCTACAAATCCATTCTGGATATCATCTCGGATGCCTTTGGCACCTCTATCAATGCTACCAAATCTCAGATCTTCTTCTTCAATACCCTGATCTCCACACAAAATAGCATAGCCAGGATCCTCGGGTTCACTATAGCACATCTACCTGCCAAGTACCTGGGAGCCCCTCTGATAGACTCAGCCATTAAACACTCCTCCTGGCATTCACATCTTGAAAAATTGGAAGTTAGGCTTTCCTCCTAGACCTTCCGATCCCTTAATCTCCCCAGTCGTCTCACTCTCATCAAAGTATTTCTACACTCTATGCCCCTCTATCTATTCTCTTTTCTTGCCACACCAAAGTGGGTCCTCAAGGAAATAAAATCATGACAACACAATTTTCTCTTGGGATCCTTTGGGAAAAACAAAAAATGGGCATTGGTTAATTGGACAATGGTCTGCAAACCGAAGAAAAATGGAGGACTTGGTCTCCGTGATCCCTACTGCAGTAATGCGGTCAAGGGAGCCAAAATGTGGTGGAAATGGTTGTCAGCGCCACACACACCATGGGCATTACTCTGGAAAGCCAAATATGCTAATCATAGACCACCCAAAGATCTCATTTGCCTGACAAGCGGGTTCACAGATCTGGAATGTAGCTAAACAACATATATTTATGATACAAGAACACAGTTTTTGGGAAATTCGTGCCAGTAGCATTGCTCACTTCTGGATGGACTCATGGCAACAATGACCCAGACCTGTCAGCATCACCACACCACAGATACAGCCAGAGGTGATCGACAGACTAGAAGCCAATTTCAATCATTATTGGACCGCAACCCCTAACCAGGGTTTTAGGTAGTGGAAGCACGCAACTCACTTCCTAAATCAGAAATAGGAGAACACTCACCGCACCCTCGACACAGAGCTCAACTGCAAGAAAATCAGATACTCAGAGGAAAAGGACCTCCTTCGATGCGGATACACACCACCTGGCAAATTTAGTACCAAAGAAGCCTACAGACTCTTAACTCATAGCCAAGATCCCACACACCCCATCTGGGACAACCTTTGGTCTCTGAGAATATGGCCTAAAGTTTCAACATTCATGTGGCTTTTATGTCATAAGAGAATCCTCACTTGGGACAACCTCATCAAAAGGGGTTTTACAGGGCCTTCATGATGTCCCAACTGTATGGATCACAATGAAACAATCCAGAATCTAATGGATACCTGTTCACTGGAAAGATTCCTCTGGGAAAAAATCAGCTTCAGATGCAAAAGAGAAGGCAGAACACCAGGGGACTTGAATACCACCATTCTCAATTGGCCCTTCACTCCATACAACAGTAACTTACTCAGATCTTTGTGGAAGCTTATCCCAGGTCTTACTCTTTGGACAATTTGGAAAGAAACGAACAAGCAGATCTTTAATAACCAAAGCACTCCTCTGGACGTTATTTGGAACAATCTATGTGGCAATATACAAGAAACCCTGGCTCTCCAGCATTGGCAACAGGAAGATCTACCCACACAAACCTCGAAAAGATCTATCTATGAAAATTGGCAACTCACGCTCCCTCCCTGTCTACTTTCTGACCACCCACCCAGAACTCATGTGGACAATCCAAGAAAATGGATCCCTCCCTAAGCCAGTTTATTGAAGGTGAATTTTGACGGTGCCTCAAAGGGAAATCCAGGTAAAGCAGGTTACACAGGAATCTTCAGGGATCGTAAAGGTAATCCCTTTTTTATCTTCTTTGGATACATAGGATGGGATTCCAACAACTCTATGGAACTTGAAGGCTTATGGCAAGGGTTGTGCCTAGCTCAACAACACAACTACTTCCCCATTTAAATCGAAGGTGACTCCCAAATCCTCATCAACATGGTCAATCAACTGCACATGGGAGCCTCTTCCTCCAAAGTTGTTGACAGCTGAAGACTAACTGCAAGACTGGACCTGATAGAAAATTGGTTGCAACAACATAGGGCCATATCCTTCAAACATGTCAAGAGATTCTGCAACAAGGTGGCAAATATATTGGCTAACAAAGGTGTGAACAGTCCTCAAATCCTTACTGTAGGACCCCTCACCATTCTAAATGATAGCAACCTTATTCAGGAATGCACTAACCTAGTGCACAAAGACAACACAACCCCGGATGCTGGTGCTTAATGGTGATTATATGGTACTGGGATTGTGGGTCAGCGCGTGGCAGGGCCACATGGCCACCCACAAGCCACACCAATTAACATTAACTTAATTTAAAATCTCTAGCCGTCACCCCGAGCTGCATTACTGCATTGCAAACATCGAGGCTGCTCCTTCCACCTCAAAATCACATTCCTCGCTCATTCACCTAGTTATGTTCTTCGGCCTTTTGGTTTGGCTCTTCGGCCTCTTGGTTCTATGCCTCTCCAGTCTTACCCCCTACGAGGTTGCTGCCCCCCTGACGTCATGAAGCCAAGCTCACACATGCCAACAGGGAGACGCTACAGTATTCGGTGTTGCATTGAATTTCTTCCAAGCCACCATTACTTGCAGAGCATCCTTTGCCATTTGTGCCTCTCTGTTGCCTCTAGCCTGTCCACCACCTCTGAGCTTCAGTCGTAGTGACGCCATCGCCTTGCTTCTTCTACCACCGAGAGTGCCTTCCACCCCTACTGCGCCACTATGCCTCGACTTAGGCATCGCATGCGATGCAGGCGTGGTAGCAGTAGAGGTCACGCTGTCTGTCCATCGCCTTCTTCTCGTTCCAGTTTGTCTTCTTCTTCCTTGGAGCATTCTTGGGGCAGGTACCCCGATACTCGCAGCAGACATGGTTGCCTGGTTGGTATGTCTTTCCCCTTCACTCGGCCCTCTGCCTTGGAGCCCTCTTCGCAGCCTCCAACTTGCCTGGTCCCTTCTGTCACTTTGCAGACCCACAACACTGCCCAATTCCACTTTCATTGTTCCGGAGACTGCCCCCATGTTATATCCACCATCTCGGTTTCGTTCCGGGAGGAACCCACTAAGGCTCCCAGCCACGTTCCTTGTAGTGACCTTCGCCCTTCTGCAGAGGAGGAGAAGCAACAGGTTCCTGGCAAGCAAAATTCATGCTCGGATAGTAGCAGCAGCTCGGGCAATAGTAAAGACGGCAAGGCGCAAAACAAGCAGGCCATGGGTGAATGTGGAGAAGTCACAGCGCCTCAAAATGCAGCAACTGCCACCCAGGAAGCTGATGATGATGAATAGAAATGTCTCATTGTCAAAGAAACACCTCCTATGCCCCATGACACTTAAGCTATCAGGTTTTCTCCAGTTTATGGATCTCAGCATCATAATTTTGTTATATATTATTATCTATGTTTGGTACAATCAACTTTTCTTGTATAACGTTGGTTTCCTCATGCGAGGCAGCGACTCAAACTCTCTTTGGGTTGGCTTCCCATGCGTGGGCAGCTCCTTTTTGTTGTTTTGCTGCAAACTATGCCATTGATACAGGCTTGAACTGCAGAGACCGGAGCCTCCATGTATATTATGTTTAAAATAATAGAATTTTATCTTACTTAGAAAAAAAAATACTCATGAATTATAAAACAGTTGCAACATAAATAATATATAACAAAAAAAACCATTTATTTTTGGAATAATAAAATAGTTGTAACAAAAATAATAGAAACAAGAAAAACTATGTACATTTGGATGTATGAAAATTTAGATACATTTTATTAAGTAAAATTTTAAAAGAATAATGGTTATAAACATTTAAAAAATATTTTATTGAATAAATAGTTTAGATCCTGAGTTAAGATTGATTTAGGCCATCTTAGTTCCCCCTATAATTAGACTACATTCCACATGAATACCATGGGTCAATACCATGGGCTATATTTATAGTTTATTATTATTTTATTTTATTATTTTTATTTTTTATTTGACCATCAAAAACATATATAAAAATATTTTCTTGATCTAATTGCCTAAAACGTTTTAATCGTGTAACATTTGATCCAATGGCTCAAACATGGACACAGTGGCAGCTGGGGGAGTTGTTTTCAAATAGTGACACCTTACAACATAATAAGAACTATTAATAAATAGCTAATTTAATTATTAATCCCTCAAACTTTTTATCGTTTTTACTAGTCTTCCTTATTAGTCCCTGTATGTTATATTAAAATATAAATAATAACTATTAATAAATATCTAATTTAATTATTAATCTCTCAAAAAATTTATCATTTTTACTAGTATTCCTTATTAGTCCCTCTCTTGAGGCATGGGATTATAGTAATCAAAACTTACTGTTAAATATTAGTTCTTCTAGCAATAAAGCCATAATTTTTAGCTCTATCGTGGATTGAATCATAGTTTTTAGCTTTGCTTTTAGATTTGTTTTGGATTCACCATAGATTTTATATAGTTTTTTGTTTCATCGTCTTATTGGCGCCTTCCCGAGGCACAAGCTCTAATGGCATCTTCCCGAGGCACAGGTTATAAAACTATATATCATATGGATATGTTTAGTTGTTTTTTTCAAACTATGAAACTAATACTAACATTAGTTCAATTACACTAAATGTTTGCCTGCCTCAAATGCTTGTTATTCAATGTTTTAATGTTTTAATATGGCCCTGTACAACTTCCAACTGTACAAGCATGTCCATGCCCACATGGGAAAATTTTTGAACTCTTAGTTAAACTAAGAGGGGGGGTGAATCAGTTTAACACATTCATGGACTTTTAAACCTTTTCCTTTAAAACTTGTTTTACTTTATTAACACCTTCATTTCATGATCAACATAATGTGTGAGCAATCTTTATTTATGAGCAGCAATTAATAAGTATATTAGATAATGTACCAGCAGTCTTAATATGTTAGCAGCAAGTATTAGTAGAATAGATATATCATATCAAGACATAGACATCATGCACATAGACACCAGATATATGTGGAAACCCATAAAGGGATAAAACCACATCTTATTATTGTTGTGATGCAAAGGAAAGCTCCAACTCCCTCTCACCACTGATTTTCTGCAGGCACCAACCTACAAGAGGCTCCAACCTCAATTCTGCAAGCTACAACTTACAAGGAAGCTCCAACTCCCATCTATTTTCTGCAGGCACCAACCTACAGGAGCCTCCTACCTCAGTCAGCTACAACTGACATTTTATCAAGCTACAACCTGATGTGGAAGCACCAACTTCCATCTATTTTATGTAGGCACCAACCTACAGGAGGCTCTTACCTCAGTCAGCTACAACTGACATCTATCAAGCTACAACTTGATAGGGAAGCTCAAACTTCCTTACTCTTTCAAAAGAAAAACGCTTGTTGATTTACCTCGGATATCAGCTCTGTTTTGTACCTTCTTCTCTGTTGTTCTTCAACTCTTATATCAAACCTGCATCATCTCTACTCATCCCCTTCTTCTTCTTTGCTCAGCTCCTCCTTATTCACATTCTTCTTGCAGCTTGCTTATTCTCTTCAACTCTCTTTAATTCTACTACACACTCTCTTCTTCTCTCACTCCTCTTTTCGTCAACACCTCTCCCCTTGGGTATTATCCTATTTTATACAAACTAGCTTCATGGCTATTTGTATTCTACTTGGAATTCGAAATGGACAGTCATGTCTCTTTGCCTTCTGCCTTCTCAATCCTTTTATCTTCTTATTCAGAAAATATAACTGTAGGTATCAATTTAACATTACAGTGGGAATTTTTTCTCTCTCGAAGACTTGCCAATGCATCACAAACAGTAAAAACAATTAAAACATTTACATTCAAATTACAATGCGAACTGCAGCTCAACTCATTTAGTCTTTTGGCTCGCTGCGCATTTGTCTTTTCTTTGACTGTGTCTGTCTTTTCTGTGACTGTGTTTTATCTCTTTTCAGCTCTGTTTTCTCTTCTGCCCTCTGCTGTGGTGTAACTGTTGCATACGTGTAACTATGCCTTTTATATCAGTGTATTTTATATAAATATGTAACCGCTGGCAATAAGTCTGGGAAAATTCTAGCCCTTTACACAAAGCAAGTGTCTTGTTGATGTGGCGAGTTCCGCAAGCGGAACATACATACACCACAGCAATCGTTGTATGTTAACAATCGCCCTCCACCTTAAGCCGAGGCCTGTGGGTCCACAGACCACGCGACATATTTTAATATAATTGCAACCGTTACATAAAACAACTCTCGGCGTTTATAACACCTTTTTAATAGCACAGTATTCACAATCCTTATCATGAAATATCAACAATAAAACCCTTTCTTGTGTAACTTTCAGTGATTTAATAATAGACCCATTTAACATAAGAAACAACCTTTCGGGCCCACTTGCCGATATTTTTCTATCCGCCGATGCGATGAGCTGCCTCCGATGCGATGTATCACTCTTGATTACTTCCAATTGCGATTAATCGCAATCGCAAATCGCATTGTCAAGCTCTGCTGCCACACTTTCACTCCGATGTGATTGGCTAGTGCCGATGCGATTAGACCGTAACTCAAACATATAAATTCATAACTTATAGACCCATCGGGTCCGAACTTCAATCGCAATCACAACATGTATTTTCCTGTTCCGATGCTCACTTTAACTCTGATTGCGATTAGATTGTTCCGATGCGATCATGATGGAATTTAATCATAGTTTATAAGCCCATCGGGTCCGGACTTTGAACAAATGCAATCGGGGCACACAATAGGAAAGTTTCGATTGCGATTAGAACACGGATGCGATTTGCACATATTAACTCCCACATATAACAGGGTCGAGTCCGCCACTTCAATCGCAGCATATTACAAAATACGTGCGATCAATCGGAAAGTTCCGATTGCGATTAAGATCCCAAATGTGATTGAACCTATTAACTCCATCGTATAACGCCATCGGGTCTGCCAATTTCAAGATGCAATCGGGCCCAACACTTAAGATCTACCGA
The DNA here is from genome assembly GCA_034641835.2 of Pinus albicaulis. Lineage (NCBI taxonomy): Eukaryota > Viridiplantae > Streptophyta > Pinopsida > Pinales > Pinaceae > Pinus > Pinus albicaulis. The sequence continues at coordinate 1,550,571,251 of CM076578.1, read as the reverse complement.
TTGCGATTGGGAACTCGGATGCGATTAGCAATAAACTATGGCATATAACTCGATCGGGTCCGGCCTTTGATCGGAGCACATAACAAAACTCCGCCGATTGAACCTTTTCTCCGATTGCGATTGGGGAGGGGTCCTACCATATAAAGCTTGGTTCTTATAATAAAGCGCTCCACTTATATAACTAATATATATGTATACTTTTCCAATGGGTTATGCGATTCCTGGAATACGTTTTGTATATATATATATATATATATATAGATATATATATATATATATATATATATATATATATACATTTCCGCCGGAGTTACGATTCCTAGAATAATATTTGTGTTATATTAAATGTATAATGCCGGTTGGGGTGCAGGGTGCACCGAAATATATATCCGTCCTCTGGCTACGATTCTCGAATAATATTTGTGTTATATTAAATGTATAACGCCTCTATTGGGGTGTGCGATTCCCGTAATATTATATATCTTCCCGTTTCTATCTCTTCTTCTCGTCTACCGCGCTCCTCTCTTCTTCAAATGGTCCCGTCTCTCGCTTTTCTTTTCTCGCCCGGCTTCTGTGCTTTGTTTTTCTCGCTACCTTTTCTTATGCTTTCTCGCTCCTTGGCTAATGTTTCAAGTGCTCCTCATTTTTCATCTCCTTTGCCTTATTGCTGGTTCGTGTGCTTCTCCTTAGTGCTTCTTTGCCATCAATGACAACATTTCCAACAACATTTCCCCTTTGGTATCGATGGCAACACAAGTCATTGATGGCAACACATCTACCGATAATCCAATGCTTTCTCAAAGTCTTCCTCTTCCTAGCTTCTTTTAGAAGACCCTTTCTTCTATTACCTGCTTTTCCTCCCCCTTTGACATCAATGGCAAAGGGTTGCACATTTCTCAGTGTAGATTCTGTGTTTGGATTTCCTTTCTCTGATTTGTCTTTAGACCACCTTCTTCTGACTTTGTACCCTGCTGCTTCAGACTGGTGTACAAGACTTGTTGAGAGAACACTTTGAGGATTATTGATATTGAATGTACACTGCAAGTTGATACAATCCCAAAGCACTGACTCCTTTCACTTGTATAAAGCTGAAAGTGAGGATAATGACACTTCATAGAACACATTGTACCAACTTTATCTAATCAAAGGATGCATCACCGGATTACACCCGAAATACCGAGAATGCTTCAAATATTTCAGTCTCATCTCGATGTATGTGCCGCACAGTTCTCGTTGAGGAATATTGTGGATGGAATATGTCTTCTCCTTCAATACTATCTTGATGTACGATTGCCATAATCCTTTTGATCCTGAGGACCTGTTTTATTCTTACTTAGCTGGTTGATCTTCCCCTGGAATGATATTTTCATTTCTGTTCTCCCCCTGAAACTGTGCTTTCTCTTTATATCAGAGATACTACCTCTGGTCTATCCATTGTAACGCTAATCATACATGTATCGGCAATAAGACTGTTATGCATCCAACCAATTCATATAACCTTCGGCAGGTACATATATTAAACGATGTCACCCTACTCGCATATAATGCTATATCACTATATGGTCACGACCTCCGTTCAAATATTAAATCATCACGATATGGTTAACCCACATATTTTCCATGGTTTATATATTTGCCTCCAAACCTTAGGACTAAGGTTATAACTCCTCGCGCTTATACTCCTTCTATCACGGGAATTCAATTTATTTGTATGTGCCAAGCTTTACAACCAATGGTTAAACCTTGAGAAATTATATTAATACGCACGCTTTTTGCATAATTAACTTTTGAATAAACCTTGGCTCTGGGCCCCGCAGGTATAAAAGACGGCCCAATCAAATGCTCGTACCACATCTGGTTAACTTCCGCGTACCTTGGTTAAACTCCGGGCAAGTCCGACGTGCGATCAATGTCCGATGGCCCTCTTCCAGATCAACGGCTCGTACACATATCGCTCGGTGTCTTGGTACGAACTATAACGTGCGATGGCGCACTTTAACCGGCGGTTTTCAATTTCGTTTAGGGACATGCATCAGCCTGTCTATGGAATCGCTCCCCAACCAGGAAATATCGCTTATCACCGAAAGGCGGTGCGATGAAAACCATAAACCGCCGTCACTGTTCATTTGGTCATGGTTCCGCCCTTTTAGCTCGGGGTTCCGTCATATAGTTCAATGCCAAATACTCTGTTGCGCTCAAGTTCCGCCTGTTCTATTCAAATTAATGTAGTTCTTCCGCATTCTACTACCGGGTTCCGTCTTCGGAGTTCCACCTTCAGAGTTCTGCTCCACATTCTGCCTCCAACAATAAGCCATTGCCGCACCATTGATGTTCTAAATGCACAGTTCTTTTCTTCTGTTGTTCCTTTCGACTCCTTTTGTTTTATAACGTTTGGTTCAGGTTCATCTCCCCTTGACACACAGTTCTGCTTTAAACCTTTTCCTAACCTCTTATATACCAGTGTTCTGTTCCTTCGACTGAGCCAGCGGGGAATCTATTGGCCCTTACTGCTTCAATTACGTTCATCTTCAATGTTTGCTGCGTTTATGAGTTACACTAACCGTGATTTCACCAAACTGCTCATAACTTGCGTCTAACGCACCTGCACACAGTAAACTAAACAGTTCCTCGATTTTCAACTGTGGAATGGAAATTTCTGGGTTTGAACTGAGTTCTCTGCTTTGAGAGCATCGATACTTCGAAACTCACACTTCCAATCAAATATTCAACCCTACTATGCACTCAAATATTTCTTATATACATGTATAGAATCTCTATTAACCCTATCGAATCCACCATACAGAATTACATCCTTTATAAATTCTATTATTGAGCTCTCCACTGTTTTCAACAACAATCATCAATATAATGGATCTGATCATTGCATCATTAATCTTCTGCTTTTTCTATCATTTTATTCAGAGGAAGTTACAGCATTTTCTTTTCTAGGACTGCTCGAGAATCATTGCTGCTTTACATACAATTCAATTGTTCTAACATTCAAATCTTCAGGAAGACATCTTCAATTTCTTTTCGATGTATCTTCATGGGCTGATTACCCAAAGATTTATTACTCACTTAACTGCATTTATCCAAGTGGACCTTTTGAAAGATGTAATGAACTAATGATAGGCACTTTTCTTACTCATCTTTCTTAAGGTGAATCATTGTTCATACTAGCAGAATGTTGCACACTGTGATCATCACTTAATGTGCTGATGTCTTCTTAACTTAGATGATCAAGAATAATGTTTCCTCTCTACCACCATGGTTGCTTGCTGCCTTCTCTTCTTTCATCAATCTGTCAGCTAAATAAACTTCTTCCCCTATAGTTCTTTGTTAGAGGAATTTTCTTTTCCCTTCATGATCTTATATCCGTTCTCATTATAAGGTGCTCTTCTTAGACTACTTTCATGGGGTCTACATATGAACTGCTCTCCCCCTAGGATTTTGCTTCATATTTATCACTGGTTGGATATTTTCTTTGTTTCCTAGAGCAGCTCCCCCTGAGACTATGGAGGATTTATTATGTTATTGAGATGATAGGCTCTCCTTTTCTCTTTTCCTTCCATACTTTATTGGGGTTCTTCATAATGTCTGCACTTCTTTTAAATTCATAGTTTTGATTGATTTGCTTTGTTTCCATCATCTGTCTAGAGTTCTTTAGTATATATGGCAGTTTACAGTCCTTTGCTTTGTGGCCACGCTTGAGGCATACATAACATCTTATTTGACCAAGGTGCATTTGTGCTGATGTGTAATGTTTTGTTCCCCTTCTTGAATACATTTTACATTCAACAGATTTATGTCCAAAATTATTGCATGCATAACAATGGCCATGGAAGTAATTTGTGTACCTGGTGAAGGATTATCTTTTCCATTTGCTTGCTTGAGGGGTTCTACTCTTTTGCTGCATCCTTTGCTGGTTGGACTGGATTGGCTTTGTCTTACAATATGCTGTATTATGTCCTAGTTTATGACAAGAGAAACTTGTGCTATTTTTCATAGGAGGAAAGAACCTTATTTGACATCTTCCAAATTTATTCATTTCATCCTCATAAGTGTATGAGCCTTTTTCTGCTGACTGTTTCATCCCTTCATTATCTATCCTCTCATGTTGCTGCTTGTTTTTGTTTGTTTCTCTGCAACTCATGTTCCTGCTGGTTTCTGCTTCTGGGGAAATTTGTTGAGTTGCTTCACTGTTCTTTACAGCTTTTACAAAAATGATTTTCCTATTATCTTCAACCTTGGACTTGCTAGTTTCACCTTCATATCCTATCCCAGCCTTTATGAGAGGTGACCTTTGAGCATTGAGAATTTGGTCCAACTGTCCAGAGCTTTTCATTAGAGGTGTATTCATTAATAAGTCTCTTTGGGATTTTTCTAAGTTCTTTCTTAGGCTCACTACTTCTTCTTCCATTATTTCACATTCCTGACTTTTCTCTCTCATTTGTTGCAACAAAGTGTCTTCTACTTTCTTTACCTCTTCAAGCTGTGTCTTCAGGCCAATAAGTTCTTTCCTATATTCATATTCTTTCTCATCACATATTTGTACCAATCTCTTAAGATCTTTGTTTTCATTCTTCAATTTTTCTATTTCAGTCAGGGTTGTGTCAAGTTTGGTTTTTTCTTCATCTGCAATTTCTTCATGACTCTTACTACCATTCACACTAGCAGGTACCTCATTTGATTGAACATCTTCCTTTTGACATGAATTTTTCTTCTTCTTGATTCTCTTCTCCTTCTTGACAATGCAATCCTCGATGTCTACTCCATGGATGAAATGCAATCTGTCCCAGATTTCTTTTGCAGAGTCTAGATCCATTATCAACTCAAGGTCCTTGTTATGAAGCCTGTCATATATCACACATTTTGCCTTGGCATTCCTCTGTTGTTATTTCACCGTGGGGGAGTCTGTGCAATAACCATCACATACAAGCTTCCATACTTCAGGTTCATAAGCCAATAATCCTGTTTTAACCATATCTTTCCATTCAGGAAAGTTTGTTGTATTTAACACAGATACATTTTGATAGTCCATGACTTAACCAGATCTCCTTCAATCTATTAAGCATACACCAAAGGAACCTTCTCTGATACCAATTGTTGAACTCTTAGTTAAACAGAGAGGGGGGGGGGGTGAATCAGTTTAACACATTCATGGACTTTTAAACCTTTTCCTTTAAAACTTGTTTTACTTTATTAACACCCTCATTTCATGATCAACATAATGTGTGAGCAATCTTTATTTATGAGCAGCAATTAATAAGCAAATTAGATAATGTATCAGCAGTCTTAATATGTTAGCAGCAAGTATTAGCAGAATAGATATATCATATCAACACATAGAAATCATGCACATAGACACCAGATATACGTGGAAACCCATAAAGGGAGAAAACCACATCTTATTATTGTTGTGATGCAAAGGCAAGCTCCAACTCCCTCTCTCACAGCAGTTTTAACGAGGCACCAACCTCGGCTCCAACCTCAGTGCAAGCTACAACAAGGGCTTAACTCCATCTGTGCCTACTTTTAACCTACGAGGCCCTACCTCGGTCATCTACAACTAACATTTTATCAAGCTACACTTCTGTGGGCCTGACTCCCATCTATTTTAGACTTCCAACCTACAAAGGCTCTTACCTCGATCGAAAATTACAGCATCTATCAAGCTACAACTTGATAGGGAAGCTCCAACTTCCTTACTCTTTAAAAAGAAAAACACTTGTTGATTTACCTTGGATATCAGCTCTGTTCTGTACCTTCTTCTCTGCTGTTCATCAACTCTTATATCAGACCTGCATCATCTCTGCTTAGCCCCTTCTTCTTCTTTGCTTAGCTCCTCCTTATTCACATTCTTCTTGCAGCTTGCTTATTCTCTTCAACTCTCTTTAATTCTGCCACACACTCTCTTCTTCTCTCACTCCTTTTTTCGTCAACACCTCTCCCCTTGGGTATTATCCTATTTTATACAAACTAGCTTCATGGCTATTTGTATTCTACTTGGAATTCAAAATGGACAGTCATGTCTCTTTTCCTTCTGCCTTCTCAATCCTTTTATCTGCTTATTCAGAAAATATAACTGTAAGTATCAATTTAAAATTACAGTGGGAATTTTTTCTCTCTCGGAGACTTTCCAATGCATCACAAACAATAAAAACGATTAAAACATTTACATTCAAATTATAATGCGAACTCCAGCTCAACTCATTTAGTCTTTTGGCTCATTGCGCATTTGTCTTTTCTTTGACTCTGTCTTTCTTTTCTGTGACTGTGTTTTATCTCTTTTCAGCTCTGTTTTCTCTTCTGCCCTCTGATGTGGTGTAACTGTTGCATACGTGTAATGATGCCTTTTATATCAGTGTATTTTATATAAATATGTAACAGCTAGCAATAAGTTTGGGAAAATTCTAGCCCTTTACACACAACAAGTGTCTTGTTGATGTGGCGAGTTGCGCAAGAGGAACATACATACACCACAGCAATCGTTGTATGTTAACAATCGCCCTCCACCTTAAGCCGAGGCCTGTGGGTCCACAGAACACGCGGCATATTTCAATATAATTGCAATCGTTACATAAAACAACTATCGACGTTTATAACACCTTTTTAATATCACAGTATTCATAATCCTTATCATGAACTATCAGAAATAAAACCCTTTCTTATGTAACTTTCGGTGATTTAATAATATACCCATTTAACATAAGAAACAACCTTTCGAGCCCACTTGCCGATCTTTGTCTATCCGCCGATGCGATGAGCTGCCTCCGATGCGATGTATCACCCTTGATTACTTCCAATTGCGATTAATCACAATCGTAAATCGCATTGTCAAGCTCCGCTGCCACACTTTCACTCCGATGCGATTGGCCAGTGCCAATGTGATTAGACCGTAACTCAAACATATAAAGTCATAACTTATAGAACCATCGGGTCCAAACTTCAATCGCAATCGCAACATGTATTTTCCTGTTCCGATGCTCGCTTTAACTCTGATTGCGATTAGATTGTTCCGATGCGATCATGCCGGTCTTCAAATACTTGTTAATCATATTTTATAAGCCCATCGGGTCCGGACTTTGAACAAATGCAATCGGGGCACACAATAGAAAAGTTTCGATTGCGATCAGAACACGGATGCGATTTGCACATATTAACTCCCGCATATAACAGGGTCGGGTCCGCCATTTCAATCGCAACATATTACAAAAGACGTGCGATCAATCGGAAAGTTCAGATTGCGATTAAGATCCTGGACGCGATTGAACCTATTAAATCCATCGTATAACGCCATCAGGTCCGCCAATTTGAAGATGCAATCGGGCCCAACACTTAAGATCTACCGATTGCGATTGGGAACTTGGATGCGATTAGCAATAAAATGTGGCATATAACTCGATCGGGTCCGGCCTTTGATCGGGCACATAAAAAAACTCCGTCGATTGAACCTTTTCTCCGATTGCGATTGGGGAGGGGTCCCACCATATAAATCTTGGTTCTTATAACAAAGAGCTCCACTTATATAACTAATATATATGTATAATTTGCCAATGGGTTATGCAATTCCTGGAATACGTTTTGTATATATATATATATATATATATATATATATATATATGTATTTATATATATATACTTTTCTGCTGGAGTTAAGCGATTCTCGGAATAATATTTGTATTATATTAAATGTATAACACTGGTTGGAGTGTGCGATTCCCGGAATATTATATATCTGTCCTTTGGGTTCGGAGATTCTCGGAATAATATTTGTGTTATATTAAATGTATAACGCCGGTTGGAGTGTGCGATTCTCGGAATATTATATATCTCTCTGTTTCTATCTCTTCTTCTTGTCTAATGCTACTCCTTGCTTCTTCAAATGGTCCTGTCTCTGCTTCTCTTTTCTGCCCTGCTTCTTCTTTTTGTTGCTTTTGCTACCTCTTCTTATGCTTTCTCTGCTCCTTGGCTAATGTTTCAAGTGCTCCTCCTTTGTCATCTCCTTTGCCTTATTGCTGGTTCAGGTGCTGCTCCTTAGTGCTCCTTTGCCATCAATGACAACATTTCCAACACAAATAACTTTATGTGGCCTTGTACAACCATGCCCACCTGTAAACCCATGCAAGATAGCCTTACTCATTTTTTTAAGAGAATTTTTCCTAAGACATTGGCTTGAGGAATTATTCTTCTCGATGAGATGAGCAACAACCACACTGACTGAGGATAGATCGAGCTTAGCTTTCTAGCAATGCTGCTCTGGAGTCATATTGAAATTTTCTTAGGGCAATCCTAATTCTCATTCTCAGGTAAGCACACTGGCATCTGCTTGGGGAAATCCTTATTCTGAGGTAAGCATGCATGCCGACATAAGGGCTTTCCTGGTCTTGGCTCAGTGTCTCTAATCTTATATTGGTAAATTCTGGACTACTTCACGAACTGATTCAATGTTGACAACCTCAGAATGTTTGCTTAAATCTGAATTTACAACAAGGTTTTGGATTTGATTAAGGGCATCACATGCTTCAATACTTCTTACAACATCAGATCAACTCATTCTGAACTGCCTTACGAACTAATTCAATGTTGACAACCTCAGAATGTTTTCATAAATCTGAATTTACAACAAGGGTTTTGGATCTGATTAAGGGCATCACATGCTTCAATACTTCTTACAAAATCAAATCAACTCAACGCACTATAGTGACCAAGAATCTAGATCGATGTTGATCCATCAATCCAATGGAGAGGTAATTTCTGAAATTGTTTCTACAAGTTATACCAATGCTCAACAACACATTCATGCTCTGTCCTTTGCAACATGTGCACTACTAAAAAATATATTATGGTCTGTCTGAAAATTATGTAAATAGACTCTACTCAATAGAATCCCATCGAACTAGTCTTAGTCCATCACTCCATAATTCTATTATGCGCACAATAAATACATGATCCATTGCACTTCATATTTAGGAAACTAACTCTTACCTTTTCGGATGCTGCATAACCTGAACCTTCTTTCGAACGCTGACCCTGAACCTCTTTTGATGCTGCAGAATAGGATGGTTGTAGCTCATCCTAGTTTGGCCTCTTATTGAAGTTAAAAGGAAAAAAAAAAAAGCTTAAAAACACTTACTCTCAACGATATGAAATAATTCCAAAACACATTAGCACTCAACACTCGTTGATTGACATTACTTAAAAAAAAAAAAAAATAGACATACATCATCATACATCATAATGCAAATTCTCCCAACTGCAACATACACCCCAACATGCTTATCCTCCCAATTGCCACATGCACCCCCCAACTACCACATACACCACTACCATGCAAATGCAGTTGCCACCTACACCACACCCCATGCAAAAAGAGGTCTTTCACTTGTATTATCTTGGATGGGCTAGATCTTTCTTTCAATTCGCTCTTCACGCATGAGCTCAGGAGGTGCAACTCGAATAGTTGGGCTTCTGTGATTTCTTCACGCATGAGCTCAGGAGGAGAAACTTGAATCATTGGGGTTCTTCAATTTTTTGTTGATGGAATCATTTCTTTTTTTTCTATTTTGGTGTTGGGATTCTGCAATTTCCATTTCCGTTAATGGCATTATTAGTTTTTCTTCTATTTTGGTGTTTCTGTTTGGTTTTCTGGGTTTCTTCCATTTCCATTGATGACATCATTAGTTCTTCTTCTATTTTGCTTCTATTTTCATCTTTTGGGCCTCTGCCATTTCCATGTTTTTATGTTTTGGGGTTCTTCCATTTCCATTGAAGGCATCATTAGTTATGCTTCTATTTTGGTTTTGCTTCAGATGATGGCATCGGTGGTTGAAGCTTCATCAAGTGGTGATTCTTCAAGTGATAGATGTGAGGAGGAAAATAAGGATGTTACCTAACAAATAATCAGCAAGGAGGTACGTGTTGGATTCTTTTCATTTAGTGATTTCATTTGTATGAGGGCTTTCTACTGATGGTATCATGGTATTGCAGTATAAACTTGGGAAACAAGTTTCATTATGAGCCCGTGCTCTTTCTTATGGACATATTCATCAAAATATAGTTATTGAAATTGCAAACAAATATCTGTGCAAGATTATTTTAAAACCTTTACCACTTGAATATGTTTGAAACTTATTTTATTCTGTATCATTTTCAATGGGTTTAGATGGTTCCATGTTTACATATGTTATCTCTTTAGAAGTAACTCCTTCATATTCCCCCTCTCCATATGGACTGAGGAACTATCCCCCTCTCCACATGGACAGAGGAACTATCCCGGTATCAAATCATGCAACATGCATTCTTTAATGAGATATATGGTTATTGAAATTATAAAAATAAATGCATGCTCACTCGTTTAAATTGATAACTATTCTATCATTATAGAAATAAAGAGAAATTTGGTTTTTTCTTTTACCATTTTTCATAAGATTTTTTATTTTGATAGAGGACTGTGACCTTGACTCCACCTCTGTACTTATTTAAGAACATTTCTCCTTATTCATATAAATCAGAAACCCACGAACTTCTCTGATTGGCATAAATCAACACGTTAAGAATTGTTGACACAACCCCTACAAATTTTGGGCAAGCTTATTACGGGAAAACTTATATCAAACTTTGAACAAGCTCCTCCATTATATTAACATAAACTCGACTCAGGCTTTCAAAATACATCATTAATACTCCATTTTGGAAGAAAATTTGTTTTACTTCAGGATACCAGAAGCTTTGCAATATTCTCTCGAGGATTTGGTGTACTTTGGGACACTCACTAAGCTTTGAAATGTTTTCAAATTCATGCCTCACTGCAGCTCCCCCCATTTTGGTCCTTTCTGTGGCTTCCCCATTATGTTCATTTCCATAGTTCAAGTGACATGAGGAGCATGCATGGGAAGAGCCACTCTGTCATGGGCTTCTGCATGTGTGGCAACTGTTATAATGGCTGGCGTGCTTTTCATCTAAACCTTGGTAAGTGTTCTCTAAAATTGTGAATACACATTTACCTTTATTATTATTATTATTATTATTATTACTTGGAATTGTTGCAGCAACATTAACATTTAAACACATGTGCAGATATGCATGACGAGATATAAATCTTTCATAATCTTTCGTTTAAGTAAATCTTTTACCTTAAAGAAGAAGAAGATTAGGATTAGAATAATTGCCTATAATTTACCTATGAAAATCAGTGAAACCTGGGGAATCATCATAAATGGTTTTTTCTTCTTTAATAAGCCACACAACAAATGTATAGCGTGGGGGATTCTCCCTTTTGTCAAGACCTATTAAGATTCGTTTCAATTTTCTATTTTGGTTATACTGGTTGTTAAATTTTTAAAAAAATTACTAGATTCCAACTATTTTTACCGTTTGCAAATTTGCTGTAATGGACACTTCTATAAACATATTCCCCACAATTGAATATAATAGTTTTTGTGTGTTTAGAGCTTAATCTCTGGATTAAAATATTTTTTATATCCGAATGAAACTTGTTAGAATCGTTTATGCCTCATTATCATTATTTTAGTTGTAGTAATTTAATTTTTTTTAATATTTTTTATTTTATTTTATTGGAAATTTTAATAAAAATTTGTTAAAATTACTAGTTTGATTTATATAATATAAAGCGTTTACAATTTAAATGTTTTTAGAATTTTTGAGAGTAAAAATACTTTTTAAATCACCAAAAATCACGTCCCAACAAAAAAAAAACCTCGTGAATAGAACAATTTACATTTTTGATTATTATTTTGAATAACCAAAAATCACAATGGTATCACTTACCACCTAGACAACATTTATATTGTTCGAATCAAATAGTTTACGTGATTTTTTTTATTGTTAGTTAAGAGTTTATTCAGTCAATTTATAAAAGGAGTTCTCTTTTATGTTTTCTGCTGCTTATCTTTATCTATAATGGATGCTTCCAAGTCACTAGAGTTATCAAGTGAGATGGAAGCAGAAGAAATGTTCATGGACGCATAAGAAATGTTCATTGCCTATGAATCTGAATACTCACGTCAGTTGGAACAAACATTTAGTGAATTTTCGAGAGAGATGGAAGAGAAATAAACTCTTAGTGAGCTTGATCACGATGACGTTGGCATTAAACTCTGTCTTACTCTTTCTTAAAACTAACGGTATATGGGGTATTGTTTGATAAGATTTGATCTTTTATTTGCAAGATCTGACCCTCTTTAATTTAGGGTCGGGGTTTCATAATTTCCCTTTTAAGGTTTTCATTTGTTCTCAAATATAAAAAAAATCACTTTTTCTAGCTGCTCACTTGCTTGGTAGCAGTTGAAACGTCTAAAAAAAAGGAAAAAAATTCAGGATCATGCTGAAATGGTTCGAAAAGCCTTTGATACATTTTCAATAAATTTTTTTTTAAAGACCTGGACTTTTCACATTCTTTGTTTTATTTCTTTAAATTTTTTGTAACAGACCTGGACTTTTCTCATTCTCTATCCAAAGCATGTTGTCACAACCATCCACATCTATTTACAGTTAGTAAATTTTTTTTTTACATTTACATTTATCACAACCCAAAATTACATCCGAATTTTAACATTACAATGTAGACACCAACCATTAGTTCTGATATGACATAATAATCATTGTCAATTTAAAACATATGTAAAATGGATTTGGTGATCGCTATGGTTAAAATCTTAGTAAAGCCCCACATGGGAATGTCACGTGTGTTTGATTTCATATTCAGTGGCACATATATTATATAGGTAATGGTGCATGATTTGTTAATTGCCACTGGAGATGAGTGACTCATGTTCTGCTGGGCATTAATCAACGAACCCTATAAAATTTTGAGCTTTTAATGTGATGTCCTGTTTATGGACTACTGGCCATGCCACATGACGCTTACCTCTCTCACCGAGGCAGAGGTGTCATCTCCTCTGGAAAGTTGTACAGGGTTATTAAGTTTTCAGGATAGGTGTGTTTGTTGTCTCGTTTTCTACGGAGATAGCGAGGGAAAACACTGGAGTCTACAGCTAGTCAACTAGCTGCCTTAGCATTATCGCTCCCTTAGTTGCGCGTTAACTGGTTCGACTCCGCTCGGGTTTATATGGCATAGATTTATCGGGTTTTCATGGTAAGCGTTCCCTCGTCGGCCTTCCCATCGTTTCCAGTTTCTTATTTGCTCTGTAGAGTTCTGGTTTTAACTTCCATTATTTTTATGTGTTTACCTCGGTATTATGTCCATTCCTCCAGGTTTACTCGGCTCGCACTGGGGTAGAGTTCCCCACTGCTGCTCGAAGAAACCATCCTTCCTTCGAGCAAAACCCTTGTGCATATTTGTCAGGTATGGATACTTATTCAACTGCCTGTGCATGGTTCAGGGTTTCCAAATGCTAAGTTGTAACTCATGTTCGGCTTACGAAAGTTTAAGGTTGATCCTTCTAACCCTCATCATTATTTTTCTTATTGCATCTGGAATTTGATCAAGCCTCACGAATGTGAAACCCTCGACATGTAAGTTATCTCAGGTGTTCTTTTCCTAGCTTGGTTTATCCTTTCGCCAGTCCTTTACAGACTTATAAGCTTATTAAGTTTCTAACCAGTTGATTTGTTTGCAGGTGAGGAAGTCTTGCCAACCCTTCCCTTGGCTCCTCATGTTTTAATCTCTTCCTACAGCTAATATGACAACATCATCTATTCATAGGTACTTCATGCTGCTACAAAACAATTATGTAGTCATGACTCCAAAACTTGCATATAGTTAAGTCTTGAGTCTGAAATACTCTGCCTAGGGTTTTGTAGCTGCGCAGAGTTTAGTTCTATTATGATGATAGCTTTCTGAGCTTCGTTTTCAGTTCAATATGTATGGTGATTCTGGATTATGGCGATTTTTTCCCTATGTAACTATTTAAAGTTCTGGTTATTGTGACTAATGCTTCGAGATCTAACAGCCATGCTGTTGTAATACTCTGGTTTGATATTCTTATACCATTTTGTTTTATTCGAGGAATTCCTTTTTCCTTTTTGTGTATATCGTTTGGAAGACAGAGTTCCCACAGCATGTAAGTATGTTTTCTTTTTAAGAGCTTTCTGCAAGTATTTTGGTTCTCCTTTTGACTCGTATCGTGGAGATAGTGTATGAAAAACATATTGACAGTATAGTAATCATCCTAGCATTGTGGGAATTCTGGCCTTGCGTTCTTCTTTTATCGTAATATGATCTTATGCTCGATTACTATGTTAGTTGTACACTGGTTATATCTTTTTGGTTTCTTTTTCTCATGGTCCGCATATTCATATGGTTCTGTACATTACAGTGGTATTCGTTACATGCAACGAAGACTGATATTGCTGGGTGTATCCCTCATTACAGGTTTCTAAATTTTTTTTGTAAAGAGTATTTCTAGTATTATTAATTGAAACCAAGGGCCATGGTTGTTTTGCATACTAATATTTAGGTTTTTAAATTGTTTATGAACTCGCTTAGACCCTATGGCTCCACTCTTCCATTTTAAGGGCTGCGTATAGTTTTTTTTTTAATAAAATGAACAGGAATAGGGCATTGTTTTGACCCAAACCTAGTTCTACAAGTTCAGTATCTCCTTAACTCGGATTTACTTCAACAACTCTATTTTGGAAAGAACATCTATTATTGTATACTATTGCATGCATAGCCTCTTCTTTTCCTGTCCTTCATTTTACAACTACAGAGTTTGCTCGCACGGTAGTTTCTTTAAAATCAATACTAAATTTGTACTCTTTGTCTTTTTCTTGTTTCATATACTCAGTTAATCTATTCACAGAGTTTTTGTTCTTAAAAAAAAAGATAAAATACAATCCCTATACGTTTTCAGTATGATTTTTATCATAAAAGAAATTATGTTCAGTTTTTCAATTCTCTTGCTCGCCAGAAATAATTTTACTACAGAAGTTAGGAGAAGCTAAATCTAGCATTCAATTTCTTTCTTTCCAATACACAGAGTGATAGCACACCGAGTTATCTGAAATCTTCCAGTTTACTGAAAACTGTTAGACAAATACTTGGCAGCGCTAAACATTCAGACTTACTAATAGAAGAGAAGTCTTGAACCAATAAAATCATAAAAATTCTAACTTTTTCTACAATTTCCAAAAAGAAACAGTTATCCTATATTCATAAAGTTCCAGTTATTGAACACTTATCTGAAAAAGGAACAATAACCCTTTAAACTGTGGTCCTGCCAACCATCAAGGGAGGCAATGACGTCCTCCTCTTTCCCCCTAGCTCTAGAATTCTGGACGGTGCCACGGGTAATAGTGGATAATTCCTTTTGCTGTGACCTCAGGATGGCCAATCCAGTCACAAAACAGGTAATCTGGTTCACAAGGGTTGCAGAAGATATTCTCAACTGGTCTTCCACCCAGCTCTAGAAAATACTTCACCCTATTTTTCCAAATTTCACAGAAACCCCACCTCTCTCCTAGGATTTTATTCTATCCTAGAGGGTAGGTAATTTTTTTCCAACTGTTCCCAACCACCTCCTATTCTTAGCAACTTTCACCAGCAGCTTAAAGGATTACTTTTCCATTCACTTGTTCCACCTATTAACTTAGTAACAAAATAAAAGAAATACTTTTGTTTCAAGAACAATTACAAATAAGTCTTTTTTGCCAAGAAAATAAAATAAAAATAAACAACTAAGCCAATTTGTCTTTTAACTATTTGTGGCTAGTTAACTCTTAATGAGGTTGTCACATCTTCCCCCCCTGGAAGTAACACTGTCCTCGGTGTTTCAACCCATCTCTGCAAAGAGTTATGGGTATGCTTCTTGCATAAACTTCTCATCCTCCCAAGTAGCTTCGTCTGGTCAAAAGTGCTTCCACTGCACTTTCACCTAGATAACTACTCTTTTGCGGAGTTCAATTTCTCTTCGATCAAGTATGCATTGCGGCACCACCAAAAACTCTCTGTCTGATTCTACCTGAAAAGAACAAAAGTGTTTCCAAATTAGTACACTTAGATATATTCAAGCTTCAAACTAGGATTTATTCCTATCCTTCTTCCTACTTGAATATTCTGCCAATGAATTACATGTTTCTCATCATGTACATATCGCTTCAACAAGGGTACATGGAATACATTGTGTACTCGGATATGGCTGGGCAAGGCCAATCTATACGCTACTGGTCCTACTCTTTCCAATATTTGAAAAGGGTCGTAGTACCGAGGAGCTAATTTAGCACAAGAGGTCCACCTCGTGGTACTTTAGGCTTAATTCTTACGTATACATGGTCCCCTATCCTAAATTCACAGTAGGACATTTTTCTATCTGCAAAAACCTTTTTCCTATCTTGCACCGCCTTCAAATTCTGCCTTATTCTTTTTACCTCAGCTTCCATTTCAGCCAAAATCTTAGGTCCCAACAGTAATTTTGTTTCTAAACTGCTTCAGTTTATAGGCGTACAACATTGCCTACCATATAACGCTTCAAAGGGGCTCATTTTTAGAGACTCCTGATACCCATTGTTGTATGCAAACTCCACAAGGTGCAGGTAATCCTCCCACTTGGTTGGTTGCTGCATCACATACATGCGTAGCATGTCTTCCATAATTTGGTTTACCCGTTCACTTTGCCCATCATTCTGAGGATGATAGGCAGTACTAAAATGTATCTAGGTTCCTAATCCAGAAAATAAAATTTTCCAAAATGCGGATGTAAACTTAACATGCCGATCTGAAATCACAGTTTTAGGTATGCCATGCAACCTAAATATATCCTTCATGAATATATCCACAATTTGTACCGTCTTGTAGGTAGATTGCATAGGTATGAAATGGGCAGATTTTATTAATCTGTCCACCACTACCATAATAGAATCATTTTGTTTCTTTGTTCGTGGTAACCTTGTGATGAAATCTAAGGAGATAACCTCCCACTTCCATTCAGGAATGGGTATGGGCTGTAATAACCCTGCAGAATGCTGATGCTCCACCTTCACTTGCTGACATTCCAAGCATTTTCTTAGATATTCTACATTGTTCTTACGCATTCCTGGCCAATAGTATACCCTTCTTAATGCAGTGAGCATCTTTTGATATCCTGGGTGGCCAGCGTAGTTTCTGCGGTGAAATTCATTTAGGATCAACTCCTTAAGACTTGCGCGGTTAGGCACATAGATTCTTCCGTGAAAGGTCAACATCTTCCCTTCATTTCTTCCATACTCTGTTGCCTTGCCATGCTTCTTATCATCCTCCATTTGCTGCCACAATAATTTATATTCCGGGTCTTTCTGGGCTTCCTCCCTTAATTGTTCTGGTAACTGACTTTCTAACAGATTAAAGTATAGGGTAGTAATACCGTGCAGTTTTCTGCTTAACACATCGGCCACACTATTTTCTTTCCCCTTAACATGCTATATATCCATGTCGAATTCACTCAAAAAGGCACTCCACCTTTCCTATCTAGAATTTAGATCTTCTTGCTTAAAATAATTAGTTAAGCTGCTATGGTCTTTTTTAAGTACAAACCTTTTACCTATCAAATAATGCCTCCATACTCAGAGGGTGTGCACCACTGTGGTAAGCTCCAAGTCATAAGCAGAATATCTTTTTTCATGTTCTTTTAGTTTCCTTGACTTGTAGGCTATCACTTTACCTTCTTGAGTTAGTATTGCTCCAATTCCTTCCTTGCTTGCATCAGTACAGACCTCATAGTATTTTTTCGGGTCAGCTACCCTCAATACTGGGGCTGTAGTTAGGAGTTGTTTCAGCTTTTTGAAGCTGTCCTGACATTCCTTTGTCCATCTGAAAATCTTGCCTTTCTTATGCAAAGACGTGATGGGAAAATAAATTTTAGAAAACCCTTCTATGAACCTTCTATAACACCCAACTAGACCTATAAATGATCTAATGTCTGCCACATTCTGAGGTACTCACCATTCCATGATGGTTTTGATCCTTTCGGGATCAACAACTATCCCTTCAGCCGATATAACATGTCCCAAATATTGGATTTCTGTTTTAAAGAAATCACATTTGCTAAATTTAGCATAAAGCTGATGTTTCCTCAGCATGTCCAATACTATCCTCAAATGCTCCTTATTCTCTGCCTCACTTTTTGAGTATCCCAGTATGTCATCTATGAAAATAAGTATAAATTTACCCAAAAACTAATGGAAAATGCCATTCATCAACCTCATAAAGGTTGCTGGTGCGTTTTTCTATCCAAAGGGCAGCACAAAAAATTCATAATGACCATATCGATTGCGGAAAGTTGTTTTACAAATATCCTCATCCTTAATCCGAATCTGATGATACCCGGATCTTAAATCTATTTTAGAGAACACCTTAGACCCTCTTACCTGATCGAATAAATCATCGATCCTTAGTAAGGGGTATTTGTTTTTAACAATCAGCTTATTAAGCTGCCTGTAATCCATACACATACGTAGTGTTCCGTCTTTCTTCCTAACGAAAAGAACTGGTGCTCCCCAAGGAGACATACTAGGGCAGATATAGCCCTTGTCTAATAATTCATGTAACTGTATCTTCAGTTCTGTTAACTCTGGCACACTCATTCTATATGGGGCTCCTGATATCGGAGAGGCTCTCGACAACAGTTCAATAGTAAAATCAATATCTATTTTGGGTGGCAGACCAGGAATCTCATCTGGAAACACATCCAGGAATTCTTGTACCACATGAATATCTTCGATTATCGGAGCCTTTTCCTTGGAGTCTGCATATCCTACTTGTATTGCATACAACTGACATCCTTTTCTGATACACTTACCCATCTGGGATGCTGTTATTGGTCGTAACTGTATAGGCTTTCTGATTCCTTGAATCTCTTTCCACATACCATCTTGCATTCTGAAAGAGATAATATTTTCTTTGCAGTTCACTAGTGTCCAGTGTCTTTCCAACCAGTCCATACCTAGTAAGACATCATATGACCCCAGTGGCAAGATGTTTAGATCCACTTCTAGCTGTTGTTCTGCCACTTCCAGCACGCAGTTAGGAAATTTTGTTGTTATCTTTCTTTTTGTGCCAGTAGCTAGCTGTACTAGCTAAGAATTCTTATATTTCTGTTCCTTTAATTTACATATTTCCACTAACCTGGGACTTACATAACTCAAACTTGCTCCAAAATCTACCAAAATTGAAACAGGTTTAGTTAGTAAAGTACCTTCTAGCTCAATCATTATAGGCTGAAAATCGGCTTGCCGATCTTCCAAGGCTGCATTGATGCGATGTATATTACACGCCACGTCCCCCACTGTAGATGCCTCTTGTAGGTTTGCTACTATTTCACCTTTATTCCGTTGGGGGAAGTTTTTATAATAATGAGCCTCCCCACAGCCCCAACACTGTAGAGGAGGTTTAGCAATCTGCCCTTCATATGGTTTGCTTGACGCTTCTGTGGGTTTCATCTCAGCTGGCCACTTGGTTCTTTGATGATTCTTTCCAAACTACTTGTTGATAGAGTTTCATGCGGTGCCTTTAAAGCTGTTGTTTTTACTGCCTTTAACAGTAGAGTTATTTTTCTGATTTTTTTTGGGCTGCCAACTCTTTCCTCCTTCACCCTTGGCCTTATTTTGCTGATAGCACATTCGTGCTTTTCGGATAGCTTCGTCCATAGTCCGAGGGTTAAAAAATTCTATTCGCTCTCTCATATGAGCAGGTAAACTGCTTAAAAACCTCTACACCTTGGCTTTCTCTTCTCAGAGATAAGGTACGTATCGTAACAGGGAAGTAAATTTTGTAACATAGTCATCCATGGTCATTTTTCCCAGCCGACAATCATGGAATTCCTTAGCTTTGTAATCATAGAATATTTTTGTCAAGTATTTATCCTTGAAGTATTGTTGGAACAGTTCCCATGTGATGTCATGTTCATCAACGATTTGTACATTCTTCAACTCTTCCCACCACAGGGAGGCTTTTTCCCGTAACTGGTATATAGCCAATCTGGCCTTCAGATTGTTGTTGTATTCATATACCTGGAAATACTTATTTATATTTATTAACCAAGCTTCAGCCGCTTTTTCTGCCTCACCATGAAATGTTGGTGGCTTAATTTTACAAAATTCCCCCTGTAGTTCCACTTTTTTTCTTTTAAGATCTTGCTAGTCGGACAAATTACCCGACTCCACCTCATTAAAATTCTTGTTTTTGTTTTCTGTGAGAGACTCTTTTCAGTTTTTCCAGCAGTGTTGCTCCGAGTTTGCTAGTCCTCGGATTCTGTCGATAACTCTTTCTCAGCACTGGGGTGTTTTGTCTCTTGATTTTGTCTATCTGACAAACTCTTCAGGATCCTCTCTTGATCTTGTAACAACATCTCATTGTCCCTTCAGACTCTTATCATTTCCTCCTGGAGTTGCTGTACC
Source organism: Pinus albicaulis (assembly GCA_034641835.2). Classification (NCBI taxonomy): domain Eukaryota; kingdom Viridiplantae; phylum Streptophyta; class Pinopsida; order Pinales; family Pinaceae; genus Pinus; species Pinus albicaulis. The sequence goes on along the minus strand of CM076578.1, from coordinate 1,550,550,899 downwards.
GTATTTAGTAGAAATGTAGTTTGTTGCTGCTGTTCCTCAAGCAATCAACTCATCTTTTAGTGTTGTTCCAAAGTTAATTGAACCCACATTTCTAGATTCAAAACTATTGGGGCTTGAGTCTCATCTGGTTGTGATTGGGTTTTCATTACTCTTGCTTCCCCTTTGTGCTCTATACACATACATAGCTTCACTGTTAGTAGACCCTTAAGATCCCAATGTAGAAATCTGGCTCTGATACCACTTTTCACAACCATCCACATCTATTTACAATTAGTAAAAAAAAAATTACTTTTACATTTATCACAACCCAGAATTACATCTGAATTTTAACATTACAATGTAAACACCAACCATTCATTCTGATATGACATAATAATCATTGTCAATATAAAACATATGTAAAATGGACTTTGTGATCGCTATGGTTAAAATCTTAGTAAAGCCCCACATGGGAATGCCATGTGTGTTAGATTTCATATTCAATGGTGCATATATTATATAGGTACTGGTGCAGGATTTGTTAATTGCCACTCGAGACGAGTGACTCATGTTCTGCTGGGCATTAATCAACGAACCCTATAAAATTTTGAACTTTTAATGTGACGTCCTGTTTATCGACTAGTAGCCATGCCACATGGCGCTTACCTGTGTCACCGAGGCGGAGGTGTCAACTCCTCTGGCAAGTTGTATAGGGTTATTAAGTTTTCGGTACAGGTGTGTTTGTTGCCTCGTTTTCTACGGAGATAGCGATGGAAAACACTGGAGTCTATAGCCATTCGACTAGCTGCCTTAGCATTATCGCTCCCTCAATTGCGTGCTAACTGGTTTGAATCTGCTCGGGTTTATATGGCGTATATTTCTCTGGTTTTCATGGTAAGTGTTCCCTCGTCGGCCTTCCCATCATTTCTAGTTTCTTATTTGCTCTGTACAGTTCTGGTTTTAACTTCCATTATTTTTATGTGTTTACCCCGGTATTATGTCCATTCCTCCAGGTTTACTCAGCTCGCACTGGGGTAGAGTTCCCCACCGCTGCTTGAAGAAACCATCCTTCCTTCCAGCAAAACCCTTGTGCATCTTTGTTAGGTATGGATACTTATTCAACTGCCTATGCATGGTTCAGGGTTTCCAAATGCTAAGTTGTAACTCCGGTTCGGCTTACGAAAGTTTAAGGTTAATCCTTCTAACCCTCGTCATCATTTTTCTTGTTGCGTCTGGAATTTGGTCAAGCCTCATGAATGTGAAACCCTCGACAGGTAAGCTATCTCAGGTGTTCTTTTCCTAGCTTGGTTTATCCTTTCGCCAGTCCTTTATAGACTTATAATATTATTAAGTTTCTAACCAGTTGATTTGTTTGCAGGTGAGGAAATCTCGCCAACCCTTCCCTCGGCTCCACACGTTTTAATCTCTTCCTGCAGCTAATATGCCAACACCATCTATTCGCAGGTACTTCATGGTGCTACAAGAAAATTATGTAGCCGTGACTCCAAAACTTGCATATAGTTAAGTCTTGAGTCTGAAATACTCTACCTAGGGTTTTGTAGCTGTGCAGAGTCTAATTCTGTTATGATGATAGCTTTCTGAGCTTCGTTTTCAGTTGAATATGTATGGTGATTATGGATTGTGTCGATTTTTGCCCTATGTAACTATTTAAAGTTCTGGTTATTGTGACTGATGCTTCGAGATCTAACAACCATGTTGTTGTAATACTCTAGTCTGATATTCTTACACCCTTTTGTTTTATTCGAGGAATTCCTTTTTCCTTTTTGTGTATATTGTTTGGAAGACAGAGTTCCCAGAGCATGTAAGTATGTTGTATTTTTAAGAGCTTTCTGTAAGTATTGTGTTTCTCCTTTTGACTCGTATCATAGAGATATTGCATGAAAAACATATTGACAGTATAGTAATCGTCCTAGCGTTGTGGCAATTCTGGTCTTGTGTTCTTCCTTTATTATAATATGAACTTATGCTTGATTACTATCTCAGCTATACACTGGTTATATATTTTTGGTTTCTTTTTCTCACGGTCCGCATATTCATATGGTTCTGTACATTATAGTGGTATTCGTTACATGTGACGAAGATTTATATTGTTCAGTGTATCCCTCATTACGGGTTTCTACGTTTTTTCTATAAAGAGTATTTATGGTATTATTAATTGAAACCGAGGGTCATGGTTGTTTTAGATACTGCTATTTAGGCTTTTAAATTGTTGATGAACTCACTTAGACCCTATGGCTCCAGTCTGCCGGTTTAAGGGCTGCGTATAGTTTTTTTTTTAATAAAATGAACAGGAACCGGGCAGGGTTTCGACCCAAACCTAGTTCTACAAGTTTAGTATCTCCTTAACTCGGATTTGCCTCAACAACTCTGTTTTGGAAAGAACATATATTATTGTATACTATTGCATGCATGGCCTCTTCTTTTCCTGTCCTTCATTTTACAACTATAGAGTTTTCTCGCACGGTAGTTTCTTTAAAATCAGTACTAAATTTGTACTCTCTATCTTGTTTTTGTTTCATATACTCAGTTAATCTATTCGCAGAGTTTCTGTTCTTAAAAAAAAGATAAATACAAAACCTGTACGTTTTCAGTATGAGTTTTATCATAAAAGAAAGTATGTTCAATTTTTCAATTCCCTTGCTCGCCACAAATAATTTTACTACAGAAGTTAGGAGAACCTAAATCTAGAATTCAATTTCTTTCTTTCCAATACATAGAGTGATAGCGTACCGAGTTATTTGAAATCTTCCAGTTTACTGAAAACTACTAGACAGATACTTGGCAGCGCTAAACATTCAGACTTACTAATAGATGAAAATTCTTTAACCAGTAAAACCATAAACAGTCTAAGTTTTTCTACAATTTCCAGAAAGAAACAGTTATCCTATATTCATAAAGTTCCAGTTATTGAACACTTATCTAAAAAAGGAACAATAACTCTTTAAACCGTGGTCCTCCCAACCATCAAGGGAGGCAATGACGTCCTCCTCTTGCCCCCTAGCTCCAGACTTCTGGATGGCGCCATGGGTAACAGTGGATAATTCCTTCTGCTGTGACCTCGGGATGGCCAATCCAGTCACAAAACAGGTAATCTAGTTCATAAGAGTTGCAGAAGCTATTCTCAACTGGTCTTCCGCCAAGCTCTAGAAAATGCTTCACCCTATTTTTTCAAATTTCACAGAACCCCCACCTCTCTCCTGGGATTTCATTTTATCCTAGAGGGTAAGTAACTATTTTCCAACTGTTCCCAACCACCTCGTATTCTTAGCAACTTTCACTAGCAGCTTAAAGGATTACTTTTCCATTCACTTGTTCCACCTATTAACTTAGTAACAAAATTTTAAAAAAGTACTTTTGTTTCAAGAACAATTACAAATAAGTCTTTCTTGCCAAGAAAATAAAATAAAAATAAACAACTAAGCCAATTTGTCTTTTAACTGTTTGTATCTAGTTAACTCTTAATGAGGCTGTCACACATGCTTTCTCTTATGTTGTAATAGGTCTCTCGTTTCGTTTGAGTAGAAGTTGCAATAAATATAGACTTCTCGCATTGTTATCCATGTAGTTTTTTTTATTTAGGTTTACCTTTTCCCATTTCAATAAGAGGTAGGTGTGATAAGTATATAACTGGCAGCATTACATTTTCCACCTTGAGATTGAAATTCCGGGTTCTTTACTCGACTGAAATGGGACTGGGGGTGCGCGGAGAGAAGCAACCACTTTACGGTGAGGCAAGACATCGAAGTGCAACTCTCTAAACCCTTCCAACCTTAGTTTATGTATGATCGGGCCTCTACCTCTATAGCGGCCCTTCCTCGCTTGACTTCTCATGACTGTGTATTTTTCCACGCAAATAAAAATTGAAATTGGGAATGGCAGGAGCGGTTTTTTCCTTGATACAATATTTTTCATACATTCTTATGTAATCTTTTTGGACTAACGGAATCTTTTTGAACCATTGGAAGAAAAATGATGGGATCAAACCTTGGTTGCCCTTTTTTATGGCAGGGACTCGTTGCTCCACAAATATTTTTTTTTTTTTAATTCTAACCTTCCCCTGTTCTCATGGATTTTTTTTAACGATTATATTTTATTAAAATACTCTAATTTTTATTTATGTTTAATTTGATTTTTCTTTTTATTGAGGTATAATTAATTATGTATATATTTAAGTAAGGAATAAATTTGTTTGAAATTTTTTTTGGAATCTAATGATATTTCTTCAAAAAAAATCTAAAAATAAGAGTGTTAAATCATTTTCTTAATTGTAGAAATTGATTCAACATCTTCAAGAATCACTAGAACTCTCAAAATTATAAAATTTATGGTGGTAACTTAGATTTCCAAAAAGTTCACCAGACTCGAAAACCTTTTTTTACGAGGAAAAGTTATTGTATCATTAGACTAAATTTTCTTTTTTGTAAGTTTCGTATTACTTCTCATTATTATTATTTTTTTTCCATCAATATGTTCACATGGGGAAGGGAATTGAACATGTGATGAGTGCTATAACAGCCCACTTCATCACCATTTAAGTAGGTGAAAATTTTCTTAAGACCTAAATTTTTTCATCCGAATATAGAGATTGGTTTTCAAAAAATATAAACTTTGTATTTTTTAATCCAAATTTTCAATGGTGGAAATGCAGTCAACACCCTTCAAAACTCCTACAACACCCAAATTTATGAAACTAAGAGTTGTAACTTGGATTTCCAAAAAAATATTCCAAATTTTGTCAAAATCTTGATGTGAAAACAATTCTATTTTGAATGAAATCATTGCATACTTAAACTACCCAATTGATAATTGAATTGTCTAAGCAAGGTAAAATTTAGATGTAACAATGGTTTTCTTGTCTGAATCCAACACTTTTTTTTTCAAAAAATCCTAGAGTTTTTGTGAAATCCTCCATCAAAAAATGGATTTACCACACTCAAGAACCCCTAGACCACCCAAAACCGTGAAACTATAGCTGTAACCTATATTTCTAAGTTTTTTGTCAAAATTGTGCCAGAAAAACCAATTTTTTATCGGTGAAAGTTTCTTCGTTTTAGACTAAGCAAATAATAGAATGTTCTTTGACCCAAAGGTGATCTAGAGTCCAGTATGGGAGAAGTGTTGTTATGTAATATTACATTTATTAGTATTAAAAATAATATTTTTAAAGATCATATTAATAGTAGAAATTAATATCATGCACCTTAATTAAAATGCATCAATTTGCACCTTAATTTTACATCAATTTATATATAAATATAAAGAAACCAAAAGTTAAAAAAAAAAAAATTAGTATGATGAATAAATGTGATTTTTTCCCTACTTAATATGGAGATGAGTAAAACAAATTAATTTACTTTTTACTACCATGGAGAAATGTAATTTCTTCAATACTAAATATGGAGATGATAGAAAATAATATTATTGATATTTCTTGATATGTAATTCATTCTACATGTGATATTTAAAGAGAAAATATATATTAAAAAAAAAAATTATTTTGTAAAATATTTCAATGTCTATATTAAATGACATAATTTTATATCTACTTTATATAGAGAAAAATAATGTAATTTAAAATTTTCTTAAATTTTCATTTTCTAAGTTATTTTATTTGGGATGGGCATTGCGATTTGTTGATGATACCTTAGAAGCCCCGGGTGTGGATGGGTTGGATTAGCGCCTTACCCTTCTATATAATACTCCCGGAACCCTACGATGATGGAATGGATTGAGTTACTTACCAACCCATGAATGAGACCAGCAATAGATGTAGGGAACAGTCTTACTTACCTTGGTTAGACAACCCACCCACCTGCAATAAATAGATTATCTGGGGCCCTATACCATTAGGTCTTCCCAGTTACCAGTTTCAAGTTACCAGTGAGCCGCACTCCTAGAATACGAGCCATTCAACCTTTAGCCTTTCAACAGAAGCCATTAGGAGTCTTGAACCTTCAGCCAAGCCCACCAAGACCCAGTGCACTATGGTACACCCAATGAAAGCCTGAACATCGCTGCACGCGCTTCATATAATCACCTCATGAGAAGCCATACCAATAAATTCCCTCATCGTTACACAGTTAACTCGTCATTACAAACCCTGGATGGGGACCCAGCCCCCTGCCACTTTACTTGGGGAAACCCAGTAAGGCGTCGACGCAATGATTCATTTCTTTATTTATTGCTTCAGGTAGGGGGCAGGCCAGTCTGTTAGGTAGCCTGTGGGGCCAGTAAAAGGGCCATACATGAAATAAAGGCCTTGGCCCAGTTGTTTGCAAGAAGAAAAATATTGTTGTTGTTTGCGAAAATAACATCCTTTGGCTGTCCGGCCATGTAATCGAGAATAAACATCTACTCTCAGAAAGAATCATTCCTAAACACTCTAATAAGTAAATAACAGTTCTAGAGGAGTCCATTCTTTTATGGGAATACACCCCGGTAATAGAATAGAGAGGGGAGTCTATGATGTGGGCCGGTGTAGTTGTTGGGCCTGTATCTGTAGTTGTTGGGACAGATCATGTGGGCCACAGTCGTGCTTGTGCATTGGGCTCTATCTGCTATGGCTCGTTCCTTCCTACTCTCGTTACAACTCTTAGGTACAATAGAAAAAGAGTATAAGTCCCCCTTAAATGGTTTCCCCCTTAAAGTGATAAAACAACTAGCTAGTTCAATACTTCTTATAGTGTATAAGCACATCTTTTAGCTATTAATAACTGCGGTACGTGATAAGTTCGAATTATTGAGAAGACAACTACCAAGCATTTTCCAATCTCACGTGCCCATAAAGTTCGATCGTTACCGAGAAAAGTAGTGGTTGGTACTGTTTGTTTCACGTGAATAATAGGAGGTGTTTGATTCATTGTGTTACTGTTCTCATACCCAGTACGTAGGTTTCAGTGCCATGTGTGACAATTACGATTGTATGATAGCACCGGATTTGTGGTGATTGATTGTACATTGATGGCTTGAGAGGTCGCCAGCATAACGTCTTTCCCCGGTTCCCACAGGCGAACTTTCTGACCCAAATTTGCACGAACATGGAACGGGTGGGCGCTAAGGCCAGAAACTGTGAAATGCGTGCCAATACCGAATAGGGCATTAAGGTATTCCACTACTTGGCCGTGTTGTCCTAGCAATCACTCCGGCTTCACTGATAGCCTTTTCTTCCTCTATATGAGGATGCCCTTCTTTTCCCTGTTGGGATAAATGTATCTCTCCATCTGTTGCTCCCCTCGTATCAATTGGTATATTATTATCCACCACTCTTATTATAAGAATGAAATAGGAAGAAATGCATAATTACATATATAATGAGATATATATTTGTATACGATATTGTTCGTACAAGCATTCAACCTTCCGCCTTCATCACCAGCCATGCCAAGTCCAACAGAAGCCAGATGCCTTTCACCTTCAGCCAACCTTCAGCCATAAGCCTAGCACATACTTGAACCTGTGGCCCCAAAAGAGAGTTGTTCGTCTGATGGCGGCGATGGCGGCCCTCCCCTGTCGGTCGAGCGATAAATCCCTCTCTCAGGCTCGAGAGTTCGGTATCTCGACCAAACAATCTTATATATTAACTCCATATTAAAAATAATCATCTAGAGTAACAAAGAAAAGTTTAATGTATGTTTTAGATAAAATATTTCAATATCTAAATTGACTAAAATATTTTACCATGAAACATATAGAGAAAGAATGATTGAGAGAATTCTTATTCAATTGATAATTGCTTTTTAATTCAATATATGAGGGATACTTGTAATTCCTTTAATGTTTAATATGGATTTGATATGTAATATTTAGAAAATGTTTTTAATGAAAGCAATTAAATATAATGTGGAGAATGTCAATTATAAATAAAATATTCTAATGTCAAATACATATTCAACTAGATATATAGTATACCACATCCATCTTAAATTCTCAACATAGGATCAAATATCTTTTCATTTTAAAATATATTTTCATTTCAAGTTTTTTATTTAATTCATAATATTACTATTTATACTCAATCTAATACTCTTTATATCACTTGTATAACCTTTCTAACCTTAAAAAATAAATAAAAAAATGGGTAGAGTGTTCATTGTGAAACTTGAACAACTGCGACAACCCTTCACTTCAAATAACCCGTATTTTTTTTTACTTAATAACATATATAACCCTCCATTTATCTTATTTAATAGGGCTTATAGTATTTATTGGAATCCTTAATAATTAAAGATCAAACTACTTGTATGTAGTATTGTTCATTTAACTTCATGCAATTGTAAGTTTGACACGAAAGTGAATGTGTGTCTAAAAGTATCAACTTCGAAGCCGTATGGCTTTGATATCGTTACTTCTTGCTATATATAATTGACGTTTTATATATGTTTTTTCACCCTTGGAACCATTCTATGATGACATATATTTCTAGGTCCTTTTAAATCGACATACACACTTTATTGTTTTTTGGGAGGATATTGGTTATTTGTCACTTGGAAGCATGAAGGGATTACATCTATAATCACAATGTGCATTTAGAGGTGTAGGACGTGTCCCATGATTTGGTAGTCATCCAAAACAGACGATTACTAGTGTTTATTTCTTGACCATTGATTGGTATTAGGGAGTTACGGAAGTAGCTACCCGCTTTTCTCCCACATTACTCGCTCATTCGAACCCTTGCAAGCTGACGAGTGCTATCTGCGACCCAAACCCTCACTGGTATGATTTGATTATGATTCTTCTTAGTTTTAGGCATAAAACCCTTCCAAATCCTTCAAAAAAAAATTATATTTCAAACGGTCCATCCTTAGGTTTTCTTTACGAGCATTTGTTGAGTAATCGTGGATTCCTAACCTGTAATAAGAAAGCTATGGCAAAATAACGATGATATTTTCTGCCTTTTAGTCGGTAAGTATCCTCAGTAGTGGTATTTCTTGCTAGCTCGGTATCCTTTGCTACCATATTTCTGTCCACTCAAGTCTCTTTTTAATATAGAGCATTCGGAGGTGACGAACATATTCTACTCCAATACCCAGGTAATAGCTCAACCGGCTTCGTCATTTATGCCAAATATTCATAATGTTTTTCTATCTTTGTAAATTCTTTACTAACCCTTTTCATCTCCATGTTTGATACTCTATTGTGTATGGATTTTATTGCTATTTTTATGTCACTATCAAATTTTAAGAATATCAAATGGAGGAGTCTTTGTGTCTACGAATCGCGAGCTGATGTGACAGTTCCCGATCGTCGGACTCCGGCGACCCCCTTCCCTCCGGCGACAATCAAAACGAAAACGAATACGAAACGAAAACGGAGGAGACCCCACGGTAACGGGCCGTTAGCGGACCCCACCAGCTTCGCCCCTCCTCCCGTGAGCGCCCCTCTTCTGCCACCCGTCGTTCCTCCCCCACCCGCCACCCCCACGTCCGCCAGCCACCAACCCCAATTTAATGTTGCGGGTTTACAACTGCGCACTTTCAAAATCAATTTTCATCCATCGTCGAGTTTTCATTGTAGATTTCTTTCATCGTGCCAGAGTTATAGTGGAGCAGTGGAATCGGAGAATCGGTTATTTGGAGCGGAAAACTGCATTCCTCTGCATGCAAAGGTTAGAACTGCCACCCTAAACTACAGTTGCATCACATAACACTCTCAGGGCCGTGAAAGATGTTGTGCTCACAATGTAAATTGCATGTAAAGGTTTGAAAGTTCTTTTTATTATCCATTGGTGAATGTTGGGGGTGTCCTGAGTGGCTTTTTCAAACATATAATTGCACTGAGGGTGACGGTGTGGTTTTCTCACTTTGTTGGTAGCGCTGGAAAATAATTTACGAAGGAATATTATAAGAAGAGGAGATTTTATAAGTATGTTTTTTGTGTTCGATATGAATTGTATGATATGGTACAGAGTAATTGAATGCACAAGCCAATATAAGGTCTAATAATATTTATATATTCTATTAGCATATCTGACCATTGATGGGATAACTGTGGGATTCAATAGCTATAGTTGTATCCCTTATTTGTGTCAAGAAGAGTTGAAAGTTATTCCTTGATAAGGCGAATTTTTTTTCCCTCTAGAGGTAAGCTAGAATATTGGCCCCTCTATCAATTTGAGTTTGGACTTTGAAGTTGAAGTTTAAAACCCAAAGGGGTGAGAAAATTAGCAAGAAGTTTCCAAATTTAGGGATTGATATCCTTGGTTTTTGCGTTTATTTGGAATTTTGGATTTTAGAGTATTTTAGCCCTGTCTCTTAGTTATATGGGCCAATATGAGGTCATGAATATATGCTATCCATAAGAGGGATTAGCTAAAAAATATATATATACATACCAGGTGAGTATCATGAATGGAGTTCTTTTATTCCTGACGTGCCAATGTGTTGTTTAGCCAAGGCTTCACATTTCCCAGTCAAAGAAACATTAATCAATACTCCCACATGCTAAAACAAAATTCCTGAATTCTGATAAAAACCTTTCTTTTAGTATTTTTCCTCAAAAATTGTAAAGATTCTTTGGAATCACAAATTTGAGATATAAAATTTGCATAATATGAATACTATAGAGATTTTTCAAAAGACTGAATTTATTTACGCCATTCAGAAACACATTTTAAATAACAAAAAGACCACAAAATAAAAAAAATTAAGCTAGACTTTTTGAAATAATAAATTTAAATTAGACAAACAACACAAGTTCATCAAAATTGATAAAGAAATAAACTTGGTCCTCAAAAGAGGGCCAATGAGTCATTTGTTCACCGGTGAAGTTGCTGAGTGCGAAGCCATACACTATAGTCTACCCCACTCTCATGGAGTCAGTTTCAAAAATATACTCTTCTGACCTGGAAGTACTACAGAAAATCCCACAATTCTTGAGAATTTTTGACAAATTAGATACACCTCTGACCTGGAAGTACTGTTACCAATCTTTTTTCCAAAAAATAATATACATGATTGGCTTTTCTAACCCAATTTCATAGAAAACAACCAATAAACTTGTGAACTATCTAGAAACGATGAATTTTTTTTAGCATGTAGTTCCATTTATGTACTTTAAAATGGGTTACTAGTGAAATTTTTGTCCTATATGGACATTGGAAATCAAATTTCAAAAAAATATTTTTGTCAAATTTATAAAAAATAAAATTTTCACTGAAATTTTGTGTATTTGTTTTATAGTCAACTCATGGGCCTTTCCTAAATCTAAGCCTACTGTTACTCTTATTCCTGGCTAAGTCATTGAATGAGTTGAATATAGTATGTTTTCCTAGCATCTAATCTGCGGGAAGTCCTCTCCTTTTAGCACAATCTCTAATAATTTAGATAACCCTTCGGCTGCTCTGATTAGTGATTCACTAAATTTTGCTATTTCAGGTTCTTGGGCTCCAAAGCTGTTTGAACAAATTCATAGCTCTTCAGTGTTGTGCAGCTTTTCAAAAATTTCCAATACATATTCAAAGTCTAAATTATGCATTATGGTTGGAAAGTTATTGTTTCAACAAGTTGACCTAGTTGGATACCCAAATCAGTGCCTCCCAAACTCATTATATTTGTCATGTTGCTTGTGTCCCAAAATCAGTGTATCTTTCATGTGGCTTGTTTTACAAGCTCACTATGGTTACTCATCACCTCGTAATATGATGTTTGTCATATGGCTTCATATTTTTAGACTTTTCATCTCAGTATATCTGTCTGTGGCTTGTGTCCCAAACCCAGTTTATTTTTCATGGGGCTTGTTTTACAAGCTTACTATGGTTACTCATCACCTCTTAATAGGACGTTTGTCACATGGCTTTTCATTTTTTCAGACTTTTCATTCCCAATATTGCTGAGCTATAAATAATAAAAACAAATTTTAATGGGATATAGAGTAGTAATAGATTCACATCAGGGATTATTACCTCTGTACTTTAAACTTTTATCTACTGTTCTGGTTCAATTTAATTTATTCAAATTTTTTTCAGTTTTGTTTATATCACAACCTGATAAAATTTTTGCAGTTTTTGGAATCCAAATGATGTCATTTTATATTTTTTCGAACTATCTTAATCTCAAATAGAGTATCTTTGACTCTTTCTTAGTTTTCCAAGTGAATCATGTAAGAGTAGTGCTAAACATTCTTATAAATCTAGTCAAAGACAATGTCCATGAAATTCCAAGAAAAATCAGTACAAGACAATCACCACCTAGAATCATGGCTAGTGTTCAAAATCAAAGAAGGCATCGGTTAACATTAGGTAGTTTTTCACTACCAATCCAATCTCCTGATCTACCTAAGAATATAGAGAAGTTTTTTCAAAAATTCAATACAGAAAATCATGAAATTCTAGAAATTTGCATTTGTAAAACTCCAATGTTCACATCTTTCAGATTTCAGCAAACTGTGCTGCTTCTGCAAGGATTTTGAGGGGGTTGTTTTTGGCCACTGCGCTCCTCCCTCTTTTACGCTTTTTCTGAACTGTTTGCAATTTTTTTTTCACTTCCTACTGGAAGCTCATCAATAAACACAATTGGTTCCTTCAGTTTGGGATTTAACTTGGCTTTCAACCCCAACCTCAATTTGTTTGTAGGCCTTGTTCGTGGCCTCTTACAGTATTCTGTTACATGCTGAATTTCTGCAATTGTTTCATTTTTTTTGTTCTCTTCAACTTTTTTTTGCTGTTGTGTACGCCTCCTGTTAGGGTTGTCAGTGGCTTTTGCAGCAGCTTGATGACTGCTCTCGGCCTCTGTAGGTAAAGCCCTTCCCTTCCTATGTTTTCTAGGAAGTGGCTGTGGAATTACCCTCTCCCTTGATTGTTGTGCTTGCTTCTTTAAAGCATCAAGGTATAGGATCTGAATGAGGCCATGGTGGTAGACATCATGGGGATATAAAATCTTTACTTTTCTTGCACAAGCAACCATTTTTATTAAACTCTGATGAAAGAAATAAGGGAGATTCATCTTATTGAACTCGACCATGTGTACCAAAAATCTCATGTGATAAAGGAAGACCTTAGAAAAATTCCCATCACATGTTAAATAAAGTTGAGTCTGCCGCATTGGTTTTTCCCACTATGGTTTTAAAATGCTAGAGTGGACCCCAACGCTCTAGCAAGGGTCATGAAAATTGTCTTTTAGGAAAAAATTCATGTTTACACCCTGTACTGGTTTCCTTTTGAACCACCTTTCTCCCTCAGCTGCTATGTTTTTTTCTTTCGCAATGCTTTCCTATGTTACAGGAAACAATAGCCCCTCAACCTTTGCGTTGTTACCATCAAAAGTATCAGCGAAATCAGAAGAATATTTCATTTTATGCCCACTGAACAACTTAATGATGGGCAACCAGCCTGCTTCCCTGAAATATGGAAATTCATCAGCACCATATATTTCGAATGTAGAAGCTCCATCCGGCTCATAACGATATAGGTGCCCAGTCTTGCCCATCTTTCAAAAAAACATGAGTAGTTATCAGAAATATAGTTTAACTAATGCAACAAGACAGTCATAATGTGCATTAACTCTACCCGGTGATGTTACATTCCAAACAAACAAACTAAAACAAATAAACACCTCATGAGCATATATAATTATGCTCTAAGCATGGTTGTAGAATAATTATAGGTTATTGATCCAAATAGTAAATTTTGATTATAAAATACCAGTGCAATGATAGTTTTTTCAATTTAAAAATGCATATCAAATTCCTTTCAAAAGGGGCACTCTAGGGAGTTATATGACTTCTACTACAGGCCTCCCAAGGAGGAGGTGGTTAAAATAAGCATGATTATATGGCAGATATTAGTCATGGAAGATTTATAAAAAACTTAAAAGTTCTGAAATGTTGGAATTTTTTTCCTGTAGGAGCTGGAAAATGATTTTCCAGCGCTGGAAAATGAAAATAAAGTAAAATTCAATGAACATGATAGAAATGTAAAATAAGCCAATCATTGGCTTAGTGCATGGTGATTAATATTTTCCCTTTAGGATTTATTAGGCTTGAACAAGATAGAAAGGCAAAATAAACCAATCATTAGCTTAGTGCATGATGATTAATATTTTCCCTTCAGGAGTTATCAGGCTTGCAAAAAGTCTATGGATAAATAGTTATGTTATTCTCATATGTTAGATAGAAGAATATATCTTGTAAAAGGCCAATGCATGTGATTTTAGAGAATCAACCTATGAAGCAGAGACATTATAGTTAGCAACTCCGTTGTTCCATTCACACAAGAAGAATTTATCAGTTTTGTGGGGCTCTTGGTAGTTTTATGGTTTAATAATACATTGCTAAATAGCAGTTTAAAGTTATATGTCAATGATATTTCAATTTTATCCTAGGAATTTCAACGATAAGCCTATGAACATTGGAAAGGGTTCAATATCCAAACCCCAGGAAATAACCATTACAAGATCCTATCAATCATCAAAGAAACTAACAAAATGAAAAATGCCGCTGTAAATTGATAGCCCAGTTTCGAAAGACGGGTTACGGTAAGCACATGGCTGTTGAGCCTGTAGAGTGTTCTCTCTGTAAATAAATTGTGGACATAACAGGATGCATTCATTTCATCTTTGTCCTGAACTTATTTGGGGGAAAAGGAAAACGCTAGTTGGAAGCTTCAAAACTAAGGGAAATTCAATGGGAAGAAGGGCATATGGGCTAACTGAAGTTAGCACCTCCATCTCACTTTGACCCCATCTAAGGCACTGGTCTTACTTAGAAATCATTGAGGTTTTAATTGAGACTCCTCCCTTGACCATTTAGGAGGTTGTTGGATCTAGCGAGCATGGGCTTGGGCCAAGATAATAATGTGTCCCTGCTCTATGTGTTTCCATCCAGTAGGTTTGCCAAGACCTTAGTAACACTGCTATTTGGATCAGTAGCAGGTCTCAGATGTCAGAAGGAAAAGTGGTAGAAAAGAATTTTGCCTTCACTTTTTGTATTCCAAATTTTGGGTCTATTTCTCCCAAATGTATTTTCAACTATCAAAGTTTAACTTGTGTCTTAGCAATACCTCTATTATTTTACTTACTTTCTTCTTCTTGCTTTATTTAAAACTTTTCATATGTGCACCCACTATGTATCAACACATATGTACTCAACATTCGCAATGATATATTTATGGGGACATGTGTTGGCCATTAATAAAATTATCTTAACTTATCCTATCTTATCAATAGGCAATGTGTTGGTCATATAATTTATTTGACTCAGTTGACTTGCTATATCTTTTCTGTTAGCCTGTCTCCAAGTTCATGCACGCTTTAAGACTAAGCCACTTACAAGCCACCAAGAGGATTGTTCACTACATCGAAGGTATGTATGGGCTTGGTATATAGTATTGCAATAAAAATGTGAACGCACTGGCTGATTATACCAACTTGAATCGGGTATGCTTTGACTTCAAGGATGTAGAACAATAGTATGGTCCTCTAAGAAACAAAAAGTTTTTTCCCTATCAAACAAAAAACCTAAAAAAAGTGAGGCAGTTCATGTCGGTGCAGAGGCAGTAGGGATTGGCAACCTAATGGGTGACTTCATATTTCCTTTTCCATAAATTGACTGTAGGGTATTGTGACAATTAAAGCACAATACAAGTAATTGAAACCCTGTTTCTCATTATAAAATGAAGCATGTGGAGCTTCTATCAAATTGTTGATATCTTTATAAATCCATGGACAGAAGCTAGGTATGTGAAACTTCTGGCTATGATTCAACTTCAGCTTTTATAATGCGATTTCCGGCCCAACAGAGGATTCAGCTCCCACCAAAATCTAGTGACATGGTCTCCAGGGAAACATATCAATTAAGCAATGCAGGCATAGTCCATCACCATCATTGGATAGCAGGATAACAAACAAGTTTTAGTACGGAACAAAGGTCTTGAGTTGCAAGATACAAATCTTATGTGATGGCCATCAACAAAATATACAAGTTCCAATGGCCAATAGAGCTTCAGAGCTCTGCATTGAAGGTTCAATGGCCAACAGGGCTCTGGAGCTCCTAAGAAAAATCTAAGGAGATGCACATTGAGAAAAGATACAAGCTTTGGTACCCAGCATAGATTCATTTTACCTTGTACAGCTAAATCTAAATAGCAAAAACTATTAGGCGTGAAGTGGATATATGAACTTTGTCAAGGGATCCTGTCAAAACTTTTGTAATTGATCTTACTGATGCAAGCAGTGGCTTTCTTTGCTTCTAAATACAACTAAAATAATTCCAAATACATCAATTCAAATTCTTGTTATTCATAGAATATCAACATATAATTATTCTGTGATATAATGTAGCTAAAAAACTAGTTATAACTTATAAACTAACAATTCAATTTTATAACACTAACAATTTTGTGCAAGCATAATGGAGAGAATTTCTACAAGAGAGAATTTCATTGTGAATTTCTACAATAGATATTAACCAGCTATAACATTGAGCACTGCAAAATACATGACTCATCCCAGAATTTCTACTCAGAGAATTTCATTGTGAATTTCTACAACAGATATTGACCAGCTATAACATTGAGCACTGCAAAATACATGACTCATCCCAGTATTTTGACCAGGTAATTCATCTAATGAGGGCTAGTTACAGGATAATTCGGAAAGTTAGCATATTTAATTGGTGCAAAAGTGGAGTACATTGGAAATGTGTATGTTGGAACATGCATGCCTATCCCGGAAGGTTACTAAACCAAGGCAAGGTTACTGAACACATAGAGAAAGACCTTAAGCCTTTGTGAAAAGTCAATAATAAGTCAGTATCCTATACAACATACCTACCTGTAATTTCTATAGAGCCTTTCCTCGAATCTCTATGCAGATTTTCTTGAAATTGAGCTATATCTCTGTCTCTAGTTTTGGGAGAATAAATTCTCAATAATCATACGTTGTAGAATAAATTCTCAATGATTCCAGGAACAGAAAATGAGATCATTCTTGACGCAATGAAAAATTTTATATACTGAGTGGATGAATAATTCTAGTCCTCTGTTAATTTGATGATTTAGATGAAGCACATGACATGAATTATTACAGCTCTTATTAGTATTCCTACTGCTACACCCTTTCCTGAAGACCTTCCCAGCTTCTGAACTCCGTATCTTTAAGAAATGATCAGTGGGTGCATTATCGCCAGGCATCGTGATGGGTTCCACTATGTTATTGGTGTAGTAACTAGAAGCAAAAATAGAGGACATGAGCAGTGATTCCTTGGAGAGACGAGCTTCTGCTTCACCCCACTTTGACCAAGACAAGTATAAACCATAATGATAAATGCTAAGGCATCCTACTAAATGTGATTTTTTAAGAAAAAAATAGGTTAGTGGTTCAAAATTTTCGGGGTATATTATCTATGTATTAACAAATTGTTATTCCTGTAATAGTAATTAAAGTAATAACTCCCGCTATACTATTAATTGTTCATGTAAGATTATTGGATTTAGGTGAGAGGCCACATTCACTCACTGGTTCATTTTAACTCTATGGCGGAAATAGTGCATTTCTATTCATTTCAAAGGGATTTATGAATCATCGCCCAGAGGAAATGGGGAATTATATTATCCACTACTTTATAAAACACATGTGAACAATGAAAAGGATGGGACCTTAATCTACATACCTGCTTATGAGAGCTGCTACAGTTTCCTAGACAAAAGGAAAAGAAAACACCATTAAACAGATGTCCTCAGAAACACAGTAAAAAACAGTCACCGTCCTCAGAAATAGAGTATGCCGGGCTTCCTATCAAATGAAAAAGGGAAAATAGGATAAAACATTCACAAAAAAAGCAGTTGCTGAGGTGGTGCTAAAAAAAACGCACTTGGACCTCCATACCTAACTTGGACCTCCATAAGGACCGGTCCCAACCACGTGGAGAAAAAGTGATGGAGGTGAGCTAACCTATGAACTGTTATAATTTTAGTTTTGGGATTCTAACCTTATAAGCAACATAAAGTAAGGCAAATATGAGAATAAGAAGTCCTTGTGATATATAGTCGAATACAACATTTTTAATTATTCCTTGAAAAGATGCTTGAGAAATTTGAACCATAGTAGATTTAGATGTTCTGAAAGTATAATAATTTGAGTCTATATAACTTGAATTAAATTGAGGACCTAATAACTTGAAAGTTGCAACGCTTTTTATGTGTCTACTTGTACCATCTTCCATTAACTAAATTTAAAGATTTTAATATTTGCTTGCTTGAAGATCTAAAAATAATCTTCATGTGGCTTGAATCAACTAAACTCCCTTTTTATATCTTCCATAATTTTTCTAGCGTGCTTTATTATATAAATTTTGTATCCCTGCAGATTCAACTCTATTTGTTATACCATTTTACGCGCTTGATATCTGCAGAATCTTAACTCTATGTATTTCCAATTATTTACAGAAATAACTTCTTTTAAACTTATCTGAATGCATTTCTTTCTTTTCCTCCTTTTCATGTATAGATCTTGCTACTTCTGCATCACAGTAATACTTTCTCCTTCAAAAGTTCAATTTCAACCATAAAGTTCATGTTATTCATATTCCATTCATATAATAGTTGAACATAATCTACCAAAGACATGATATCTCCACAATTTAACGTATAGTGTCCCTGTATTCTAAGCATTTACTGTCCTTCGACCTAGTACAAGTATTCGACATTGAAAATTGGCAGGAGACCAGTAAAGCATCTGAGATAAAGGCCAAAGTATTTTGCTTGACAAGAGGAGGTTGGCAGCTAGTGGGGGCTGAGTAATGAAAATTCCGAAAATATATTGGTGGAGGGAAGGAAGACCACAAACCTGAAAGCAATGGGAACTTTCAGAGATCGATAACCTCTCTATATGTCTTTTGTGTTATTTTCATCAACTAATTTTGTATAGGATGTATAAGGCTAGCGGCCTTTGCATGTTGGCTCTTTCTTAGTACATGTAACAACATTGGAATTTGGTGCAGTAGTCATAAGTTAAAACGATTGAGGCTAAGCCTCCTGTAGTTCCATTACAGATGTGATTTTGGAATCTGGATCCATCTTTTACCAGCATATTAATATTTTTTCCAATTGAAATTTTAAAAAGGCCGTGATGTTTCACAGTATGTTGTATTGGCTACAAATTCTCAGTTTGCTACACTTTGATATTACAGTTTTGGTCAAATGAAACATTTTGATATTAATTACTGTTCTGTGCACATGAAAAAAAATATTTGTTTGAAGTAGAGGTTGATGGTGTCATATATGAATGGAAGAATGATAGTATACTGATAGAGTTTTCAAATGTTTTCAAATCAAGATGTACTCCAAAATAGGATCTCTCAGTTATTTATCCTTCTTGTAAATATTTTTTCAAAACCTGTTTCCAATAAAAGTATGGCCATAACCTAAACCAATCTTAATTTTAGTTTATCTATCCATGATTTTTCAAACACTTTTTCCAATAAAAGTATGGCCATAACCTAAACAAATCTTCATTTTATTAGGAGGAATAATTTATGTACCTAATCTCTTCAAATATCGCTTAAAGCCCATGCTCAGATGGAGATCTTCAATCATATTCAATCTTAGATAACCCTACTAGTACCACTCCTAAACAAGTTGATGAAGGCGTTGCCATACATTGATATATTAATTACAACAACAATTTGTTTGACAGTGAAGAATTAACATATGCAGAAATAAAAAAGAGAAAGAGCTCCTCTTTTATAGAGTGAGTCTCTTTCCTCAACCATTAAAATATTATTTTCTTTTAACTAACTCCATGACAAATCAAACAAATATTATAATGATGTAGTTAGATCTCTCCTAACTCCATGGTTGACCACGTTAAAACATGTGGCAAATAGGCTCCCTTAGACAATTCACCCCCATCCAAAAATAGTAGTAGTATGTACCAAAAAATGCTCATGAAGGGGACAAACCACCAAAAATAGGCATCAAACCAAGTCAAATGCAAAATGTCCACATGAAATGCACCCTCCAAAAATGTGCATGCATGCAACCACTCCCCGTGTGTGAAGAATTACAACAATAATTTGTTTGACAGTGAAGAATTAACATATGCAGAAATAAAAAAGAGAAAGAGCTCCTCTTTTATAGAGTGAGTCTCTTTCCTCAACCATTAAAATATTATTTTCTTTTAACTAACTCCATGAAAAATCAAACAAATATTATAATGATGGAGTTAGATCTCTCCTAACTCCATGGTTGACCACGTTAAAACATGTGGCAAATAGGCTCCCTTAGACAATTCACCCCCATCCAACAATAGTAGTAGTATGTACCAAACAATGCTCATGAAGGGGACAAACCACCAAAAATAGGCATCAAACCAAGTCAAATGCAAAATTTCCACATGAAATGCACCCTCCAAAAATGTGCATGCATGCAACCACTCCCCGTGTGTGAAGTCCAAGGTAACCAACTCCATGGATGAGTGTACAAGAAGATGAGTGGATAAAAACACTCCATAATAAAAGATGTAGTTAAAAACCCTAAAATAGCAAAAGGGCCATCTCCATAAAGCAAATCCAATAATATAAGGGCAAATTAGGATTTTACCATGCCAAACTAAATGAAATAATAAAATACATGTCTCCAAGAACAACAAGAAATGTCTCCACAAGTGCACCCTCCAAGAACATCCAAAAGTAGTAAAAAAATTAACCTTCCACATGTGCACCCATAAATGAAATAATCCTCCATATGCCATGTCATGTAAGTGTCTACCAAAGACATTTATTTCCTAGCACCTACAGCAGCACTAGTGCTCCTGTAGGTGCTAGAAATTGATTTTCCATCACCTTGGAAAATGATTTTCACAGTATGTTATCACTTTGAAATTTTAAAAAGGTCGTGATGTTTCACAGTATGCTGTATTGGCTACAAATTCTTAGTTTTTCTACACTTTGATATTACAGTTTTGGTCAAATGAAACATTTTGATATTAATTACTGTTCTGTGCACATGACAAAGAATATTTGTTTGAAGTTGAGGTTGATGGTGTCATATATGAATGGAAGAGAATGATATTATGCTGACAGAGTTTTCAAATGTTTTCAAATCAAGATGTACTACTGAAGAGAATTGATTTTCCAGCACCTTGGAAATTGATTTTCAAGCACCTACAGTAGTACTAGTGCTCCAGGTCCTTGGAAAATGATTTTCCAGCACCTTGGAAATTTATTTCCCAGCACCTTGGAAATTTATTTCCCAGCACCTACAGCAGTACTAGTGCTCCTGTAGGTGCTAGAAATTGATTTTCCATCACATTGGAATATGATTTTCACAGTATGTTATCACTTTGAAATTTTAAAAAGGCCGTGACGTTTCACAGTATGTTGTATTGGCTACAAATTCTCAGTTTTTCTACACTTTGATATTACAGTTTTGGTCAAATGAAACAATTTGATATTAATTACTATTCTGTGCACATGACAAAGAATATTTGTTTGAAGTTGAGGTTTATGGTGTCATATATGAATGGAAGAGAATGATATTATACTGATTCAAATCAAGATGTACTACTGAAGAGAATTGATTTTCCAGCACCTTGGAAATTTATTTTCCAGCACCTACAACAGTACTAGTGCTCCAGCTCCTTGGAAAATGATTTTCCAGCACCTTGGAAATTTGTTTCCCAGCACCTACATCAGTACTAGTGCTCTTATAGGTGCTATAAATTGATTTTCCATCACCTTGGAATATGATTTTCACAGTATGTTATCACTTTGAAATTTTAAAAAGGCCATGATGTTTCACAGTATGTTGTATTGGCTACAAATTCTCAGTTTTGCTACACTTTGATATTACAATTTTCGTCAAATGAAACATTTTGATATTAATTATTGTTCTGTGCACATGACAAAGAATATTTGTTTGAAGTTGAGGTTGATGGTGTCATATATGAATGGAAGAGAATGATATTATACTGACAGAGTTTTCAAATGTTTTCAAATCAAGATGTACTACTGAAGAGAATTGATTTTCTAGCACCTTGGAAACTGATTTTCCAGCACCTACAGCAGTACTAGTGCTCCAGCTCCTTGGAAAATGATTTTCCAGCACCTTGGAAATTTATTTCCCAGCACCTACAGCAGTACTAGTGCTCCTGTAGGGGCTAGAAATTGATTTTCCATCACCTTGGAATATGATTTTCACAGTATGTTACCACTTTGAAATTTTAAAAAGGCCGTGATCTTTCACAGTATGTTGTATTGGCTACAAATTCTCAGTTTTGCTACACTTTGATATTACAGTTTTGGTCAAATGAAACATTTTGATATTAATTACTGTTCTGTGCACATGACAATGAATATTTGTTTGAAGTTGAGGTTGATGGTGTCATATATGAATGGAAGAGAATGATATTATACTGACAAAGTTTTCAAATGTTTTGAAATCAAGATGTACTACTGAAGAGAATTGATTTTCCAGCACCTACAGCAGTACTAGTGCTCCAGCTCCTTGGAAAATGATTTTCCAGCACCTTGGAAATTTATTTCCCAGCACCTACAGCAGTACTAGTGCTCCTGCAGGAGTACTAGAAATCATTTTCCACTACATCATTTCATGGAGATGCAATTACTATATTTATTGTTGTATATGTACAAATCACCTTCTCATCATTTCCAGCTCCCTAATATCTTTTCACATATTCTTGCAGACAGTCATCCATCATGGAAAAGAAATGGAAGTCAGTCATGGTTCTTGAGGTCCAAGACCCAAAAGACAAAGTCATTTTTTCTGGTAAAGATTTAGTTTGGACTGAAATCTACAAAGAAAACATGAATATTGACCAGGTTGCAAAAATTCCCAAAGAAAGAGTTGTTGATTTTATAAAAGGAGAGGAATCGAATCCAGATGCTCCATGTTCCTTCCGGCGTAAACAAAGCAAACCCCCAAGCACAAGAGCCTTACAGTATGAATAGTAAGTATTTTAGAACTACATTGTTTAGATGTTGATATTAAATATGCTTTATATTTACCAGATTTGGTGACATTCCTGTAATTTATTTTGCAGTTATCATTGCTCATATGGTCCAACTGACAAGAGTGAAGAATGGAAAAGCAGAGGAACGAAGGGATTTTCCAAAAAGAGGGGATTTCAATGCCATTTTATTATAAAGATTATGGTTCAAGATCCCAACATAGCAGTAATAACATACAATCAGTATGATCATGAAGATGGGAAAGGATGGCCTTGTCATGGTAAAGACAACACTTCAAGTGATGATGTTACTGAGAAAAAGCCAAAACTTTTGAAGGACATGATTTCTTATACAGAAAGCTATTATTTTCTTGAACTTCCAATTGACTCTGTTTGTAAAATACATATAAAGAAATATCTTGAAATAGATGCTACATCCAGAGACAGGGATTTCTTCTTACGCAGAAAATACGTTGTAAACATTTATAATCGTCTAATGAAAGAAAGTTATCAGTTGCATAGAAAAGATGAAATGAGTGTGAATCTTTGGTACCAAAGAAACCAGGATGATTTCCTCTTCTTCCAGAAGCCCAATGGCACAGACATCCCTTTTATAGTTGTAATACAAACAAAATGGATGTTGGAAACTATGGTCAAGCTATCCCACAATAGTTTGATAGCCATGGACTCAACATTCAGTACAAACAAATATGGGGTGATTTTTTTTTCCAATGATTGCTTCAATAAAATCATTTATGTTAAAATTAACTTATGTTCATTTAAAATGACAGTATCAGTTGTACACGCTTGCGGTCTTTGATGAGCAACAAAGCGGGGTACCAGTTTCCTGGGTGGTGATGTCACATAATACATCACAAGATATACAAGTATGGCTGGAGAGCCTCATGCTTAGGTGTTTTCAGAATCGTCCCGATTGGACGGTCAATGCCTTCATGGTTGATGATGCTATGGCTGAAATCATTGCTTTGAGGTAACATCAATATTCTTATTTGACATTTCGAATTGCATTCATTTTAAGAATTTCTAAAAATGAATTAAATGTCGCAGGAGAATCATGAAATGTGAAGTGATTTTGTGTATTTGGAACGTAAGGAGGGCATGGCTCAAGAATGTCAATTGGTTGGTTAGAAACTCAGAGAAAGCAAAAGAAATGTTCAATGAACTTGGCCATATCATGAAAGATTGTTGTACTGATGAAGTGGATGATGCAATCAATGCTTTTTTCATCAAATATGCAACTGAGCAGAAGTTTTTGGACTATTTCTAGAAGACGTGGATTGCTGGTGACAAGATTCGTAATTTTGCATAATATTCCTATTGTGTTGTATGTTTGTCATTTATGTTGGACAACTGATATATACTAATTGAGTCTTTCCATGTAGGCATGTGGGTTAAAGGCTGCAGAGATTTTCCTCATGCAAACCAGGAGACAAATAATGCTGTGGAATCATACCACGATTACCTGAAGTAAACATTTCTATGTGATAAGCGAAATAAATGCTCTCGTAGAATGGATTGGCTATTCTACACTCTCCTAAAAAATGTTGAGCCATGTTATCGATTCAAGGCAATTTTGAAAAAATAAGGATATTATAACAACCACAAGAAAGAGATGCAGCTTGAATGATCAATGGAAAAGGCTAGAAGAATTCCAGACAGTGATTTTAGGCCTCATGAGAGCATATCTCATGCTTATTGGGTAAGGAGTCAAAGAAAAGCCGATATGGAATATCTTATCACTTTTCATCGCAGAAATTTTATCACTTGCGATTGGCCATGGTCTATTGGGGGGAACATTTGCAAGCATGCTATAAAGATAGATTGGTTTCATTCCTCCTTGATTGATTTATACCCTTTATTGGATCTTCATACCACACCCAATCAGTTGAATGTCCCTTTTGAGATAAGTACAGAGGCACCAAACCTTCCTGTAGATACTATCCCGACCAATATTGAAGATGACAATGTTGAAGAACTTGGTGTGTTGAGAGAGGAGTTGTTTGGTTATCTAGACCTGATTAGAAACAATCCTCCTTCCACTATGAGCAAGGCAAAAAAATTGATTAATCTGGCTAAAAAATTGGTTGATGATGCTAATAATCTTGATATTATGGATCATGAATTCACAGTTGATTTGGGTTCTTATGAGTCATCTTTGAAGAGAAAGAAGAGTTTCCTTAGTCCAAAAAATAAAAATAAAGGGACAAGTAAGATCACCTTGAATATTGATTTGAATTTCTCTGCATCCGAAGATGAACCATTTCAGTTTCCACACCTCAACAGGCGTGGTCATCCTCCCTCCAAAAATGCTTCCTCTACTGGTCCAAGTAAGTTTTATACGGAGACGATATCAGTATGTTTAGATCAAATTCGTGATCTTCCAAGTTTGTTGCTATGTTTAGATCACTTTGTCAATTTTTCAAGTTTGTTGCAATGTATTTGGTCTTTGCTATTTCTTTTAACTTAATGTAGTGCTGTAAAGTTTGTAAAGCCGCAACATCCGATCAATGTGATTATAGATGAAGGATGTACACAGACCAAAAATCAACCTTTTGATCACATGAGTCAAAGTACATTTGACGAGCTTGTTGATTGATCTACTATGTATTCTGATGCATCTATTATTTGACATGTTATTTATTTCTCTGATGGAAATTGTGTTGTAATATTACAACACAGCTGGTTTGTCATTGGGCCCCGCTTGACCAGAACAGGAT
Organism: Pinus albicaulis; assembly: GCA_034641835.2. Taxonomy (NCBI): domain Eukaryota; kingdom Viridiplantae; phylum Streptophyta; class Pinopsida; order Pinales; family Pinaceae; genus Pinus; species Pinus albicaulis. The sequence goes on along the minus strand of CM076578.1, from coordinate 1,550,525,263 downwards.
TGGGCCATTAACATCACGGACACTGGTGAATTTCCATGTTTTTTTGCATTGTATTCACTCCTAACGATTAGCACTGGTTGTTGTTCATGTTGTTAATGTAGTGCTGGAATGTTTACAGGGCTGGAGCATCCAATTAATATGATTTCAGATGAAGGATGTTCACAGACACATTATAACTATTTTTATCAGATGAGTCAAGGTGCTTAGGATGAGACTTTTAATTGATATTCTTTGTATTCTGATGCATTTATTACTTGTCATCGTATTATCTTCTCTGATGAAAAATTCATTGTCATGTTACAGACACAACTTCTTCAATGGGTCCCCCTCTATCCAAAGATGATTGGGTCACTGACATCACTGAACTTGCAGACAACACAGAAATTGGCTTCAAAAAAAATTTGTGATAGAAACTGCATCTTTTTGTTTATTGTCCGACATACCGAATCATGGCGGAGTGGCAAGCTTTGGTTACACGTGATTCCTAGTGTGGAGCACTTTTTTGTTAGGGTTATATTGGTTTCCCTAGCTAGGGTTAGGAGACCTTAAAATTATTCCATCTTCTGATAAGTTTCAATTGTGTACATGTACTTCATTTTTTATATATAAATGAAAAGAGAACATCAGGAATTCGATGATGCAGTTAATGGATATTTCTTGTTTAATTTTAAATGTTATGTTAGAAAACATTAAATTTGCTTGATAGTACTGTAATACACAGGCACATTTTCATTCAGTAGTAGAATTGGCGTGTTTTCTGAATGCCTCGAACTGTTTTGTGATTTCAAATTTCACTGCAACATTTTTATCTCCATCCTTTGGTGAAATGTGTTTGAGGATGTCTATCTGCAAATTGCTGTTGTTGTGGATGTTTTATTTGCTACTGTTGTTGCAAACCCATTGAGTTGTAGAAATCCATATTGATGTTCATGTTCATGGATTGTGCAAAAGACAAAGGGGCCACCAACATACCTCTTTAGGAAGTCACTGTTTGTCTGGTTAGATTGAGCCTTTGTAGCTTTCTGTAGGCATATTAGCTTCATGAACAGGTGAGCAGGTGCTGCCCTATTGGAGCCACTCTGTATTGATGTTATTTGATGCATCAAATTCATTTGCACCTTCACCTCTTGCATATAAAAATTTGAGCCATTGAATTTTTTCATAACTATTTGTTCCATATATAAAAATAAATATCTACTATATGATTGTTACCTTATAATTTCAGTGCACATGTAGGGACTCAACTCGCTAGGTACTGTCTTAGTAACTGTCTTTTCTCATGATTTTTGAAGTTCATAACCAAATCAGATTAGGAATGGTAGTCGTAGAGGTAGGACTTGCTTCTCAGATCTTCAAGTTCAGCACATCAGTTAGAGTTATTTATTTACAATTGTTGAATGGAGCACAGGGTTAATTATATAGAATTGTTGAGCTGCTTTGCCCAGCTGTTTGATTATATATAATACCTACTATAGAGTGTCAAATTTGTTTTTAATTGATACCTTTACTATTTTGAAAATATCCATGTTAATCTATCATGTATTAGATCCCAAGGAAGTAAAAACAAAAACAATTTTTACCCAACAGAAAAATGGCAAAATAACATAACATAAAATAATTATACCCTAAAAAATATTCATGTATTATATCGCAAACCATCCAAAATTACAATCGTTTCTTCTCTAGTGAAAGAACCATGACATCATAGCCCCAAGGAAAATTATAAGAATAACACATCCACTTATTTGAGAGTTATCATGATGATGATTGATGACTTCACTTGCAATAAACCGTGATCTGGTGTCATCTCTGACACCTGCATCTACACTTGACATTCCTTCCACCAGTATATCAATGGACATCCTATGAATTTCTGAAAGCCATTGTATGCTGAAATATTTAAAGTGAGAGCTCCACATTCTTTCTTCCATGTATAGGGGTTTTAAATTTGCTTTTTGAACTTCAAAGATGCCATTGAGCTGATTGCAAATGAGTTGTGAGTTCATGTAAACTGCAATATCATTCACAAAATTGTTTTTTGCCTCTTTTAAGCCCTCAATAAGGGCGATATAGTAGGCTTCATTATTAGTTTTCCTCCCATGTAGATCTATGTTTCTGTGCACTACATGATTTTGCGTTGGATTGTAAAGCACATATTTAACTGTGGCTTGTCCAGGATTTGGACGACAAGAAACTTAGATACACAATGTCCACTTTTCGACCATTGTCCACACTTTAAAAACCTACAACCTAAAAAAAAAAAAATTAATATCAAACATGTATGCATTTATAGAAATAAAAAACCATATTACCCACTTATTCATTACACAGAAATCAAAACCATATTATATTTTGCATTCATGTAGTGCTGATTCAACATTCCAAAACAAGATTACATTTTGTAGTCATGCAGTGCTGATTCATCATTCCACTTAGGTTAGGTCCTCTGAGCTTCAACCTCGATGGTAGGATCAAAGTTACATTGAAGATGACTTTTTATATGGACCAACTTTGCAATCCAATCTATTCATGAAGAAATCTTTTGTTCTCTTGATGTATTCTAATTAAGAGGCAAACACATTATTAATTTCTGCTTGCTTGTCTTTCAATACTATATCCAAGAGAGTCTTCGTTTCCTAGTGCAATGCAATGGAGTTAACATGTCGTTTTATCCAACCACTAGTGTGACAAAGGAGAGTTGGGAAATATGAGACCTCTTCCAAGGTCTCATACTAAAAAAATCCTTGCCCTCTCAACACCCATCATGGTTTTGAGATTCCTGATTTCTATCTGAGTTTCTAGGCCACAACATTGAAGTAAGCCTCAACTGATTCCTGCGAAAATAAATGAGCCTTATGATAGCCCTGGAACCTTGCAACTGATTCCTCCACAAATAAATGAGCCCTATGATGAACCTGGAACCTTGCAGCCCCCACCCCTGCTATTGTGCATATGTTTCCTAGGCAGCACGATGTGCAAGAGGCACCCTCTTACAATGAGCACTAAAAGAAGGCCACAGACAGACCTAAAAAATAGATCTACTAAAATTATATCCATTTTTTTAACACATATATTCATGTTATCAAACACATATGAGAGGTTGATGAGAACTTTGGGAATTCTATGTGTTTTGTTAAAAGAGAGATGAACATTTCACATATCTTCAACAGCAAAAAGCTGTAACAGATGATAGGAAAAGTTCTAGACCAGAATATATTTGAATTTAACTTTAAATTTAAAATCAAATTAAAAATTAAATTATTAAATAAATAAATACACAAGATTCCAGTAATTTTCATCAACATTATATTCTTAACTGTGAAAACATATAAAAACAATATCAAGACATAAATCTACAAAATCACAATCCAAACAATACCACCAAACCCACTATCCAGACATAACCAGGACCAAGTCCAGACTTGAAACCCACAACCTAGCAAACAAAGAATAATTAACTGGCTGTCCAAGTTGAGAAAAACTATAGCATGCTACATGTTACCGAAGATGTGAAGGCCTAAGAAGCGAGGGATATGATTTACAAATAATTCAAATAAGAAAGTTTCCAATTTCTATTTTTCCAGATAATCCACATGATGTAATATGGTATATTCCTAAACCTTTTGTTGTTGCAATACCAAGCCCTTATACATGAAATGAGAATAACGTGATTCCCTACATATTTAAGCCTTAATAATCCTCTACATCCCTCTCATACATGTCTTGCATATCCACAGGAAAGTACAAGGTGGTCCAGATTTTCTAGTCCCTCCAGGCATATCACACAAATCCCTAGGCCCACAAATCAACGTTTTTGAAGATTATTCGAGTCATAATTTTGTCATTGGCAGCGAGCCAACAAAAGCTCCTAATCTTATAAGGTATATTACCTTTCCATATATTATGTGCCCAATTGTAACTAACATGTTTATTCTATGTTCTAAGTAATGCCACATAAATTTCCTTGACATACTAAATGATCCTTACATCCCTCTAGATCTAAAGTGATCCCTGCACCTCTACCATTCTATTGCAAGATGATCCAGTAGTCCAAGTTTTAGTCTAACTGATAGATCTGTCCCAAAACATAAATTCTATTCGAACAAATATATTTTACTAATTGTATTGAAAGGAAATTATTCTCAATCATCGCTTTAATCACATCTAGACCGATTTGAATCCTAAATCCATCACAGGTCTCCCATCGAATGAATATTTTTAACTACGGTCGTGAGCCAGTGTTATCCCTTCACCCGAGAAATAATTACTTCTAAAAAAATTTTATGTCTGTCAAGTTTGAATTGTCAAACTTTTCAAGGGTTTAAATATTGTTCTAACATTTTCAAGAGAATGCTTTAGGCTCATGGAATCAAAAACCTTGCCGAGTTCATTTGGGAGCTGATATGAGCAATCTGCAGTTGCTTAGCACATAATGAAATTGTGTGGAGATCCTAGTCAGGGTTAGGAAGTCGCCATAATGGATATGGCTATGCTGGTTTAATTGTTTGTGGACCTCTCCACCTTCCTGGATCCCTTCGAAGAAGTTAAGAGTTCTAAAAATAAGTGAGAACTAATCTGGACTGGAAACCCTATGGAAAGAATCTTAGGTGGCCATCTAATTTATTGACAAAGAGTTGTTTTTATTTTGCTTCATTGCAAAATTTACTTTGCTTTCAGTATCTTGTCTTCATATACCACCCTGCACAAATATTGATATTTAGTCAATCTCGCTTTAGATATGGGCACATTATAGGTACCTATGTAGTTATTGAAGTTGGATATCTCTACTACTCACCTTTTAAAGATTCCCAAATCCATAGGGCAGCTGAAACACCTCAAGAAGGTTGTCTTGAAACCTAAAATTTCTCACGGTATGGATTTGAAAAGTTTACCTGGAGAATTTTGTCATCTACAGTCGTTCAAAAACTTGGAATTAAATCAATGTTCAAGACTTGACTTACTGCCAGATTCCTTTGGGAAACTAATGAACCTTCAGCATATTATGTTGTTAAGTCTACTCCTTGGAGATGATTTCAGATTCTTGTGGGAACTAGAGGAACCTCCAACATATCCACTTCTTAGATTGCAAAAAGTTGCAGATGCTTCCCGAGGCTTTTGGGAATTACTTCACGACCCTCCAACATATTGACTTGTCTGGTTTTTTTCATTTAATATACTTCCACATTCATTCTAGAAATTCTCTAGCCTGCAACATATTGACTTGTTTTATTGTTACAATTTGGAGATGTGCCCAAATTTTCGAACCTTTGGGAATTTAACACAACTTAAATATTTGAATATGAAAGATTGTAAAATGCTGACCATTTCTAGCGAAACCCTTGGAAACATCACCACACTTGAATACTTGTGTCTACCAGATTGAAATTTTATTGAAGTATTTCCTCCTCAGGTTACACATCAATGGTTCGTGCTACAATTGTCCCGCGATAGTCAAAACTCAACAATCTGAAGTGTCTACATTTACGAAGAAATGCTGGAAATGCTGCTAGATTCTGTAGGTCAATTAAGGATCTTGGAGGAACTGGAGCTCCACTTTTGCGACCGGTTGAAATGTTTGTCATATTCCATTGGAAAGTTGATTCAATTGAAAAATAAGCAGATAGAAATGATACACTATAGGAATATGATAGACCACCTCAACACAGGCCCTGCTTCTGCTTCTGCACAATCAACAATCAAATAAAACAAAATGAATATTTGTGCATGGAAGGTTCATTCCACACAGGTTCTAATATCAATTATGATCCCTCTGCTCAGTATAAGTGAACTAATTTGAATTGGTTTTCCAGTGTTGATCCTGGTCCTATGAGATTATGCAGCAATTTCCGACTGCAAAAGATCTTAGCAATCTAAATAGCAACAATAATAGATTTTTGAATGCTAGAAAAAAATTAAGAACCCTTTATTTATAATGGTTGTGTACAGATTCTTTGGATTTATAAGAAATGGGATGAGAAACATAAAAAATTTAAATTCTTGGACCAACATCCTTGAGCAAGAAACATATAATTTTTTTTTCCTGTAGGCGCTGGAAAATGATTTTCGAGCGCCCACAGGAAAAAAAAATTGTATGCATAGAAAATATCCACTTACCAAATGTGTCTTCCTATTTCATACTACCTCTGTACTATGTATAGTCTTCCTTTTGACCATTGAGAAACATCTGTCCCAATGGTCTTCCTTGTTATAGGCATATAAATTTTTTTTCCTGTAGGCGCTGGAAAAATCATTTTCCAACGCCTACAGGAAAAAAAATTTATATGCCTATAACAAGGAAGACCATTGGGACAGATGTTTCTCAATGGTCAAAAGGAAGACTATACATAGTACAGAGGTAGTATGAAATAGGAAGACACATTTGGTAAGTTGATATTTGCTATGCATACAATTTTTTTTCCTGTGGGCGCTGGAAAATCATTTTCCAGCACCTACAGGAAAAAAAATTTATATGCCTATAACAAGGAAGACTATTGGGATAAATGTTTCTCAATGGTCAAAAGGAATACTATAGATAGTACAAAGGTAGTATCAAATAGGAATACACATTTGGTAAGTGGATATTTGCTATGCATACAATTTTTTTTTCCTTTCCAGCGCTGGAAAGGAAAAAAAAATTGTATGCATAGCAAATATCCACTTACCAAATGTGTCTTCCTGTTTGATACTACCTCTGTACTATCTATAGTATTCCTTTTGACCATTGAGAAACATCTGTCCCAATAGTCTTCCTTGTTATAGGCATATAGTTTTTTTTCCTGTAAGCGCTGGAAAATGATTTTCCAGCGCCTACAGGAAAAAAAATTCATATGCCTATAGGCGTTGGAAAATGAGTTTCCAGCACCCACAGGAAAAATAATTTATATGCATACCAAAAGTTTTCCTTGGCTTCTCTCTGTTACCTGATTGCATAATACATGGGTATATATCATTTCATCTTGCCTTGCTATCATTTTATTTTATTATCTATTTAACTTCTGGTTTATTGGTTTGAGCTATTGCATTGTAATTCTTTTTTCTAAGTTAATAGGAGCAGATGTGATTAATAGTTCATATTTGTAATTGTTGTTAGTGTTTTTGGTTAGCCTGTGCCTGCATATCTAGTATTCATATTCTACTGTTTTGACAAGTGTCTAATCTGTTCAGTTTCCTGGTAGTTAGGGTTTTGTTTTTTTATGTTTTTTGAGTGCTAATTTAAACAAACACCACCTACGGAAAACAGTTCCAAAAGCATGCTCTTTTGATACGTAAGAGCTTATTTATGTTTTTGCTACCCCACCTGGGCCTTTTATCTTTGCATGTCCAACAGGTGGCTCCATGTGCATATGTGGTCTTTAACATTTCACTATCTAGCAAGGTTACTATTGCCACTTGCAAATTTATCTTAATAACCCCCACCTAACCAAATTCCTATTAATAGTTGTGGATTTATTTTGGCAACTCTACCTTAACAATATTCTTGTTGCCATATATAAATAAATTCCTCTATAACTTAATGGAACATAAGTTGTGGCAATAAATGTCCTGCCAAGTACAGCTTAACATAAAACCCCTGTGAATAAAATGAAGTGGAATGACCAACATAAAATTCTAATAACTAATATGAAAGCACATGGGTAGCCTGCCTTGTTTAGTTCAACCGGTGTTTGATCCAAGGCCAGAAAATTTGTTGGCCCTGTATATTGGACTTGAAAGCCAATCAGCAAATAAATTTGTTATTGTTTTGTAGTATGAAAATTGCCTTCAGATTTTAAATATGACAAATATAATCTAGGCAGTGAATTGTGAACCCTGAGAGCATCTTCGATTTAATTTGGCCTGTGTACTAAAATTAAAACAATGAGAAAGGTGGAAGAGCTTTTCAAATGTCCTCAGGGTTCATAATACACTGTCCTGTTGATGGTTTGCGTGCTACTACTGCTGCGGGAGAACCCCGATTCAGGTATTCCTCAGCAAAATCACCATGGCCTGAAGTATTAACAGTATTCCAAGCATTCTTGCCCATTCCCCTCGACTCTGTAATGGAGCAGGACTTCGGGCTTGTGATATTGGCAGAGGAAATTTCATCTCAGATGGACAGAGAAATGATTTGGGTTATGAAAATCAGAGGTAGTTAGGGCTGCTAAACAAGCAGGACAGAGATATGGATCCCCTGCAATGGTCTCCTCATAGACAGAAGATCTCGAATGCCATTGTTCACAAACCACGTACGCACAAAATTATATAGCTATGGGATAATTGCAGCATTGGATGATATTAATAGAGAATCCCATGAAATTATTTGAGCCACTACATGCCCGAAAAGACAGAAAAATGTGGACTAAAACTGATTCATTATTAGGACTGAACTGACTCATCATTAGGTTGTGTTTGGCTTCGTCCTCGTTTCACCACCGAATATCCTTGTTTTTTGCATTTTGTTTTGTGGGGAATGAGTAGAAGATTTAGATTCGGTCAGACTTACTATGTTTGGAATGATGATAATGTTGCAGAACAAAGTGCGCTGGACCTACAATACATTAAAGCTCGAGAAAGATACAGAGCAGATCTTACCTTGCGTGTGACTGTATACCACGATTGCGCTGAGCTGATTCGGAGCGAGTACCACGATTTACGCTGAATACTGGAATTTACCACGATTTACGTTGGATACCGGAGCTAATCCTCTTCGCGGATTTGCTTGGAAAATGACAATAGTTCCAGCACCAGGAACTATTTGAATTTCAAATTCAAAAAACCCAACCCGCAGCATTAAATTGGGGTTGGTGGCTGGCAGACGTGGGGGTGGCGGGAGGGGGAGGAGCGGCGGGTGGTGGAGGAGGGGTACTCGCGGGAGGAGGGGCAGAGCTGGTGGGGTCCATTAACGGCCCATTACCGTGGGGTCTCCTCCATTTTCATTTCGTATTCGTTTTCGTTTTGATTGTCGCCGGAGGGAGGGGGGTTGCCAGAGCCTGACGATTGGGAGTTGTCACATCAGCTCCCGATTCGTAGACAAAAAGACTCCTCCATATCAAATTGTATTTTTGAATAATGAAATATTTATATTGATAATCCACATTAAATAATTTATTATATATAACATTAAAAATTTTAAAGTGCAAAATACAATATGTAATTTTTCATCATTTAAATTGTATTTTTCAATGATGGAGTATGTATATTAATAATCCACATTAAATATTTTATTTTAAAATTTTTTTCTATATACATATATGTGAAGTTGACATGGACATAAATTATTTAACATAGATCTTTATTTAAATGTCACATTTAAATATTTTTGAAAACTATAAAGTTTAAATATTTTTACTTCAAATTACTTTACAACCTATTCACTTTTTTATTATAACTCACATTATTTTTCTATTTAAAGAATACTTTATTTTTATTTTAAAGGAGAACAACTCCATAGGTAGACTTACACATCCTCTCATTCTAAGTTGTAGAATAAGCATCTCTGCTCAATAATGCAACAGACTTATATATCCCCTCATACTAAGTGTTAAAATAAATATATCAATTCAATAATGCAATGAGAAAGTCATTACTCTAAACCATTTTTTTGTACTTTCCATGGTTTATTTTATATACTTTCCCATAGTTTCATGATAATTAATTGCTAAAATTTGTTTATCTTTATTTAATACTTTCCCATAGTTCCCGTAGTACATGATGATTAACTGCTAAAATTTGTTTATCTTTTCTTGATACTTTCCCATAGTTGCATGATGATTAACTCGAAGAATTTGTTTATTTGTTTCAGTTATAGAATATTGCAATGGTATGGAATGATTATATATATTTATGTTAATATATTTTAGACTTCAAATTAGCAATGAACTTGTTTCTTGTTCGTTTGTGGCTATGACAGTTCATCTTTCAATAGTTAATGAATTGATTTTTAAGGTTAATATTGTTCCAACCTTGTAACATTCACCAACTAAACATTGTAAATAATAATTAAAATATTTATTATAATTATATATTAAACATATTTTACCATATTTAATATCTAACTATTTTACCAAAGTTATGGTTGATATTTGACTTAAACATTATACAAAAGGTTATGGTTGATATTTGATTTAATTATGAACTAGGCCTATCTTATTACCACAGTACGCATATAATTCCTTCCAAATCCCGATCAGTACTACACTTGGTTTACTTCTTTAATAATACGGATCTCGAGGGTACTATATATTAATGTGAAGCATTACCAACTTACACCTCGCACTTTATAATGGTGATCTGCATGTATTTCTCTAGCTCTCTGCAAATCTTTCGTACCCATACTTTTTTTTGGATTTCGTGTCTTTGACACTTGGTTAAAGTTGCACTACTGGATCAGATGTGGATCAATGACTATCGGCATTTCCCTCTAGGATGGGGTATCAACTACACTTCAAACCCTAACTTCTTAGTTCATTTCCATTGAGGCTGCCAAGGGTTAGAAGCTTTGCAACCTTATGCGTTGCTCCAGCTCTGGCTATAATTTTACACTTTCTGAAGGTATTGGATACATGCGGCTTAGGCTGGTAGTGTTTTGGCAAGGCTTGTGATTAGCAACTCATTACTTCTACCTTTTATGCCTTTAGGTTTACAATCTTCATGAAAGGACTCAAAGTTGGGTTTTATGATTCGTGCTTTTCATGAACCCGATTTCCTCCATACTTTTTCCAAAATTCTTGTCGAGGGTTCTTTCCACACTCTGCTGGTTAAAGGATTCAGGTTCGTTGCTTGAACCATGTATTTTAGGTTCATTTATCTCACCATGTCTTCCTCATCAGGTTGCAACACACTCTTCTCTGCCACAGTAGGTAAGTTTAGATTTCCACTTAGTGCACTAGCTTTCTACACTTGTTTACTTAATGTGCTATTTTCTTCCATATCTTCTTTGGTTTGACTAATTCTCCCTTTGTCTTTTCATAGGGGATTCTCCTCCTCTGCGAGAGGCTCATATAGGTATATAAAGTTGCTTTCCTCAAAATACCCAAATTTTGTTTTCCAGTAACTATTATTCACGAATGTCTCAAGGATATTTTCTAAATTACAGTTGGGTTATTCCTTTGTGTAGGTATGGTTCATCTCGCTCATTTTCTCGTCATTTTAATACAACTATGATTCTTCCCAGCATCTGTCAAGGTTCTCACTTTGAAAATGTATACCTCTGTCACAGGTATCGTGTAGGTCTTCAGCTCCTCTCGTTGGTGTCGTCGCGTCTTGAAAGTTATGGATTCCAACATACTCCATGCTTATATTTCTTTACTGGGTTCAGAGTTTAAATTCATTTTTGTATATGAGGATTCTCCCTCTTGTCCCGAATTCGGGTGATGCTACCATTTTGAGGGTTTCCATTGTAATGTATAAAAAATAGTATGTGACCTTTTATTCCACATTTACTGGTCTCTCCGACAGTGCCATTAACATTTTGGGGTTTTTCTAATTAGTTTCATAATATAAACGCTTAAATGTACTAGAGCTTTTCATTCTATGTTTTTCATTTATAAGGAACTGAAAATGTATTTTCATCCTTAGCATCTCAGGAATATTATTGGACTATTTACTTACTATTATATGAATTTTGTATTATTATGGTTCTCAGTGTTGAAAACCTCGTTTTTTTCAATCTCGCCATTTCATAACAATTACTGCTTTATTTTAACTGTAACCTTTATATTTAAAAGTTGACCTGATTGAATAATTTATTAGTCCATGTATAGTTTTTATGTAAGAACAAGTGCCCTACATCCAGAGCCTCTATGCTCTAGAATCGGACAAATTTTCCCTACCAACTCATATTTGAATTTTGTTGTTCTAGTTACTTAGTGTACCTCCTTAGTTTGTCTATTGTTCAGAATTTACTCATTGAACACCATTCTTCATTTTTTCTTATATCTAGCGATTATTCTACACACAAATCTTTACTGTAAGAAAGGAATTGTTTTATGTGCAAATAATTATTATGGTAGTAAAAAATATTTATTGTATTGAAATGAGAATTCAATAACATGTAAACTCTTTCGTTTTCCTATATAACCTATCTTTAAAAATACACATAATAATTTAAATATAAGAATTTCACTCAGTAATTTCCTTTTTTTTCATAAATAGTGACATTCCAATAATTTATCACACATTTACAGAATAATATATTTCTCAACAAAAAATACTCAGTTCAATAAAGTCTATCATTTCCTTAGTTAACAGTATCACTCTAATTCATTAACTTAGCAGAAATAATTAGTATTACATATCTGTTAGTTGACTCTGGTTGTCCTCCCTACCGTGGATAAGGAAATCACGTCCTCAACCCCCCACCCCTCTGTGTTGCACTCCTGAGACAAGTAGAAATAAATAGTGATCGAAAGAGATCTCACAACTACAGTCCAATCCACTTTCCGGAAGATTTCAGGATAGTTGAGAGTATTTCCACTGGTCTCTACTAGCTCGTGAAATTCATGCTCTCTCTCCTTTCTTCACTTCACATCACACAGGTGAGAACCCCTCTTCCTCACATGGATGTTTCTTTATCCACAGAGGAAAGGTAACTTACTGAACTGTTTCTATTCAACTACTTCTTAGTTGGAATATATATTTTTACCATCAGTCTTTCACTTTGTGGATCCAATTACATAACTAAAATTTCCATTTATCATAAATCCAAAACATAATTTATTTTTGTTTATTTAACTAATTATAGTAAGAAAAATAAATGTCTCTGTTTTCTTTTAAAATAATTACATAACAAATAATTTGGTCTTTAAAGCAGCTGTCACACCTTCCTCCCCTAGAAGTGAACACCATCCTTCGTGTTTCTCTACTTCTCAATAAATAGCTCTGGATATGCTTCTCGTACAATCTTCCCTGGTAGCCTCATCCGAGTTTAAGTGCCTCCATTGCACTTTAACCTGGGTGATGACTCGTCTCTGGAGCATGATTTATCTCTAATCGAGTATACACTGATGTTCGACCAGGAACTTTCTATCCAACTCGACCTTCAATTAGTAAAATTCTGAGTTAATTTCTCATACAATTTAGTAATTCTAGTTAGGATCTTTTAATCTCATCCTACCTGAATATTTTACCATTGAATTACATGCTTTCAGTCATGTACATATCACTTTAATAGTGATATATGGAACACATTTTGCACTTGAATATGGTTGGGTAAGGCCGATCGGTAAGCCATTGGTCCCACCGTTTCCAATATCTGGAAAGGCCCATAGAACCTAGGGGCTATCATAGCACAAGAAGTCCATCACAGCATGATCCTCTTTGTTTTTATTCTTACATACGCATGGTCGCCTATTTCAAATTCGTGATAAGTTATTTTCTTATCTGCATATACTTTTTGCTAATCTTGAGCCACCTTCAGATTTTGCCTAATTTTTCTCACCTCTGATTCCATCTCCCCTAACATCTCTGGTCACACCATCAACTTGTTTTTGGGACTAATCCAATTAATACGTGTAGGACATTATCGCCCATACAAGGCTCTGAAGGGAATCATTTTTAGAGATTCTTGGTAGCCTTTGTTGTAAGAAAATTCCACCAAATGTAGATATTCCTCCCACTTTTTTGGCTGTTGCATAATGTACATACGTAACATGTCTTCCAAAAATTGATTCCCTCACTTCGTTTGTCCATCTGTCTGAGGATGATAGGAGGTACTAAAGTTAATTTGGGTTCCCAAACCTGTAAACAAGGTTTTAGAGAATGCTGAATTAAAATTCACATCTCTGTTAGGTATGAAAATCTTTGGGATGCCATCCAGTTGAAATATTTATGTCATAAATATATTTGCGATCTGCACTATTTTATAGGTGGACTGCACTGGTATGAAATGTGCTACCTTGGTCAATGGATCAACCACTACCATAATGGATTCATTACATTTCTTTGACCTTGGAAATCTCGTGATGAATTCTAGAGATATGACTTCCCATTTCCACTCTGGCACAAGTATGGGTTGCAAAAACCCTATTAGGTGTCGATGTTCCACCTTAACTTGCTGACACTCGAGGCACTTGTTCAAATATTTTGATATATCCTTTTGCATACCAGGCCAGAAATAATTATTTTGCATTGATGTCAGCATTTTCTGATATCTAGGATGTCTTGCATAATTGCTTCGGTGGTATTTGTTCATAATCAACTCTTTCAAATCCGTTCAATTTGGAATGTATATTCTTCCCTTGAAGGTTAATATTTGATCCCCACTAATTCCATATTCAAAAGAGTTTCCTTTCCTTTTGGCCTCCTCCACTTGCTACCATATAAACTGATATTTAGGGCCCTTCTGTGCTTCTATTTTTATTTGATCCATAAATTTTCTTTCAACCTGATTGTAATAAAGTTCATATACTCCAGGAAAATTTCTACTTAACGCATCTCCCACCGGGTTTTCCTTACCCTTCACATGTTGCATATCAATTTCAATCCGCTCAAGAGGGAATTCCATCTTGCCTTGCAAGAATTGAGATCAACATGCTTGAAATAGCTTGTTAGGCTACTATGGTCGGTTTTTAACACAAAACTCTTACCCAACAAGTAATGTCTCCACACTCAGAGTGCATGTACTACTATGGTTAGCTCAATATCATAATTTTAGTATTATTTTTCATGTTCTTTTAGTTTCCGCTATTCATATGCAACCACACTTCCTTATTGGGAAAGGATTGCCCCAAATCCTTCTTTACATGCATCCCTACAAACTTCAAATTCTTTGTTGAGATCAGCTGCCCTCAATACCAGAGCGATAGTCAATAGAAGTTTTAACTTTTGAAAACTGGTTTGACATTCATTTTTCCATATAAATACTTTTCCTTTCCTTCGTAAAGAAGTGATAGGAAAAGCAATCTTTGGAAACCCTTCAAAGAAACGTCGGTAATAACCGGCTAGTCCCATAAAAGACCAGATGTATGCCACATTTTGGGGCACCCACCATTGCATAATTGTTTGGGTTTTCTCTGGGTAAACTACTATCCCCTCAACAGAACTAACATGTTCTAGGTACTGGATTTCTTCCATGAAGAAGCCACATTTGCTAAATTTACCATATAGCCGATCTTTCCAGAACATCTCTAGCATTACTTGTAAATGCTCCTTATGATCTTCTACATTCTTTGAATATATTAAGATGTTGTCAATAAATATTAATACAAAAAATTCCAAGTAAGGGTGAAATATATCATGCATCAACCTCATAAATGTTTTTGCTGCGTTAGTCAATCCAGATGGTAGTACCACAAATTCATAGTGCCCGTACTTGGTACGGAAGGTAGTTTTGTGCATGTCCTCATCCTTTATTTGGATTTGGTGATAACCTGATCTCAAATAAATCTTTGAAAATACATCATCCCCCTTCACGAGATCAAACAAGTCATCAATCCGTGGCAAAGGGTATTTATTTTTTACGGTTAATTTATTGAGATGGCGATAGTCCATGCACATTGGCATGGTTCCGTATTTTTTCTTCACGAACAACACAAGTGCTCCCCAAGGAGACACACGTGGTCAAATATACCCCCTTAACCAAAAAATCCTGTAACTGCATTTTTAGCTCAGTTAATTCTGGTATGCTCATCGTGTAAGGTTTCGGTGATGCTCCTGGCACTAGTTCAATAGTAAAATAAATTACCCTTCCTGGTGGTAAACCTGGTACCTCTTCCAGAAATACGTCCATGAAATCTTGTATTATAGGTCTACTTTCCATCATCGGGGTCTTTTCCTTAGAATTAGTGAAGCCTACCTGAATAGAGTATAACTGAAAACCCTTTCTCATACACTTACTCATTTGTGAAACTATAATGGGACATAGTTGGAAAGGCTTCTTGATTCTTTGTATTTCCTTACATGTTCCATCATGCATTCTGTAATATATAATTTTCTCCTTACAATCCACCACGGTCCTATGCTTCTCCATCCAGTCCATTCCCAATAGCACATCGTAAGATCCGAAAGGTAAAACATTCAAATCAACATTTAACTGCTGCTCACCAATCTCCAAAATATAGTTAGGAATTTTAACATAGACTTTCCTCTTTGCTCTAGTGGCTAGCTGTACCAGCCATGGGTTTTTCAATTTCTGTCTTTGCAATTTACATAGTTCTACTAATTTTTGATTTACATAACTTAAACTTTCTCCATCCAGTCCATTCCCAATAGCACATCGTAAGATCCGAAAGGTAAAACATTCAAATCAACATTTAACTGTTGCTCACCAATCTCCAAAATATAGTTACGAATTTTAGCATAGACTTTCCTCTTTGCTCTAGTGGCTAGCTGCACAAGCCATGGGTTTTTCAATTTCTGTCTTTGCAATTTACATAGTTCTACTAATTTTTTATTTACATAACTTAAACTTTCATTTGGGTCAACCAAAACTGAAATAGGTTGTGAGAGTAGCTTACCTTCCAACTCAGTCATTGTTGGTTCGTAATCTGCCTAACGATCTTCTAATGCCGCATTAATTCTAGGTATACTTTTCCCTACATCTCCCATATTGGAAGCTTCTTGTAAATTAGCAATTGTTTCACTTCTTCCTCAATGTGGGCAGTTTCTATAGTAGTGCGCCTCACCGCAACCCATACACTATAGGGGTGGTTTTGAATTTCGTCCTTGCTCAGGCTTGCTGGAAGCTTTTGTGGGCTTATCTTCTGCAAGCCACCATGTTCTTTGGTGCTTTCTTCCAAAATTTTTATTCACTAAACTTCTTTCAGAAGTCTTGAAATTCCTGGTTCTATAATTTTTAAAACCAGGACTACTCTTGTGCCCTTTCTTAGGCAGCCAACGTTTTCCCAGTTCTCCCTTTTCTTTAGCTTGCTCGTAACACATTATAGCTTTTTCAATTGCCTCATCCATTGTTCTTGGATTCACAAATTGAATGCATTCTTTCATATGAGTTGGAAAAATACCTAGAAATTGGTAAAATTATCTTTTTCATCCCTAGGTAAGGAACATATCTTAGTAAAGAAGTGAAATTGGTTATGTATTCATCCATCGCCATTTGGCCCAATTTCATATCCTAAAAATCTCTGGACTTCTCATCATAAAAGCGTTTAGTTAGATACTTGTCCTTAAAATATTGTTGAAACACGTCCCATGTCACATCCTGATATTCTATACTACGAACATTCTTGACCTCCTCCCACCACAGTGTAGCCATTTCCCTCAACTGATAGATGGCTAACCTAGCCTTTAAATTGTTTTTATATTCATTAACCTAAAATTATTCATATTTATCATCCATGCTTCAACCACCTCTTCTGCCCCTCCATCAAATGTGGGTGGTTTTATTTTCCATAGCTCACCTTCTAGTTCCACTTTTTACTTCTTAATCTCTTGCTCTTCAGATACATTGTCCAACTCAGACTCATTGTAGTGTCTATTTTTGTTACTTCTATAGGAATGGATTTTCTTAACTCTATCATTGGTTTGAGCTCTTGTTCTCCTTTCACCTTCCTCTCGCATGATCCTATCAGGACTGGGTTGCATCATCCCCTGATTCAGTTTTTCTGAGAGGATCTTAAGTATCTGCTCTTGCTCTTGCATTAAACACTCATTGTGTGTTCTGAATCAGGCCATCTCCTCTTGTAACTTATGCACTGTGCTTAAAAAAATACCTGTCTGGTGTTGTTTCTCCTCTCACAGTCTATTGGTTTGCTGGTGTTGTTCTACATTGAGCTGAATCCACATTTCAGGATTCATTTCTGACTATGGTTGGAGTATGGTTTCCCCCAAATGTTGGGGAATTGGCCGCATTGTACCCCTAATAACGCCTTCTACCACATTATTTCTTGTTCTTCCTCTGTGCATCATTACAGACAATTGTTTTATATCATGCGACCCTTAGGTTCCTAGCGTGTGAACGCTGCTCTGATACCACTTGTAACATTCACAAACTAAACATTGTAAATAATAATAAAAAATATATTATTTTAAATATACATTACGCATTTTTTACCATATTTAACATCTCACTATTTTACCAAAGTTATGGTTAATACTTGACTTAAACATTATACGAAAGGTTATGTTTGATATTTGATTTACTTATGAACTGGGCCTATATTATTACCAGAATATGCATATAATTTTCCCAAATCCCAGTCAGTAATGCACTTGGTTTACTTCTTTAATAATATGGATCCCAAGGGCACTATATATTAATGCGAAGCCTTACCAACTTACACCTGGCACTTGAGAATTGTAATCTACATGTAATGGTAATCTGCGTGTCTTTGAAACTTGTTTAAATTTTCACCATTGGATCAGAACTAGATCAACAACTATCAGCATTTCCCTCCGGGACGGGGTATCAACTACACTCCAAACCCTAACTGCTCAGTTCATTTGCACCAAGACCGCCAAGGGTTAGAAGCTCTACAACCTCGAGCACTGCTCCATCTCTGGATATGTTTTTACACTTTCTACAGGTATTGGATACATGTGGCTTAGGTTGGTAGTGTTGTGGCAAGGCTTGTGATTCACCACTCATGACTCTACTTTTGTTGCCTTTAGGATTACGGTGTTCACGAAAGGACTCAAAGTTGGGTTTTATGATTCGGGATTTTTATGAAACTGTTTTCCTCCAGACTTTCTCCAATAATCTCGCCGAGGGTTCTTTCCACACTCTGCTGGTTAAAGGATTGGGTTCATTTCTTGCACTGTGTCTTTTGGTTTCATTGCTCGCACCATGTCTTCCTCGCCAGGTTGCAACATGCTCTTCTTTGCCACAGTAGGTAGGTTTAGATTGCTACCTCTTGTGCTAGCTTTGTATACATGTTTACTTAATGTGCTATTTTCTTCCATATCCACCTTGGTTTTACTAATTTTCCTTTTGTCTTTTCATAGGGGATTCTCCGCCTCTGCAAGAGACTCATACAGGTATATAACGCTTCTTTCCTAAAAACACCCAATTTTTATTTTCCAGTAACTATTATTCACGAATGTCTCAAGCATATTTTCTAAATTACAATTGTGGTATTCCATTGTAGAGGTATGGCTTGCCTCGGTCTTTTTCTCATCGTTTCAATACAACTATGATTATTTTTGACACTCGTCAAGGTTCTCACTTTGCAAATGTATATCTCTGTGACATGTAATGTGTAGGTCTTCAGTGCCTCTCGTTGTTGTTGTCACGTCTTGAAAGTTATGGATTCCAACATACTACATGCTTATATTTCTTTACTGGGTTTAGAGTTTAAATTCATTTTGTATATGATGATTCTCCCTCTTGTCTCGAACTCAGGTGATGTTACCATTTGAGTGCTTCCATTGTAATGTATAAACAATACTATGTGACTCTTTAATCCATAGTCACTGGTCTCTCTAACATCCCCATTAACATTTTGGGGTTTTGCTAATTATTTTGATAATATAAATGCTTAAATGTACTATAGGTTTTGATTCTAAGTTTTTCAGGTTTAAGGAACTAAAAATGTATTTTCATCCTCAGCATCTCAAGAATATGATTGGACATTTTACTTACTGTTATATGCATTTTTTATGATTATGGTTCTTAGTGTTGAAAACCTCGTTAGGTTCAATATTTCCATTACATGACAATTTCTGCATTATTTTTACTGTAAATTTTATATTTAAAAGTCAACCAGACCAACTGATTTATTAGTCCATGTATGGTTTTTATGTCGGAACAAGCATTCTGCATCCAGAGCCTCTGTGCTTTGGAACCGGACAAAGTTTCCCTACCAACTCATATTTGAATTTTCTTGTTCTAGTTACTTAGTGTACTTCCTTAGTTTGTCTATTGTTCAGAATTTACTCATTCAACACCATTCTTAATGTTTTCTTATTTCTAGCTATTATTCCGCACACAGATCTTTACTATAAGAAAGGAATTTTTTTTTGTGCAAATAATTATTATGGTAGTCGAAAAGATTTACTCTATTCAAATGAGAATACAACAACATGAAAACTCTTTCCTTTTCGTGTACAACCTATCTTTAAAAATACACATAATAATTTAAAGCTAAGAATTTCACTCAGTAATTTCTTCTTTTTCGTAAATAGTGAAATTTAAATAATTTATCATACATTTACATAATAATATATTTCTCAACCAAAAATACTCAGTTCAACAAATTTTATCCTTTCCTTAGTTAACAATATCACTCTACTTCATTAACTTAGTAGAAATCAATATTATTACTTATATGTCGATTGAGTGTTGTTTTCCTCCCTACCGTGGATGAAGCAATTATGTCCTCACCCCCATGCTCCACTCCTGAGCCAAGTAGAAAGAAACAATGCTCTGAAGAGATCTCAGGACTCCAGTCCGATCCATTTTCTGGAAGATTTCAGGATAGTTGAGAGTGTTTCCACTGGTCTCTACTAGCTCGGGAAATTCATGCTCTCTCTCGTTTCTTCACTTTACAGCACACAGGTCAGAACCCCTCTTCCTCACAGGGATGTTTCTTTATCCACAAATGAAAGGTAACTGACTAAACTGTTTCTATTCAACTAATTCTCAGTTGGAATATATATATTTTTACCATCAGTTTATTACTTTATGGAACCAATTCCGTAACTAAATTTCCATTTATCATAAATCCAAAACATAATTTGTTTCTATTTATTTAACTAGTTCTAGTAAGAAAATTAAATGTCTGAGTTTTCTTTTAAAATAATTACATAACAAATAATTTTTTCTCTAAACCAGCTGTCACAAACTTGGATAACCCTTGTTGTGCTTGGCCTAGAACTAACTCATACCATTTATTTATATAAAATTAAACCCTCTTCATTTTCCATAACCTCTAGTATTTTACCGGAATTATCTTACAAATTAGTTGATGTATATATATTGTACACTAGAAAGACTTAGAATATCATGCATGTCTATTCATTAAATGATTCTTGAATTGTATTGTTACTCTCTTTAATTTTTTAATGACAGTTTTTCAATATTTAGAAATTTCTTCAGGAAGTACATGGTGGGTTTTCACCCAATCTATCTCATCTCCTTAGATTGACTAACAAGGACTTAGAACTATTCCTTGGCTATCGATACCACCTAACTGGGCAAGGGAACTAATCTAGCCTTTAATGAAATTTATAAAATAGCTGATTACTACCAATTTCCTCATAAAACAATAGTTTATTCAGATCCACATCATCTTTGACATTTCCAAGATATATTACAAAGAGAAACAATTTATTGAAATACATAATCTGAAGAGAAATCTCTATGAAAATTTCCCAAAAAAACTCACCACATAAATCAGTAAGGAAGGAATATTTCTCCTCCCACCAATGAACATGATATCACCACCAAAACTCCCCATGAGACAATTTCACTTCCAGGATAGTCTTTCTTAGACAAAGACCTACCTTGGTCTAATTAGGGCTTATGTAACATCAATATGTCTTTTCTAGATATTTTCATAAACTCACATGTATTGGAAGATAATTCTTCCATACTCATATTAGAATTAGTTTCAAATCTATAGGTGGATGTTGAGAGAATATCTCAACCTCCCTATTCATATTTAGAAGTGGTTGGATCTCAGCAGCGCTATAAATATTGTGATGTATTCGTGTGATGAAATATAGAGTAATAGATATATATTATTCATGTGTTTTCTGTGTACAATGACTGCCATTTCAATTTTAATTTGGAATCAAAGCCATACAGCCTTTGGTTGTTCTTGCACCTGAGCTGAACATCTGTTCCTTTATGAATGTTAAGAGGGCCCAAATTTTTAGGTTCAAGTTTTCCACTTTTAATAACCTCCATCGTGTCACTCAATTTGACGATGTTGTGATCTTTACTGAAAGAATCCTTTATACTATCCTGCATGAAATTAAATTCTCAAAGATGTAAAAAATCATATTTTGAAGGCATAACATCGCATCTATATACATATTATTGGTCATGATTTCAGGCTTATGCATTGATGCATCTGGTTTGGCCTTATTTCAGCCACAAAAAAATAGTGGCAAGATTTCTCCAGCTTTGAAGTCCTCCTCATCTGCTAGAACTTATTTCGATCTATAGCATGGGATCCCCAAATCTTCGAGCAAAATATATGAATAAGAAAAGCGTAATGTTCATACTGGCCCAAACCAGTTCGATCTAGTTTTTTAGTGGGTTGAATTTCATATCTACTTTTGTAACTCAACACATCTTAGCAAACTTTTTAAATTGGAATTTTCTAATTTGAAATCTGTTTTAGGAGTTTTACAAAAAATTCCTATCAAAGGGAATGTTAATATTTGGAATATGATGCTTCATGGATATAGTTCTCATGTATAATTTCTTTGCGTTATGTTAAATGAGTTTGTGATAGATTTAAAAAAAAAAAGGTAAAGATTCTCTTTCCAACATGGAGCCTATTGCATTGGAAAAGTTTAATGGCTTTAATTTACACAATTGGAAGGTAAAAATTCAGCTAAAAATGATGAGTAGGAATCTGTGGAATATTGTACAAGGCATGAATAAAGCACCTAAATATGCTAAACAGTTAATTGAATGGGAAAAAAAATACGAAAGAGCCAAGTCTATTATTGGACTATCACTTGCAGATTCCTAGCTACATCTTATTGATTTAGAGAGATCTTCTACAGCAATATGGGATGAATTGAATAAGGTATTTGGGGAAAAAAAATTTAATGCAAAACTTTTCTTAAAGTTACAATTGTTTAAACTCCAAAAGCATAGTGAGACATCATTGTCAACACACATAAATGAGTTAAAAACTTTTATGAGATAGTTGACATAAATTAATTCTAAAGTAGATGAGGATGATGCAAAGGTAATTTCATTAAATATCTTGTCTTAAAATAATGATAATTCCATATTTACTCTAAGTCAAATGTCACTTTAATCACTTGATGAAATGATAGCAGCTCTTATGGCAGAAGAAAAGAGGATAGGTGACATAGAGGCTAGTTCACAAAATGAACTTGCACTATTCTCCAAGGTAAGGGTGAATATAAATAATATTGAATGCATATATTGTCATAAATATTGACATACAACATTTAATTGCAAAATTCAGGCCCAAAATCATTTGAATGGAAGATTGAAAAAACTAGCCTATGCAACATTTTCAGAAGATTCACCTGATGCTATATTTGAAGACTCTTCAAGTGATAGTGAACCTTTTGAACCATCTCTCAAACTTTTCTAAAGAAATTTTTGAGATGTGATGTCCAAGTGTGTGGTGTGGTGTGTAATATATCATTATAGTGTGGAGTTTAAGTTTATATTTGTGTAAAGGTCACTTTGTAGAATTGATCACTAATCATATTCTGTACCTAGAATATTTTACTATATGACTATTGAAATTTATCCTTCGGGGTTATTTCACAGATGGAAATATTTCAATAGGGTAGTTCAGTGTCAAGACTCTTCTTTGGGGGTGTCAAAAATTCTTAATCTTACAAATTCAGCATTGCTGGTGAGAAGCAGTTGTACTTTAAATGAGTTGGAAGGTAGGCTCAAAGATGTGAAGAAAGAAAGAGTAGAATCCAGAAGACTACAGAGTGGGTAGAGTTGCTGATGAAGACCAGTGATACGAAGATAATTTTTATTTTTATGATATGTATGTAAAAATTAAGGGGGAGTATTGGAAGATAATTCTTCCATACTCATATTAGAATTAGTTAGGTGGATGTTGAGAGAATATCTCAACCTCCCTATTCATATTTAGAAGTGGTTGGATCTCAGCAGCACTATAAATATTGTGATGTATTCATGTGATGAAATATAGAGTAATAGATATATATTATTCATGTGTTTTTTGTGTGCAATGGCTGCCATTTCAATTTTAATTCTGATAATTATCCCCAAGTGAGATAATTATCCTCATTTAGCATCTTTTACCTTTCTACAAATCCTACGGTAATTTTAACTAATCTTATTAATAAAAGTAAAATAAAATAAATAGTCATGACTCACTTATTCATATGAGATTTTCTATATAGCTGATAGTTTGTTTAGTAAATTAAATATTTACACTCCAGTCAACAAAATAGCATAGCATTCCAAAACATCTCATTATATTATCAAATGTGAAATTTTATTCTTATTATTATTATGTTGATAGACATGTTTATTTTGAAACAGTTTAAAAAAAAAAAATTAATTATCAATAATTAATATGTGAATGGTGAGGATTTAAACTGTATAGAATATTCTTAGCAGCATAAACAAGGTTGAGATTTTTTTCCAAAATAGTTATGTCCTATTTTTTCATCCAGCTAAATAAAATAATTAAAAAAATATCATATGAACAAGTGTCATATGAAGTTATTCATATATTTGTGGACATGTGGTATTGGTAAGTCGTAATGTAATATTCGCATATAGTATTGTAAACAATCTTTTTTTTTTTTTTGGAAACTTGAGATTTAATGAACTGTTTTTGACATTTATTATAGACTTATTCCAATTGGAATTACCAACCATTTAATTTATCTCATTTATTTAGATATAAAACAATTAAGATATGAGTTAAATATACATAAATTTGAAAAAAATATATATTTACCTTGCTAAACTATTTACTATTTTACAGTGGAAATTTTTAATCTATATAAGCTTTGTTATAATACCATGGATTCGTAATATCAAATGCCCAAAAATCCATAGCCCATATTCATATATGAAATATATGTATCAATTTTGTTTTAATTGTTGACCAGAGAGGGACTCTATAGACTAGTTGGGCCAGGCAATCTCCAACCTAGTATGAAAGAGATGTCGTCATGTCATGGAACATTTAAAAATATTAAATTGATATTTTAGATTAAAAATTTAAAAATAATAACAACAAGAGAAATTAATGTCCACCATAATTAAAATACATTAATTTAAACCTTAATGTTACCTTTTATTATGAAGAAGAAATGTAATTTGTTCACTAGTTAAGTATAATAATTAATTTACATTCTACTAGGATGAAGAAATATGATTTCTTCAATACTTAATATGGAAATGATATGAAATAGTATTATTTATATTAGATGATGTGTAATTCATTTTACATTCACTTTAGATGTGATATTTAAAACCAAAATATGATAATTAAAAAAAAAAACTAAACTATTTCAATACACATATTAAACAAGGGCTGCATGGAAACATAGTCCCTCCCACACAAGTTTAGAAAAAAGATATTACCTAATCATTATCCTAAACCGAATTATTACAAAAATATTATTTCAGTTTTATGAATGGATTCATATGAATGAAATCCTTATGACCTTATCTTAATGTTTTTTTGTAGTTGATTTAAAAATAACTAAATGAACTTAACCATGAGTGATATAAGAATTTCTCATAAGATTATTATGATAGACTGGTAAAGAATGCAATCTAAATCATTGCACCTAGATCCATGTATGAATAGTATTAAGAAAAAATGATTACTCTCTTGTGTCATTCAAAGGTTTAGTTCTTCAATATTTTTTCTTACATTCCACTTATATTTATTGCAAATTTAAAACTAGAAAATAAATTATATTTTTTGTGAATTAAGAACTTTAATATCGACTATGCTACTATGTTACCTATGCTTCTATGATATGTAGTTTCTATTGCATTATCTACAGAACATTTTTGACATAGATCCATCACATGATAAAAAATTTTACATTTTTTTTATTGATTAAAAAAAATTAATAAAAAACAAGAACTTGTTTTACAAATAATTATTTTCCTTTTAAATAAATTATTACCTACATTTTGTTTAAAAAAAAAAAATCTTATTGAAGAAATTTGTTAAAACATTGTATTTTATATGATAATCTTTGAAATTATAAATCCGTTTTCAAAGTTTTCAAAATTTTCACTATTAAAATAATATTCTCTAATAAATAAAAACCCTCTAAATCAAATCTAAATGCATTATCTATAGCACCCCTAGTTTTATGTTTTCTTCAAGATTAGACATTGAACTTGAATCCAAAGGGGAATGGACCCCAATGGATAAGTATTTTTTGGATGTAATTAAATAATTAACTATGATAAATAAATAAAATAATTCTGTGTAGATTGACCAACTAAGAATTATGAGATCACTTGCTAAATCCATGAGGATGGAAATAGGCAAACAATTTCCCCAAAAAAAATCTTTCAAAAATCCTTGAAAGAATTTATTTCCAAATTAGATTTTGAGGAAAATCTAGTTTCCCAAATGAGGTGGAGAGTAGTTGGGAAGAGGTAAAAAGCTGGGAAAAGCAGAAAGAAGCTTTAAAAATCCCTAAATAAGGGAAGCCTAGGAAAACAGGAAGAAAAGCATTCTGATATTCTGGACGTAGAATTAGAAACAAGCTTTGGGGAGCAAAAGCTTAAATAAGCTATTCCTGAAAAGATTAGGCGTTGGTCTATGATGGAGGTGATCTCAACTCGAGGGTGAGTTCTGGAGATAGAGGGACTCTAAGGTTGGGAGGACTAGTCAAGTACCGAAGCGGTATGCTCACAATATTTATGTATGGTTAAAAATTTAATTGTTGTTACGGGTTAAGGTTAAAGACTATAGCTGCATACTACTTGCAATGATTTTGTTTTTCATGCTGGTGTTCCATACATTTAAAGAGTGTAGAGGAATTAAATCCTCTCAGTTATGCATAGTTGTAGGAACCAGAATTATGAGGAAAAATCAGCGAGAAACACTAAACCAGTGATTTGTTTAAATTGGAGATTTATGCTACCCCATAATTCATAATTGTGTAACTTTAATATGTTTCTGTTAAAATTATAATTAAATCAGTGAACACTAGAAAAAATCAAACCATGTATGAATGAGTGATTAAGTACATGCAGTGCAGATCTATTGATTTGTTGAATATACAACTATAAATTTAACCTCTATTAAACAAAAAGAGATGGATGAGTACCTTTAATTAAGTTAAATACATTCAGAAATAAACAGAGCTAAATATGGGTTATTAAACCCGGAACCAATTCTAGCCTAAGAAATAAACATAAACTAGCACATGGCTTACCTCCTTTGCTGGAGAATTTTATTAACTAAATGTACTAATTAAAATTAGATAGAAGCAAAATTATATGAAGCGCATGTAAATTTTATAAGCTATGAGTAATAACAAATAATTCACCTACCAAATCAGTATAAAATGCTAGTGGAAGTGTTAGTTAGAGAATAGAACATACTGAACATGTTATAGAATAAAACAATAATTCCCAGAGTCTATTATTAGTTACACCAGTAAGTAACACTTGGAAGCTTTAAGTCAAGAAGAAAGGGTAAAGGTATACTATTGGAGTAGAATAATACATATAACCCCATAAACCAGATGTTAAGAATCAATAACTTATTGTAGATGCATATACTCTGGTTGTATAAATAGTTACGTACAATTATGGAAATAAAATGTGGAGGAAGCAGAAATACAAGATAAGACTAGTAAACTTATCAGCCCTATCTAGCAAATGGACACAGACAGATGCAGTAGAGATAAAATGTTATCATGAGCCTCAACAGAAACTAGCCATCTAAAATCACCAGAGTATATCATAACTATGTTCCTTGTCAAACAGGAAGGGAATAAATATATATGAAATCCATAGGTAAATTCATGAACCAAACGAGATAAATTATAACAATCATGTCCCATGACAAATTAATTGAAAGTATGTGGTCTCAGAGACCGTATTAGTAGAGTCTTAGTAAGACAGACCAAGTCTAACGAAATCATTCTTTTTAGAGTAGCAAAGAGAAAATTTATGAAAGTAAGACCCGAATGGGTTGAACAAAAATTATGTATAATAATGATATGAGGGTCTGGCTTCACTTCGACCCATATGCTATTGATACCAACCTGAAAGTGCAAGGTGAAGCGAAATTAAAAACAAATGAAACAACCATTTCACTGTATCACCGAGAAGGAAATTCATATGGAATTCGGATTACCTGCATAAAACGAGAGACAGTGAGAATACGAATCAATTAACTAATATGAATTACATCACAAATAAAATAATAAAAAAAATAATAAAGGGTTACCTGGAAAATGAGAACTCCTTTTCTTCAAAACAACCTGAAATAGAGATAACTGAAAAATACTAAAATTTCGAAGAACAGGATGCTCAAATGGGAACAAAAAATCCACGGGTCAAGTGATATAATCGAATTGATTACTTGCCTAGGGTATGGATCGCTCGCCGTAGAGGAGGCAGGTAAAATCAACACATCACCATTCGAACAACATCAGTAAAGTCACGAAAGACGATGAGGAGTAAGATCCTATCAAGAAACGATGGAGTATTAGTGCCATACATCGTCAACAGGAAGATACATGAGATGTAAGAAGAGAGGTTGGAATAAACAGAAAAAAAAAAAAAATCAACATACTAGGACAGAGAAATCTCCACGAGAGATTTTTCCAACTGACCCAAAACGAGTTCTCGACAATAAACGAGACTATGGAAATAATTTTTTTATTTAAACTCAGCTCTCGCACTATCAGTAGAGTGTATTTCTATGGAGAAAAACACATATCAAGATATAGTGCACAGAGCATAAGCCTCACAGTAAAGTTAGTGACATGCGTAGAAGTTCATACCTGAATTTCAAATACGATGAGGAGATAGATACGACAGAAGTCTGGGTGAGCCAATGCTTCATTTCTCCAACGTGTAGGGTCTCGACACCAGGAGATGACTAGAACAACTAGGGGGCGAAAGAACCACTTGATAATAACACAGAGATTTATACAAACGTCTCAAATCCAAAAACCGACGAAACCTTAATGGATAGGAACAATCTCCACCGTCCAAGTTGCCTCGAATCGATGGCCTATACAGGGATTGAGTGGGTGAAATTGGCATTAAATACCTG
The DNA here is from genome assembly GCA_034641835.2 of Pinus albicaulis. Lineage (NCBI taxonomy): Eukaryota > Viridiplantae > Streptophyta > Pinopsida > Pinales > Pinaceae > Pinus > Pinus albicaulis. Next base: position 1,550,496,410 of record CM076578.1, on the reverse strand, counting down.
GCCGTCCAACACATAAATACATAGATATATGAAATCGATTCCAAAGTACTCTCAATAATGTCATATGGCCGGCGTAATTGAAAGAGTATTCTGGCGTGGCATCTAGAACTGAAACATAGATACATACAACCCTGTGTGTGGACGCAATGAAAGCTAACAAAATGGAAAAAAATCAATAGAGTGCCATCGAATGAGGTGATGTGGAAATTTGAAATGGGTTGCAATGGCCAAATACCTTGAGCCAACTTTGCCAACGAGACGTAATGAATGCATCGAAAATTTAATATGCTTATCTCCACAGTAAAATCACCATAAATTGAACTATACGTGAGATATCAATGATGCGATGGTATCGCTCATTCATATTGAATAGTGGCCACAAAACTATAATAAATTCATATAAGTGACATAAGTTGTAAATAGAAATAGACCATTCGAGGCCTTGAATAAATTGAAATGCAACATATGATTTAAATATTGGAGTTATACGAAGGTTAAAACCCAACGAATCATATACCAAACTTAAAATCCATAAGAATATGATATTGGATACTAAAGCGTAGGTATGGTGAGCCCTACAAGTGTTATGTGAAAACGTTAATGAATAGATCGAAATGTGTGGGTAAATGTACGCATAGATAGAAATGCGTAGGAATAAATGCAACCATATAACAATGGTATGGGAATAATATATATATATATATATATATATATATATATATATATATATATATATATATATATATATATATAGGGTGATATAGATATATATGTATTTAACGTAATCCACAAACAATTTTGTGGAGGAGACCAGTAAAAATTTCCATACAAGAGTACTAGGAGTAATAGGAACCCTATTCCATGTCAGATTGTAATTGACGAAATTCGAAAGTAAAACTGAACATTTGTGGCCAAATTAAAATATAAATAGAATTTTAATTTTTTTTGGTGGAAAGGAAGAGATGTTACAAATGGTATTAGAGCCCAAGTTAGAAAAACTGGGCTGTTGTTGTGTGCTCACTGTATAAATTATTATTTTTTTTTGAAATTTTTTTATTACTGATATGTGTTGTTTACTGTACGGTGTTGCGGAAACAGAAAATTCAAATCGCTGGAAGTGATGAAATTTATGTTGATCTGCGTGATGAAGATAATGCACCATATCCCAACTCTCCGGTGATGTCTATCTTGCACAATTTTCAACAAGAGCTGGCTAAACTAAGAAGCCAGAATGACAGATTGTCATTAGCCAGTGAGGAGTAGGAAAAACTCATTAAAGAATTGACTTCACAGAACAGCCAGGAAGGTGAAGGTTCCAGAAAGAGGAAGAAAGGAAAGTTCTCTGATGAGTCTGAAGAAGAGGACACTACTAGACATCAGTATAAACAGAAAAAGGAATTACAAGGGGAATTCCGAAACATCAAACCTCCCTCTTATGATGGTGAGAAGGAGGAAGATGCTGAAGCCTGGTTGTTGAATATGATTAAGTATTTCTAGTTCTATGAATATGAAAGCAATATGAAGGCTAGATTAGCTGTCTACCAGCTACAAGGTAAGGCTACCTTGTGGTGGGAGGAGACGAAAATGGTCCATGCCATTGATGAAAAGACAGTGACTTGGGAAGATTTCCAGGTTAAGTTTAAAAACTGCTATTTAAATGAACGTTATTATGATGATAAAGCAAATTAATTCCATGAACTCAGACTGGGACAGCTCACTATCGATGAGTTTGTCACCAAGTTTACAAATATATTAAGCTATGTTCCTTAAATTCGTGAGGAGAAGGAAAAGGTGTAGAGGTTTTTGAACTGTTTGCCTACTGTGTACAAGGAGAGGATCAAATTCGATAATCCAAAAACTATGGATGAAGTAGTGAGGAAAGCAAGATTATGCTATCAGCAGTTTAAAGGAAAGGGTGAACATGGTAAAGGCTGGGTAAAAAAAGGTGAAATCAAAGGAAAGAAATAGAAACAAGCCTACTTAAAGAACTTTGGTAGGGATCATCAATGGAAAAAATTTAATAAACCAAAGGAAAGTAAAACTGCACAGTCCCAAGTTGGTTCCAAACAGTTAGATGGAGATAATAATAAGGAAGGAACAATTAAAATGAGGGAGCCTTTGAAATGTTGGGGTTGTGGAGAACCTCATCTGTTGAGGGATTGTCGCCATCGAAACATTCAGATGACTGTGAGAGATCGAAAAGCGACCACAGTAAATGACATAGCAAGAAATATACCCACTATTAGTGCAGTCTTGGAGAATCGACAAGAAAAACACCAAGCTACCATGGTTGAGATGGAAGGTAAGATTGCTGACCAATCTGTAATAGTTTTAATTGATCCGGGCACTTCTTTGAGTTACATTAGTCCAAAAATTGTAGAAAAATGCAATCTCAAAACTGAAAAAATTCAGCAATCTTGGTTGTTCCAGTTAGCCACTGGTACCAAGAGGAAGGTAACTCATAAGTTACCTCAAAAAACAATTAAATTAAATGATTTTTAGACAGAAGTGAATTTAAACATTCTTCCCTTAGGCTCATATGACTTGCTGATAGGAATGGACTGGCTGGAAAAGATGAAGGTTATGATGAATTGTTGGGATAAAAATTTACATGGCATAGATGAAGAAGGACAACCTTTTATTCTCAAGGGAAAACCAAAACCCATATTTGTAAGACAAATATCCGCACTGCAACTAAAAAGAACAACTAGGAAAGGGTGTCAAGTATATGCAGTACATGTTGAAGAATTAGAACAACAACCTAAAGAAAACCTGTTATATACGCTGCCAGTAGTGAGAGAGTTTAAGGAAGTTTTTCCAGATGAGATTCCTCATCTCCCCCCCAAAAGAGAGATGGAATTTTCTATCGATTTGGTGCCAGGAGCAACACCTGTTTCCCGAGCTGCTTATCGAATGAGTCCCCCTGAACTCATGGAACTGAAAATGCAATTGCAAGAATTGCTGGATAAGGGTTATATCCGACCGAGTGTGTCTCCTTGGGGAGCACCGGTGCTGTTCATGAAAAAGAAGGATGGAACCTTTAGAATGTGCATTGACTATCGTCAACTGAATAATTTGACCATTAAAAACAGGTATCCTTTGCCCCGAATTGATGACCTTTTTTATCAAGTAAGGGGAGCTTCAGTATTTTCTAAGATTGATCTAAGGACTAGTTATCACCAGCTTAGAATTAAGGAGGAAGACATTAGTAAAACAACTTTTCGAACCAGGTATGGACACTATGAATTTGTAGTCCTACCTTTCAGTTTGACAAATTCCCCTGCCACCTTTATGTGCCTAATGAACAGTGTGTTAAACAATTAATTGGATAAATTCGTACTAGTTTTCATGAACGATATTTTAGTTTATTCAAAAAGTGAGGAGGAGCACAAACAACACTTGAGGATAGTGTTGCAAAATTTGAAAGAAAAACAGTTATATGCCAAATTCAGTAAATGTGAATTCTATAAGGACAAGATCCAATACTTGGGTTATATTATTTCTAATCAAGGGTTGGTTGTTGACCCTAAAAAGATAAAGGCTATTAGAAACTGGCCAGTGCCAAATGATGTTTCAGCAGTGAGATCATTCATGGGAATTGCAGGTTACTATCGCAGATTTGTGGAAAGATTTTCTGCCATAGCATATCCCATAACCTCACTACAAATAAAAGGTGTTAAATTTGAGTGGACTGAAAAATGCCAAAAAAAATTTGAACAATTAAAATTAAAACTCACTACAACCCCTATACTAAAGATTGCAGATCCTAATAAGGAATTTGTTGTATGTACGGATGCCTGTAGAGAGGGGTTGGGATGAGTCTTGTTACAAGAAAATTCATTTATTGGATATGAGTCTAGGAAACTTAAGACACATGAACAGAACTATAGTGCATATGATTTGGAGTTGGTTGCTATAATTCATGCCTTGAAGATGTGGAGACACTATCTCCTTGGAAAAAAATTTACATTCATGACTGATCATATTAGTCTTAAATATTTCTTTTCCCAAACTGATTTGAATGCTAGACAAGCCAAATGGTTGTCTTTTCTGAGTGAATTTGATATGGACATAAAACCTATCATAGGGAAATAAAATAAAATTGTTGATGCCTTGAGCAGAAACGATTGTTAAAATATAAACAACATTAGAAGTAGTGTCGAGTTTGATTTAGAAGATCTAGTGAAAAAGGTAGCAGACCAGGATCTGAATTATGAGAATCTACAGGTGAAAATACTAAAGAAGGAGATGTCTGACTACACTCAGAACCAAAAAGAGCTGATCTTCTACAAAAATAGATTTTATTTCCCCAATGTGGAAACTTTGAAAAAATAAATCCTAGATGAATATCATAAACAACCGTATGCAGGGCATCCTAGATATCAGAAAATGTTAACAGCTTTGAAAAAGAAATTGTTTTGGCCAAGAATGAAAAGAGAGGTAGCGGAATATTTAGCTAGGTGCATGGAGTGTCAACTAGTTAAGCTAAGCATCATCATCCTACGAGACTTTTAAATCCTTTTCCGATTGCAGAATGGAAATGGGACACAGTTTCTATAGATTTCATAACAGGGCTACCCAAAAATAGGTACCAACACGACTCAATGATGGTGGTAGTAGACACCTTAACAAAAGATGCACACTTTATACCTGTGAAATCTACTTTTGGGACAGCCCAAGTAGCAGATGTATTCCTAAAGGAAGTAGTAAGGCTCCATGGGGTCCCAAAGATGATTGTTTCAGACAGAGATACTAAGTTCACAGCAACCTTTTGGAAAGGTCTGTTTGGGGGCATGGGCACTAAACTGAATTTGAGCACTACATATCACCTGCAGAAAGACGGTCAGAAAGAGAGAACAAATCAGATTTTGGAGGATATGTTGAGAATTAATTTGATGGATAGGCCATCAAAATGGGAGAACTACTTGCACTTAGCTGAATTTTCCTATAATAACAGCTATCAATCCTCCACTAAAATGAGTCCGTTTGAGGCACTCTATGGAAAGAAATGTCGTACACCTTTGAGCTAGAGCCAACCTGAGGATAAGCTAATGTTGGGACCAGATGCTTTACAAGAGATGGAAAGAATTATTAAAAAAATACAAAGAAACATCAAGACAGCACAAGATCGATAGAAAAATATGCTGATAAGAAGAGGATACATCGAGAATTCAAAGTGGCGAAGCATGTGTATTTGCGTATTAAACCCAAAAGAGCACAGTTTATGCTGGAAGTTGTGCAAAATTGGCTCCTAGATATTGTGGGCCTTTTGAGGTGTTAGAGAGGGTGGGACCAGTGGCTTATAAGCTGGCCTTACCACCCCATGTTAAAGTTCATGATGTGTTTCATGTTTCATTATTAAAAAGATGTATACATGATACTTCTCACATTGTTGATTGGAATGTGATATAGGTGGAACCTGAAGGGGAGTTCCTTCCAGAGCCGCTTCAAATATTGGAGCGGGGAGAAATTGAATTGAGGAATCAAACAGTAGCAAGAGTAAAGGTGCAGTGGAAGCACTTTACTGCTGAAGAAGCCACCTAGGAAAGAGAAGCTGAGATGATGGAAAAATATCCATATTTATTTGAAAAATGAACTTTAGTAGTTAGTTATCAACATTGAGGACAGTGTTTGCTTTCAGAGGGGGAATATGTTACACCCCTAGTTTTATGTTTTCTTCAAGATTAGACATTGAACTTGAATCCAAAGGGGAGTGGACCCCAATGGATAAGTATTTTGTGGATGTAATTAAATACTTAATTATGATAAATAAATAAAATAATTCTGTGCAGATTGACCAACTGAGAATTATGAGATCACTTGCTAAATCCATGAGGATGGAAAGAGGCAAATAATTTCCCCAAAAAAAATCTTTCAAAAATCCTTGAAAGAATTTATTTCCAAATTATATTTTGAGGAAAATCTAGTTTCCCCAATGAGGTGGAGAGTATTTGGGAAGAGGTAAAAAGCTAGGAAAAGAAGAAAGTAGCTTTAAAAATCCCTAAATAAGGGAAGCCTAGGCAAACAGGAAGAAAAGCATCCTGATATTCTGGACACAGAATTAGAAACAGACTTTGGGGAGAAAAAGCTTAAATAAGCTATTCCTGAATAGATTAGAGGTTGGTCTGTGATGGAGGTGATCTCACCTCGGGGGTGAGTTCTGGAGATAGAGGGACTCTAAGGTTGGGAGGACTGGTCAAGTACCGAAGCGGTATGCTCACAGTATTTATGTATGATTAAAAATTTAATTGTTGTTAGGGGTTAAGGTTAACGACTATAGCTACATAATACTTGCAATGATTTTGTTTTTTGTGCTGGTGTTCCATACATTTACAAAGTGTAGAGGAATTAAATACTTTCAGTTCTGCATAGTTGTAGGAACCAGAATTATGAGGAAAAATCAACCAGAAACTCTAAACCAGTGATTGGTTTAATTCTGGAGATTTATGCTACCCCATAATTCATAATTGTGTAACTTTAATCTGTTTCTGTTAAAATTAGAATTAAATCAGTGAACACTAGAAAAAATCAAACCATGTATGAATGAGTGATTAAGTACATGCAGTGCAGATCTATTGATTTGTTGAATATACAGCTATAAATTTAACCTCTATTAAACAAAAAGAGATGGATGAGTACCTTTAATTAAGTTAAAGACATTCAGAAATAAACAGAGCTAAATATGGGTCATTAAACCTGGAACCAAATCTGGCTAAAGAAATAAACATAAACTAGCACATGGCTTACCTCCTTTACTGGAGAAGTTTATTAATAGAATGTACTAATTGAAATTAGATAGAAGGAAAATTATATGAAGCGCATTTAAATTTTATAAGCTGTGAGTAATAACAAATAATTCACCTACCAGATCAGTATAAAATGCCAGTGGAAGTGTTAGCTAGAGAATAGAACATACTGAACATGTTATAGAATAAAACAATAATTCCCAGAGTCTATTATTAGTTACACTAGTAAGTAATACTTGGAATCTTTAAGTTAAGAATCAAGGGTCAAGGTATACTACTGGAGTAGAATAATACATATAACCCCATAAACCAGATGTCAAGAATCAATAACTTATTGTAGATGCATATACTCTGGTTGTATAAATAGTTACATACAATTATTGAAATAAAATGTGGAGGAAGAAGAAATACAAGATAAGAATAGTAAACTTATCAGCCCTATCTAGCAAATGGAAACAGACAGATGGAGTAGAGATAAAATTTTATCATGAGCCTCAACAAAAACTAGCGATCTGAAATCACCAGAGTATATCATAACTCTGTTCCTTGTCAAACAGGAAGGGAATACATATATATATGAAATCCATAGGTAAATTCATGAACCAAACGAGATAAATTATGACAATCGTGTCCCCTGACAAATTAATTGAAAGTATGTGGTCTCAGAGACCATATTAGTAGAGTCTTAGTAAGACAGAACAAGTCTAACGAAATCATTCTTTTTACAGTAGCAAAGAGAAAATTTATGAAAGTAAGACCCGAATGGGCTGAAAAAAAACTATGTATAATAACGGTATGAGGGTTTGGCTTCACTTCGACCCATATGCTGTTGATACCGACCTGAAAGTGCAAGGTGAAGAGAAATTAAAAACGAATGAAACAACCATTTCACTGTATCACTGAGAAGGAAATTCGTATGGAATTCAGATTACCTGGATAAAACGATAGACAGTGAGAATACAAATCAATTAACTGATATGAATTACATCACAAATAAAATAATAATAAAAATAATAAAGGGTTACCTGGCAAATGAGGAACTCTTTTTCTTCAGAATGACCTGAAACAGAGATAGCTTAAAAATATTAAAAATTTGAAGAACAGGATACTCAAATGGGAATGAAAAAGCCACGGGTTAAGTGATATAATCGAATCGATTACTTGCCTAGGGTATGGATTGCTCGCCGTAGAGGAGACGAGTAAAATCAACACATCACCATTCTAAAAACATCAGTAAATTCATGAAAGACGATCAGGAGTAAGCTCCTATCATGAAATGATGGAGTATTAGTGCCATACATCGTTAACAGGAAGATACATGAAATGTAAGAAGAGAGGTTGGAATAAACAAAAAAAAAAAATCAACATACTAGGACAGAGAAATCTCCAAGAGAGATTTGTCCAACTGACCCAAAACGAGTTCTCGACAGTAAACGAGACTATAGGAAAGAAATTTTTTTATTTAAACTCAGCTCTCACACTATCAGTAGAGCGTATTGCTATGGAGAAAAATACATATCAAGATATAGTGCATAGAGCATAAGCCTCACAGTAAAGTTAGTGACATGCGTAGAAGTTCATACCTTAATTTCAAATACGATGAGGAGATAGATATGACAGAAGTCTGGGTGAGCCGATGCTTTGTTTCTCCAACGTGCAGGGTCTTGACACCGAGAGACGACCAGAACAACTGAGGGGCAAAAGAACCACTTGATAATAACACAAAGATTTATAAAAATGTCTCAAATCCAAAAACCGACGAAACCCTAATGGATAGGAGCAATCTCCACCGTCCAAGTGGCCTCAGATCGATGGCCTATACACGAATTGAGTGGGTGAAGTTGGCATTAAATACCTGGCCGTCCAACACATAAATACATAGATCTATGAAATCGATTCCATAGTACTCTCACTAATGTCATATGGTCGGCGTAATTGAAAGAGTATTCTGGCATGGCATCTAGAACTGAAACGTAGATACATACAACCCTGTGTGTGGATGGAATGAAAGCTAAAAAAATGGAAAAAAATCAATAGAGTGCCATCGAATGAGGTGACATGGAAATTTGAAATGGGTTGCAATGGCTAAATACCTTGAGCCAACTTTTCCAATGAGACGTAATGATTGCATCGAAAATTTAATATGCATATCGCCACAGTAAACTCACCATAAATTGAACTGTGCATGAGAGATCAATGATGCGATGGTATCGCTCATTCACATTGGAACAGTGGCCACAAAACTATAATAAATTCATATAAGTGACATAAGTTGTAAATAGAAATAGACCATTCGATGCCTTGAATAAATTGAAATGCAACATAAGATTTAAATCTTGGAGTTATACGAAGGTTAAAACCCAACGAATCATATACCAAACTTAAAATCCATAAAAATGTGATATTGGACACTAAAGCGTAGGTATGGTGAGCCCTACAAGTGTTATGTGAAAACGTTAATGAATAGATCGAAATGTGTGGGTAAATGTACGCATAGATAGAAATGCATAGGAATAAATGCCACTATATAACAATGCTATGGGAATAATAAATATATATATATATATATATATATATATATATATATATATATAGGGTGATATAGATATATATTTATTTAACATAATCCACAAACAATTTTGTCGAGGAGACCAATAAAAATTTCCATACAAGAGTACTGGGAGGAATAGGAACCCTATTCCATGTCAGATCGTAATTGATGAAATTCGAAAGTAAAACTGAATAGCTGTGGCCAAATTAAAATATAAATAGAATTTTTATTTTTTTTTTGGTGGAAATGAAGAGATGTTACATTATCTAATTTTTGAAATATTTTTCCTTTCGAAACTTTTTTCATATAATTTCTTATTCTTCTATTCTTTTATTTCCATAAACTGAATGGTTTAAATGTTTTCTTCTCCATAAATTAGATATATTTTTATATGTTAAATATCTCTTCATAAAACAAATACTTTTATCTTTTATTTCATTTAACGTCATTCAAAATATGCTTAAATTATTAAGTTTTTTTACATCCTTTTCACTTTTCAAAGCTTTTGAATAAAACATCTCATTCTTCTATTTTTTGTTTCCCTAAATTAAATGGTATAATTTTTTTCCTTTCAACAAAATATCTCTCTATAATTTAAATATAGATTTATATACCAATGAATTCAATTTTTATTTGAGTGAACCTCATTAAATATATACTTAAATTAATCATGAATTAATTTAAGCTATCCATTCAAGTTGCATAGCTTTTATAACACTACTACTAAATATTAGCATCAACATCAACTTCCATGAAAGAATCTTGTCACATTGCAAAACTAAATACAATTACTATAGTAAAAAAATTACATATATATATGAATAATGGGTGAATTCTCAACTTCTTATCGTAACCAAAACAAGTGCTTTTTATTAAAAGGATGATTTATTACTTGTGAATAAAACTTTGATGACACATATATTAATTGCGACACATGAACTAAATATATATATTACATGTTGTTAAGATGTTTCCCTTATCTATATTCTCTACACATGTTATGAAATACGATGACAGTCCTTTTTCTATAGTTAAACGTAGCATTAAATACATCCACCTAGCGTATGAATGCTAACTCTTTGAGTTGGATGTCAACTTCATGCAATCCGTTGTACTGTACATTTAACATTCTAGTACATCTGCCATGATTCTCCAGATTTCATTGCGATTTGGTTACTGGAGTGTATCAGTTCTCTCAACTCTTAGCTGGTAGTCCATTGTTGCATTCGGCAAGGAAGGAACTCCGGCAATGCCTCCTTTTTTTCCTAAACTTCTTTGTTCTCTCCATCCCTGTTCACTTAAAAACACTTGCCTTGCCATATGGCCTTTCTCATGGGTTTTGATCTTGCATAGGGTTCGATTTGTCTCTTCTCAGGTCTGGAAAGATGCTTGCAGGTTTATTTCTCTGATCTGGTCTCGAGATTGCACCTAGATGCTGAGGGTTTTAGTCTCTTTCCAGTGTGGAAATAGTCTACTTCACTGGCATGAAACCTTCTTTGAGCAACATATCAAGTATGGCACATTCGCACCAACTCTTTTCCTTATATTTACTGTAGTCATTTATCACTGTTTGTGCATTATACACATAAATAAATTTGCAAGCTTATATATAATTATGCTAATTTCTAGCTGTTACAGAGTATAGAAGGTTATTGAAACACAAATCTATGAGGTTTTAATTTTTATTCTTTCTATGGTGTTAGCAGGGCCTGAATGATTGAAGTCATTATACTAAAGGTCTACACCCTAACCAATTGTTTGCTTCATTTTGGTTTAAGAGGGTTTCTATGCTTTCGTGCTTTGATAAGCTTCACGAGTTTCTACCCTTCTTCTTGTGTTTCATTATTCTTTGCAGGTATGGTCACAAGCGATTGAAGTTTTGGATTTTGTTAACATGCATCAATGTCGTGGCTTACTTCTTCATATTCTATGATGCACAGGTACTCCTCTCCCAATAGGAGCTGAAACCCTTGGTTCCGGTCTTATATTTTTCCCAAATTTCAAGAGCTGGGTTATTTTCATTTCAAGCTTCTTGATAATGGGTTTAGAAGTCTGTGGACTCTCTGTAATATTTATTTTCTTTGGTTACTATATGACTTGAACTCTGCACTGAGAGTTAACTAAAGGGTTAAACCCCAGAATTTATTACTCAACATTTTATAGAGACGAAGTTTTTTTTAAGTAACTTAACTAAGAATATTTTAAGCACTTTACAGTTCAGATTCAAATTTAATTTAATATATTCCTATTGCTACTTTACTTCCGTATAATCAACTAGATTTGAAATTACTCGCATTTTCTTTGCAATGATAACATCAGTAGAAGTTTTATATTTCCTATGAATGAAATCAAATTCATGCACTTGCTCTTCTATATATATATATATATATATATATATATATATATATATATATATATATATTTGTTTAAAATATAAATAGATATTATCAGACTTATTTTATGACTCAGCAGAGCATGTAAGGGTTCCACTGTATTTTCTTCGTAAGTTTTTCTCATTATTCTATAAACATAGTTACATGCAGTTGTTTAAAATTTCTCCGAAGCTTCCTTTATCTATTTCTAATGTTCTGCGATAGCTTATTTAAATGGTGACTGGACCATCTTTACGAATGTACGAGTATAGAGATTTTTATGCAGAATAGTTTGTCTGGGGTAGGGTTACACCCCAACCCTGAACTACAATTTTGAATTCTCGTATTGTTTTCAGGGTTTATACGTGTTCTATATCTTAAGAACTCTTTACTGTATAATATGATGCATCATGCATCCAGCTGTTCAATATCACAGTTAATTCTCTGTATTTGAAAAAATTTTATTTTCTTAATGCAGAATATTATTCGTTTTTTCTTTAAAATAGAGCCATGGTAATTCCTCATAGGGTTTAATGCATAATTTTTTATTTTTATTTTTGCAGTTTAAAACAATTTAACTACAACTTCAATAGTATTATTACTCTTTTCACTTACATAAAATAAATATCATCCTTCTTCTGGTATATTTCTCATTTCTTTTACATAAAAAGAATATCAGAGTCTCAGTTTCAACTCTTATGTATTTTTGATAGCGTTAATCTAATACAGTCAATTTTTCCACATTAATACCAATAACATAGAAAACTAAACAATCTCTGTACTTATTTGGTTTTAATATTTCAAGCTATGGTCCTCCCAACCATCGGGAGGCTATGACGTCCTCCACTTTCCCCCTAGCTCCGTAATAAGGGATTCGTGTCCCGAGTAAATGTTCAATAGATTTTTGCTATGACCTGGATGGCCGAACCGGGGCCAAACTCGTGAAAGTCCTATTTCACATCAAGCTGTTGTGAGTTATTTTAAACTGATCATAACCAAATTTCCCTAGAAAATACTCCCAGATCAAAATAGCACAAAAACCCCCCCTACTCCTCCCATGGGATCTAGATTTATCCTCAAAGGAGTAGGTAACCTGCTCTCTTCAACCGCCCCCGGCCACCTCCTATTCTTGGAAACATTTTTACCAACAACTTTATGTAAGTTTTTATATTAAAAGATGTTTCCTATCATTAATTAATTTCTTCTAATTAATAAATCAGCAAATTAAATAACTTGTTGAATCAACAGTATTTATCTGAGTTTTTCCTGCCAGATAAAATAAACAAATTATCTTTTAACTAGTAAAACTAGTTAACTTTAATGAAGCCGTCACAACTTGCCCCCTGGAAGTAACACTGTCCTCGGTGTTTCAACCCAACTCTGCAAAGAGCTCTGGGTAAGCTTCCTACGTAAAGTTCTCGTCCTCCCAAGTAGCTTCATCTGGTCCGAATCCATTGCACTTTTACCTAAATAACTACTCATTTGCGGAGTTCGATTTCTCTTTGGTCAAGTATGCATTGCGGCTCGACCAAAAACTCTCCATCCAGTTCTACCTGAAAAACAGAAAAAAAATGTTTTCAAGTCAATATACATCAAGTTTGTGTTCCGAACTCAAGTTAGGATTTTTATTCCTATTCTACCTGAATATTTTGCCAATGAATCACATGTTTTTCATCATGAACATATTGCTTCAATAAGGACACATGGAACACATTGTGGACTTGAATGTGGCTAGGTAAGGCCAAACGATAAGCTACTGGTCCTACCCTTTCCAGTACTTAGAAAGGTCCACAGTATCTAGGAGATAATTTGGCACAAGAGGTCCACCTCATGGTACTCCTCTTGGGTTTAATTCTCACGTAAGCATGATCTCCCACTGCGAATTCACGATAAGACCTTTTCTTATCTGCATAAATATTTTGTCGATCTTGCGCAACCTTCAAATTCTATCTTATTCTTTTTACCTCAGCTTCCATTTCTGCCAACATTTCAAGTCCCAACATTAATTTTGTCTCAGGGCTGCTCCAATTTATAGGTGTACGACACTGCCTACCATATAATGCCTCGAAGGGACTCATTTTCAGAGATTCCTGATAACCATTATTATAAGAAAATTCAACAAGATGCAAATAATCCTCCCACTTGGTTGGTTGATGCATCACATACATGCGCAGCATGTCTTCCAATATTTGGTTTACTCACTCCATTTGTCCGTCAGTCTGGGGATGATAAGCGGTGCCAAAATTTATCTGAGTTCCCAGACCTGAAAACAATTTTTTCCAAAACGCGGATGTGAACTTAACATCCGGTCTGAAATCACAGTTTTTGGAATCCCATGCAACCTGAAAATTTCCTTCATAAATATATCAGCAATCTGTATTGTCTTGTAAGTAGACTGTACAGGTATAAAATGTGCAGATTTGCTTAATCTGTCTACCACCACCATGATTGAGTCATTTTGTCTTTTTTTTTGTGGTATACCTGTGATGAATTCTAAGGAGATAACCTCCCACTTCCATTCAGGTATGGGTATGGGCTGCAATAGTCTCGCAGGATGCTGGTGCTCCACCTTTACCTGCTAACATTCCAAACATTTTCTTAGATATTCAGCAATATTTTTACGCATTCCTGGCCAATAATACACCTTTCTTATTGCAGTAATAATTTTTTGATATCCCGGATGACCAGTGTAATTGTTGCGACGAAATTCATTCAATATTAACTCCTTTAGAGTTATGCGATTAGGCACATATATTCTTCCTCGGAAGGTCAGCATCTGATCTTCATTCTTTCCATACTCAGATGTTTTGCCTTGCCTCCTATTTTCTTCCATTTTTTGCCATAGAAATTTGTATTCCAGATCTTTCTGTGCCTCTTCTTTAACTGCTCCAAAAATTGGCTTTCTATAACGCATAAATACCATGTAATTTTCTGCTCAACACATCTACTACTATATTTTCCTTTCCCTTTACATGTTGAATTTCCATATCAAATTCACTTAGAAAGGTGATTCATCCTGCTTCACCGGAGCTTCAACCGCTGTTTAAAACACCGCTGTTTACTATAACTGTCTTAAGTACAAACCTCTTACCCAGCAAGGAATACCTCCACACCCAGAGAGCATGTACCACTATTGTAAGCTCCAAATTGTAAGCAGAATATTTCCATTCATGGTCTCTCATTTTTCTAGACTTGTATGCTACCACTTTACCTTCCTGGGTTAAGATTGCTCCAACACCTTCTTTACTTGCATCAGTAAAAAATTCATAATATTTATCAGGGTCAGCTACCTTCAAAACCCGTGTTGTAGTCAAAAGTTGTTTCAACTTTTCAAAGTTGTTCTGAAATTCTTTTGTCCATTTGAAGAGCTTTCCCTTCTTCTGCAAAAATTTAATGGGAAAATAAATTTTCGAAAATCCTTCTATAAATATTCTATAATAACCAGCTAATCCCATAAATGATTTAATGTCGGCTGCATTCTGGGGTACTCGCCATTCAATAATAGTTTTGATCTTTTCCAGATCAACAACGATTCCTTCAGCTGATATGACATGTCGCAGATATTGGATTTATGTTTTAAAGAAATCGCATTTACTGAACTTAACATATAGCTGATGCTTTCTTAGCATCTCCAAGACTATTATCAAATGCTCTTTATATTCCTCAAAACTATTAGAATATATCGGAATATCATCTATGAAAATAAGTACAAATTTATCCAAGAATGGATGAAACATGCCCTGCATTAACCGAATAAAGGTTGTTGATGCATTCCTAAATCCAAAGGGTAACACCACGAATTCATAGTGCCCATATCGAGTGAAAAATGATGTATTACAAACGTCTTCATATTTAATTCAAAAATGATGATATCCGGATCTTAAGTCTCTCTTAGAAAACACCTTAGCCCCTCTTACTTGATCAAATAAGTCATCAATTCTTAGTAGGGGGTATTTATTCTTAACAATTAGCTTATTAAGCTGCTTTAATCCATGCACATATGCAAGGTTCCATATTTATTTTTAACAAATAAGACTGGTGCACCCCATGGGGACACACTTGGATGGATATAGCCTTTGTCCAAAAGTTCTTGTAGCTGCATTTTCAGTTCAGTCAGTTTTGGCATGCTCATTCTATAAGGAGCTCTTGACACCGGTGAGGCTCGAGGCAACAACTCTATGGTGAAGTCAATATCCCTCTTAGGTGGTAAACCAGGAATTTTTTTTGGAAAAACATCCAAAAATTCCTATACTACGGGGATATCCTCCATTATTGGTGAATTTTCCTTGGAGTATGAGTACCTCACTTGAATTGCATACAGCTGGCATCCTTTTCCGATACACTTACCTATTTGAGATGCTGTGATTAGACATAATTGCACTAGCTTTTTAATTCCTTGAATCTATTTTTGCGTGCCATCTTGCATTCTATAGTAAATGATATTTTCTTTACAATATACTAAAGTCCAGTGTTTTTCTAACCAGTCCATGCCGAATAACACATCATAAGATCCTAATGGTAACATTTTTAAATCCACTTGTAACTGTTGTTCTGCCACTTCCAATGTATAGTTTGGAACCTTTGCAGCTACCTTTCATTTTGCCCTGGTAGCTAGCTCTACTAACCAGGAATTCTTAAATTTGTGTTCTTTTAATTTGCACATTTCCACTAATTTGGGACTTACATAACTTAAACTTGCTCCAGTATCTACCAAAATAGAAACAAGTTTAGTTAGTAAAGTACCTTCTAATTCAATCATTGTGGGCTGATAATCAGCCTGCCGGTCTTCCAAAGGTACATTGATACGGGGTATGTTACGCGCCATGTCCCCCACTGTAGATGCTTCCTGAAGATTTGTTACAGTTTCATTGCTGGTTTGTTGTGGAAATTTTTTATAATAATGAGCCTCCCCACAGCCCCAACATTGTAAAGGAGGTTTAGTAATCTGTCCTTGCTCTCGCTTACTAGATGCTTCTGTGGGTTTTTCTTCCATTGGCCATTTGGTTCTTTGGTGATTTCTACCAAATTTCTTACTAATAGAATTTCATGTTGCGCCTTTAAAGTTGCGACTTTTACTACTTTTGAAATTGGAATTACTTTTCTGAATTTTCTTTGGCTTCCAGCTTTTTCCTCCTTCACCCTTGGCCTTGGAATGCTGATAGCACATTCGTGCTTTACGAATGGATTCATCCATGGTCTGAGGATTAAAAAATTCTATTCTTTCTCTCATATGAGTCGGTAGGCTACTCAAGAACCTCTACACTTTCGCCTTTTCCTCTTAGACATAAGGGACGTAATGTAATAGGGAAGTGAATTTAGTGACATAATCATCCATGGTCATTTGTCACAGCCTTAGATCATGAAATTCCATATCTTTTTCATCATAAAATCTTTCTGTCAAGTACTTTTCTTTAAAATACTACTGAAACAGTTCCCAAGTAATGTCTTGTTCATCAATGCTGCATACATTTTTCACTTCTTCCCATCACAGGGTGGTTTTTCCTCATAACTGGTATATAGCCAATCTGGCCTTCAGATTACTGTTATATTCATATACCTAAAAGTACTTATTTATATTAATTAACCAAGCTGCAGCCACCTCTTCTGCCTCACCATCAAACATTGGTGGTTTAATTTTGTGGAATTCTCCCTGCAGTTCTACTTTCTGTCTCTTAATGTCTTGCTGGTAAGATAGATTTCCCGATTTTGCCTCATTATAATTATTATTTTTACTTCTCTGAGATGGACTCTTTCTCAGTTCTGCCTGTAATATTAATTCTCGTTTGTTGATCTTCATTTGTTGGTAAGCCTCTTTTAGCACTAGAATGATCCAACTCCTGATTTTGTTTGTCTAGTAAACTCTTTAATATTTTCTCCTGATATTCTAACAATCGCTCATTTTCTTTCCGGACTCTTAGCATTTCCTCTTATAATTGTTGTATTGTGTTCAACAAGTAACTAATTTGATGCTATTTTTCTTCAAGCAACCGACTGGTCTTTTTATGTTGTTCTACACTTAATTGAACCCACATTTCTAGGTTCATGACTATTGGTGCTGGAGTTTCCTCTTGTTGTGATTGTGATGCTATAGCTCTTCTCATTATCTCTCTCTCTCTGTGAACTATTTGCATATAGAGCTTCATCGTTAGTTGACCCTTTAGGGTCCCAGCGTAGTAACCGGCTCTGATACCACTTGTCACATTCCAAAACTAAATACAATTACTATAGTAAAAAAAATTACATATATATATATGAATAATGGGAAAATTCTAAATTATTATTGTAACCAAAAGATGTACTGTTTATTAAAAGGATGATTTATTACTTGTGAATAAAACTTTGATGACACATCTATTAATTGCAAACCCATGTACTAAATATTCGCAAGGCAGTCATATGATTTACATGGTCGAGTTTATACATATATATCGCATGGTGTTATGATGTTTCTCTTATCTATATTCTCTACACATGAACTATGATGACAGTCCTTTTTCTATAGTTAAACCTAGCATTAAATACATCCACCTGGCGTATGAATGCTAACTTTGTGAGCTGGATGTCAGCTTCGTGCTCTCTACTGTACTGTGCATTTAACATTCCAGGACAGTTGCCATGATTCTCTGGATTTCTTTGGGATTTGGATACTGGAGTGTATCAGTTCTCTCGACTTTGAGATGGTAGTCCATTGTTGCATTCGAAAGGAAGGAACTCTGGTTCTGCTTCCTTTTTTGCCTGAACTTCTTCATTCTCTCCATCCTTGTTCACTTAAAAAAACTTTCCTTGCCGCATGGCCTTTCTCATGGGGTTTGATCTTGCATAGGGTTCGATTCGTCTCTTCTTAAGTATGGAAATATGCCTGTGGGTTTATTTCTCTGATCTAGTCTTGAGATTGCGCCCAGATGCAGAGGGTTTTAATGTCTTTCCAGTGTGGAAATAGTCTACTTCACTGGTATGAAACATTCTTCGAGCAACATATCAGGTATGGCACATTTGCACCAACTCTTTTCCTTATATTTACTGTAGCCATTTATCACTGTTTTTACATTATACACATAAAATAAATCTGCAAGCTTATAGAGAATTATGGTAATTTCTACATGTTACAGAGTATAGAAGGTTATTGAAACACAAATCTGTGAGGTTTTAATTTTTATTCTTTCTATGGTGTTAGCAGGGCGTGAATGATTGAAGCCCTTCTACTACAGGTCTACACCCTAACCAATTGTTTGCTTCATTTTGGTTTAAGAGGGTTTTTATGCTTTCGTGCTTTGATAAGCTTCACGAATTTTTACCCTTCTTGTGTTTCATTTAATCTCTGCAGGTATGGTCGCAAGTCATTGCAGTTTTGGATTTTGTTAACATGCATCAACACCATGGCTTACTTCTTCGCATTCTATGATGCACAGGT
Source organism: Pinus albicaulis (assembly GCA_034641835.2). Classification (NCBI taxonomy): domain Eukaryota; kingdom Viridiplantae; phylum Streptophyta; class Pinopsida; order Pinales; family Pinaceae; genus Pinus; species Pinus albicaulis. The sequence continues at coordinate 1,550,477,330 of CM076578.1, read as the reverse complement.
ACTCCACTCCCAATGGGAGCTGAAACCCTTGGTTCCAGTCTTAGATTTTTCCGTAATTTCAAGAGCTGGGTTATTTTCATTTCGAGCTTCTTGATAATGGGTTTAGAAGTATGAGGACTCTCTGTAATAGTTATTTTCTTTGGTTATTATATGATACGAACTCTACACTGAGAGTTAACTAAAGGGTTAAACTCCAGAATTTATTGCTCAACATTTTATAGAGATGATGTTTTTTTTAAGTAATTTTACTGAGATTATTTTAAGCACTTTACAGTTCAGATTCGAAGTTAATTTAATATATTCCTATTGCTACTTTACTTCTGTATAATCAACCAGATTTGAAATGAATTGCATTTTATTTGCAATGATAACATCAGTAGAAGTTTTATATTTCCTATGAATGACATCAAATTCATGCACTCGCTCTTCTATATATATATTTTCGTTAAAAATAGAAATAAATGTTATCAGACTTATTTATGACTCAACAGAGCATGTAAGGGTTCCACTGTATTTTCTTTGTAAGGTTTTCTCATTATTCTATAAACATAGTTACATGCAGTTGTTTAAAATTTCTCATAAGCTTCCTTTCTCTGTTTCTAATGTTCTGCGATAACTTATTTAAATGGTGACCAAACCATCTTTACGAATGTTAGAGCATAGCAATTTTTATACAAAATAGTTTTTCTGGGGTAGGGTTTCACCCCAACCCCGGACTACAATTTCAATTTCTCGTATTGTTTTCAGGGTTTATACTTGTTCTATATGTTAAGAACTCTTTACTGTATAATACGATGCATCATGCATCCAACTGTTTAATATCATAGTTACTTCTTTGTATTTTCAAAATTTTTATTTTCTTACTGCAGAATATTATTTGTTTTTCTTTAAAACAGAGCTACGGTAATTCCTCATAGGGTTTAATGCATAAATTATTATTTTTCTGCAGTTCAAAACAATTTAACTACAACTTCAACAGTGTTCTTACTCTTGTCACTTACATAAAATAAATATCATCCTTCTTCTGGTATCTTTCTCATTTCGTTTACATAAAAAGAATATCAGAGTCTCAGTTTCAACTCTTCTGTATTTTTGATAGCGTTAATCTAATATAGTCAATTTTTCCACATTAATACCAATAACATAGCAAACTAAGCAATCTCTGTACTTATTTGGTTTTAATCTTTCAAGTTGTGGTCCTCCCAACCATTAAGGGAGGCTATGACGTCCTCCACTTGCCCCCTAGCTCCAAAATCTTGACGGTGCTCTGGGTAAACAATCGAATAGATTCTCTTTCTGCTATGACCTCTGGATGGCCAATCCAATCAAACTCAGAAAGTATGGTTTCATAAGGCTTGTTGTGAGTTATTTTCAACTCATCATAACTAGCTCTACAAAATACCCCCCTTTACCAAAATAGCGCAGAACCCCTACTCCTCCCCTGGGATCCAGCTTTATCCTCAGAGGAGTAGGTAACTGTCTTTCCAACTGTCCCCAACCACCTCCTATTCTTGGAAACATTTTTACCAACAACTTTATGTAATTTTTTATATTAAAAAATGTTTCCTACCATTAATTAATTTCTTTTAATTAATAAATCAGCAAATTAAATAACTTTCTTAATCAACAGTAATTATCTGAGTTTTTCCTGGCAGAAAAAATAAACAAATTGTCTTTTAACTAGTTAACACTAGTTAACTTTAATGAAGCTGTCACAAATCCTCAACCTAAAACTTTGTTGAAGAAAATCATTGGTTTTTTAAACAACCATTGATGAAAGAAATATAAATATAGTTGATTTATTCTATTAGTTTAGTTTTTTTATATTTTTTAGTATTATAGTAAAGTTTTCATAAACTCAATTGTGTTTTTTTCTTGAACCATTAAAATTAGAATTTTTTTTATTGCAATTATTGTTTATTAAAATTACTTGAAACATATACCAAATCATTATATTATATATGTAGATTTTTTTTTGGTTTTTTTATAATTTTTTGTCTATTTAATGACGATGATAAATTTGAATTATGTAATTTTCTCAATATATATTCAAAAACACATTTTAAACAATACAAATTCATAATTTCATAAAACAATTTTAATATCACATTCTGATAAAAATAAAAATAAAAATTAGAATATACAAAATAAAATATAACACATATACCAATAATAAAATATATAAAAATTTTAAAAACGAGATAGTGATGCATCCATATTTAAAAAAAACTATAAATATTAACTAGTTCATTATTATCACTATTTAAAATATTCTACTCCATTATCCCGATTTTTTCCTTTTTAAATGACACCTCCAATAAGTTGCTTTACAGGATAAAATATTGTCTTCATAAAAAATAATTTATTTTCATTTATCCATATTACAAAAATAAATTGAATGTAATTTTTCAAATTGAAATGTAATTCTTTATTTTTCTTTTGTCCATTTCTATTTAAAAATATTTTAGATATAAAATTTAACTTTAAATTTTATGAAAATTATTTCTTAAATATTTAGATAAAAAAAAAATGAAATTTCACTTCACTCATAAATAATTTAATTATGAAAATTTATTCTTAAAAACCATGAGAAATTCATTATGAAACTTTGTTTCTGCACACTTCGGTGATTTCGGCACATTTTATTAGCTTTAAAATGACTCGAGATGACTATCCATCTTTTTAAAGAAAAGAAAAAAAAAAAAGCAAATAAAAGAAAATACATATAAACTTGAATTCTAAATCTCAGAGCCTGAGAATACCTTCTTTTCTTTTCAGTATCTATAAGTAGGTTTCCAAAATTCAATTCAATAGAACAAAAATATCATCTAAAAGTGGCTAGAATCAAATAATACCGAAGTTATTTTTCCTAAGAGTATGGAGGTGTCTTCCGAGAGGACGGAGGTGTCCGTGGGGTTGGACTATGGGGACTTGTATTTGCTCTGGGATTCTTATAATCGGCATTGAATGCGATAGACTAGTTGTATTCTGAAATGCCTACTCATTTTCAACGAATTTCTTAGATTCTACAAATACGTACAAATTAATTAATAACAACAAAAAGCAATCAGTTTTTTTTATCAGATTTTTAGGTTAATTTATAGACTCCACATCCTTATTTTATTAAGACTTCGACTTCCTAGATGATATGCATGTCTTATTGGTTTGAAGAATTAGTAAGATATGTATAAAGCAATAAATCAATTTATTTAAGCTCATATTTTAAGTCTTTTTTATGGTCATATGATTTTTTTAATTTGTTACTTTTAGAGTTGGTTGACACTTGAGGAGAATTTGGTGGAAAGAATTATTACAGTAATTATATGGATGGAAGTTGCACAAATATTTTTTAATTCAGATTTTTTTTTCGAATATTTAACATATATTTTTCTAAATAATAAAGATATATTAACTCAACACAACTATATTAACATTACATATTTACAATTATTCAATACAAACAATTAAAAAATTAAATTCATATTAAATTCTTGTATCTATTTACTTAAAATATTTACTATTATTTGAGCTTATTTTCTATTATGTTATTATCTAGTTATTATTGTTATTTAGATTTTAGTTTTTAGAATCGTATGAGAATTTCGTTCTTAATTTTGTTAAAGTATTTTTATTTGTATATAATTATTATTTCTATAGGATTTCTTAATCTTTTGTTTCCTGACTTTGTTAAATGTGTTTTCTTTACATATAACATTTATAATTAATAATTGCTATGGTAATTAATTACAAGTTTTTAGAATTTTGTGAGCATTTTTTTCTTAATTTTATTTAAAAAATATTTATATATAGTTACTAATTTTTAGGATCTAATAAATAATAAATATATGTTAACCCAACACAACCATATTAACATTATGTTCTTATTTACAATTAGTCAATATAAAAGTTAGTTTGAATTGTTCATCTGTTTTCATTTGATGAAAAGATGATAGCTTATAATTACAATTTTTGTTTTCAATATACTTTTCTCTAATTTAACTTTAATCAAAAGTAATATATAATTTGATTTAAACAAATAATATATATTTTTCATTAAGTTATTTTATTTTTTTGGTTCTTTCATTCTTTAACATGTATATTTCTAAATAATAAAGATATGTTAATTCAACACAACCATATTAACGTTATGTTATGTTCATATTGACAATCAATCAATACAAAAACTTAATTATTAAAGATTAGTTTGAATTTTGATTTGTTTGATGTTGAATACAAGATGTCAACCATGATCCCATGAAAATTGGCTAATTGTCAAGAATTTTTACTTTATTAAAATTATGTTATATTGGTATTTACAATTAATCATTTACATTAAATATAATTTTTCATGATTCTTAAAATTTACTACTATACAATTTCATATAATAATCTATAACTTCGTGTATTTATTACTTTAAAATTGTATAATTATTTGAAATTATACAGGAATTATGTTATTTATTTCTAATTAATTCATTTTTTAGTATATCTTTACCTAATTTAAGTTTAATCAAATGTAATATCCACTAATTTGATTTAAATAAATAATATATAGTTTTTAATTAGGATATTTTATTTATTTGATTCTTTAACATGTATATTTTTAAATAATATGGATATTTTAACACAACACAACCATATTACCATTATGTTATGTGACTATTAACAATTAGTCAATATAAAGAGTTAATTAATAAAAAAAAATTAGATTTATTGATTTGTTTTATTTTTATGAGAAGATGACAACGATGATTCCCATGAAAAATAGTGAATTGTCACGGTTACCAAATTTCATGGGCTACCTGGGAAATATGTCAAAAAAATGAAATAAGACACTCGAAATTTTAAGTAACACATAATTTTTTTAATTAAAAAAATCTACTTTAATAATTTCTAAAGTTAAACATTAGAAACCATTAGTGGTCAATAGACAAATAGATTTCTTTACTCCTATGTTGGCAGAGAATAATAAAATAGTTTTATATCTACTTTATATAGAGAATAAAAAGTAATTTATAAATTAAAAAAAAACAACTTATATTTTCACTTATAAGTGTAATTTATTTTATTTTTAATATGGAGTATAATATTTTAAAAATATAAATAAAAAATAAAATTTTAATGTAAATTATAAATAAAATATTTCAAAACTTATATTGAGAAAAATATTTTAACATCAAACATATATAGAGAGAACTATTGATAGAATCCTTATTCCATTAATAATTTTTTTCTAATTCAATGTATGAGGGATATTTGTAATTATTTTAATGCTTAATATGTATTTGATATTTAATATTGAAAAACTGTTAATAATGAAAATAATTAAATGTAATGTGGAGAGCACGAATTAAAAATAAAATATTTCAATGTCAACTACATATATATTGTACCACCCTAGTTCCATCATAACTTTGGATCTACAAGCAAAAGGGATCAAATTTATTTTCACTCTAGAAGATGTTTGTATCTTAAAATTTTTTTATTTAATTCATAATATTAATCATTAACATCCATTTCATATTTTCCTCCCTAATAGTCATAATCTAACTCTATTTATATTTGATCTAGTACTCTTTGTATCACTTGTCTCACCTTTCTATCCTTGAAGATAGATTTCTATCCCTAAAGATGGGTGAAGTATTAATGCATTATGTTTGATCTAGTAGTCTTTGTATCACTTGCCTTACATTTATTTCCTTGAATATATCTTTCTATCCCTGAATATGTGTGAAGTGTTAATGCATCATGTTTGATCTAGTACTCTTTGTATCACTTGTCTTACCTTTCAATCCTTTAAGATACATTTCTATCCATGAAAATGGGTGAAGATTTAAAGAAAAAGGTTATAAACCATGGAAAAATAACATTTTCCCAAGAGTTCCCATCATCATATTATGGACACTAAATCTACATGTTAAAAAAAATTATTTTATATTATTATTATTATGTTGATAGACATGTATATTTTGGAATAGTGCTTTCCGAATTTTAATTCAATTATTTATACTTAATAGGTGAATGGTGAGTAATTAAGCTCCACAAAATATTCCTATTAGCATAAAAAAATCAAAGGTTGAGATTTATCTCCAAAATAGTTATGTCATGTTTTCCCTTCTAATGAAATTGATTAATTAAAAAGATGTCATATGAAGTGACATATGTTTTTGGGCATGTGACATTGATAATCCATGGTATTATCCCATGGTATTGTAACAAAGCCTATTTATAGATTAAGAATCTCCATCTTCATGTTGGGATAAATCTCCATCTTTTATATATGTTTAAACTATATATTAAATTTTTTTATAACTAAAAATAACAATAATAATTTAAAATAAAGTTATAAATGAGTATTTTTTATGATATTTTTTTTATTTTAGCATGAGATATATAATGAAGCAAGTGTTTTGGCATCTATTATATATTGATTACAATTGGAATTACCAACCATACAATTTATATCATTGAACTAGTTATAAAAGAATTAATATATGAATTAAATATACATAGATTTGAAAAAATGTTTAAAGAACGTTTATGACATTATACTTAATCATCAAGATTTACTACTTTACCCTTGAAATTTTTAATATCTATATGTTTTTTATAATACTATGGATTCCTAATATCACATGCCCAAAAATCCACATCTCATTTTGATATAGGACATATTGGTATGACATTTATTTTTAATTTTCAGGGTGAGAGGAACTCTACAACCTACTATATTAAGAAGATGTTATCTTGTAACATTACATTAAAATAAATTTAAAAATATATGTCAGCTAAGTCGTAATCCATTATAAGGAAAGAGTAAAACAAATGAAAAATGATTTATATATAAAAAACACAATATTTTAGATATTTAAACCAACATGGATCCATCTTCAACCTAAATCTATCAAGTCCCAAGATGGTCAAATATCTCGAGATGTAAGCCTATTTTTGAGTTTAAAACTTGAGGAAATGTTTTCACCCCGAGATATTTGATCCCTCTCGGCTCTTGATAGAGAAAGTTTTAAGATGGATCTAGATTGGCTTGTTAAAGAGATGTTCTCATGTAAAGTTACATTAAAAAAAAAAAAAAAAAACATATGTAAGCTAAGTCGTAATTCATTATAAAAAAAAAAGAGGAAAAATGATGTAGGAACATCTTGAAAAAATTTCATTGGTCATTTGGGAGACTTAAGGAGTCTTATGTTTTAAAGAGAGTTGGTTCTCTAAATGTATTTTTAATGCTTTGAGTGATTCAGCGTATGATTTAATTAATATTGTGAGCATAATTGTAAATGTTATCAAAAGTTGGAGAACATGAGAGAATTTGGGATTGAGATATTTGAGAAATTGTTTAGACCTTAAATTATGAATCATGATTTATGGGACTAAGAAGATCCTTAGGGATAAAAGAGAGATTATAGGAATTAATGAGGGATTTTTTGAGTAAACTAGGGATCTAAACCAAAATTGGTTTAGAATCATTTTCTATAAATTGTAAAGGCATGAAAAAAAAATATAGATAGGCATAGAGATTCAGGATTTAGATCGAGAGGAAGGATTGGATGGAAGATTAATTGAACAGAAGAAAATCCCAATTTCCTCTATAGCTAGGTAATGGTGTGGGTAATTTCCATATACTGGAGAAACGATTGTTGGTATTATTAAACAAATGTTTATCAGTTCCTTTTCGAAATATTTTAAGTTTATTTGATTAAATTCGAGCTCTGTAGATTAATGGTTGCGTATATGTTTCCTTTTAGAATAAACATTCCTTGTGTAGTTGAACCAGTCCGGTGGTATTGTTAATTTAATGGATTGTTAATTGTTGATGCTGGAAGAAGCCATGGCTCTTAGACAGAGTGTATAATCTGGTGAATTTGAAGAAGTGAGACAAATGGATGTGTAGATCGTTCAAGATGAACTGAACTCATTGATATGCGGTCAGACATAATCTCAATTTAATTACAGAGAGTCCAATACCCAATTAGATCTGGAACCTAGTAACACAGAGTTTAGGAAGCAGTAGAACTGTCCAATTATAATAGTGGATAGATCGACGGAGGTCACATAAAAAGTTGTGTGGAGTTTAAAGGATAAATTGGATGAGATATTTTATAAGCAAGGTTTAAATAAGTTAAGAAATCTATCCAGCATGTATTAAATCTGACAACCTTCACATGAGAGGTATTGATCCAATGAAAATCGCATTAAAAAATGCATGGTGTTTAATAAGGATTTTGGACGCGATAATTTATAAACTCTGTTTTAAATTATCTTTGAGTTCTGCAATTTCATGTAAAATTTTAATATGCTTTGGTTCTGTCACTAAACGAGGGTTAGGGAAATGTGATTATTTACGAAGATGTGATTCTATATTTTCAAAAAGGGGTTTTAGTATTTTAATGTTGTGGTTGAAATAACTAAAGGTAGAAAAGTGTAAAGATATAAAATGGATGTGGATAGATCATTGACAAGGGCAAATAAAGAAAAGAGCATGGCCCATATTTATTGGTATAATGGGTTTTTAAACCAAAGTTATCCCTAGCTAAATTTATAAATTAATGGGTCTATGTTTTTGGTTTATATTATATGGTTGGAAAAGGAAATTAATTCACATGAGAGAGATTCCATTGTTTGGATTATCTTGGGCTATATTGCATGAGAAAAAAAAAGTTGAATGCATACTACGGGCAAAGGTGCGGCGATGCTGCACAATTAGTGGTATTGGAGTTGAAGTAATTTTTTTTTCTAAAGTTAAAACTGAATTGTGAGGAATGCAATTTAAATTGAAAGAAAGGGTGAAATGAATGAGTTGCAGAAAGAGATTCTGCATGTAGCTGAGAAAATTATGAACAAATTTAGATTTTCCTTAAGATAGAGGGTTATTACAGCCAAAGGAGGTTTGCAGACGAACAAGCATGAGGAATATTTATCATAGATGGTTGACTGTGATAATAAATAAATATTGTTTTAAGAAGTTTTTATACTATATTTGCACAGATTTGATAAGAAAGAGATAAATTGTGTTTTGATTGGTGAGGTAGATGCATAGAAAGAAATTAAAATTCTGTGTAAATTTTGATCCAAAATCGATGTGGATTAAATTCTTGTTCAGAATTTATTGTTGTGAAAATAGCCGAATGTTGAAAGAATGCTTTAGTGGAAGCATGGAAATAGAACTATAGATGCAGATTCAAAGGAATGGTAAAGGCCAACAAATAAGGAGATATGAAAGACAGGTGATGTTGGGAAGATGGTATGCATGAGTTTTTATTTGATGATATTTTACAGATTTAATAGATCAAGAGAGTGCAAAAGTTGCATGTTTGCAGGAGACAACCAACCGAGACATAATTTTAACTGCAAAGGTATGAAAGTTTGCAGCAGTTGAATGAATGCCAAAGTTTGGCACAAGACTACAACAATAAACTGTAGGAAGAACTTTTTGAAGTTCTTAGAGATTGTAGCAGAACATTATTATAGCTAAGGTTTGGAATAAATAAAGACAAAGACGTTCTTAAGAGAAGTGAGTTTAGCAACTCTAGAGAGAGCAATTTTTCTCAGTGCAAGTTCTAGGGAAAATAGGACTTGGAAAGCAGACAGAGGAGACGTTTGGTGATCAAATCAGAAGGAATTTGATTGGTTGCAGGTGTATAAGCTCACAAAAAAGAGATGATGATCATTGAAAGTCATAGAGAAGGTTCAGAATAAGGCTAAAAGGTGAAGGAAAAGGGTGCTAAAAAAATCCGCAAGAACCGGATGAATCAAGAGGAGCTTAACAAGGAGTTGGCTGAGATAAGAAAATAACTCGATGAGTTAACAATGCTACTAGAGAATAACCAAAGACAAGGTTGGGCCATGAATAAAAAGCCATTGAAGTGGTCTAAATTACAAAGGAGGCTACGACAAAGACAAGTGAAGTTGTTGGTTGAAAAACTTAGAGAAGAAGAGTTAGAAATCGAAGTTTCAATTTGTGGACCAGAACATGGTGAAATTTTGAGTGAAGAGGACAATGGGAAATATTCCATGGACTATTGGAATAGTCCATAAAAATTCGAAGATATGTTGACAAGGAAAACAGATGAGGCTATGAAGCCTTGTAATTTTAAATCTCATAGTTTGTGTGTGTTTGCAGGATTTGTAGAAGATGATGGACAGTCTGGTGAAACTTTCACAAAAATTAATAAAGCTCTTGAGGTGAAATATGATGGAGAATTCCTTTTAGAGGAGGAAGGTGTTGATTTATTACAATTTAAAGAAGTCATAGATGAATTTTTGTTTGGTGTAAGACAACCAGTTAAAGCTGTTATGGAGCAGAAGAATAATGAAAATGCCACAGTGATATTCCAAGGAGGTAAAAAAATGAATTTGTTTAATGAAATTGATGAAAGAATTTTGAAATGTGATGATATAGAAAACAAGATAATTCAAGAGGACTGTCAGAAGAAGAGTGAAACTAAAAATGAAGATTGTGAAGAAATGTTGGAAATATTTCTGTTAGGTCCCTATATTACTAGTATAGTACCTTATTGTTGTTAGTGTAACCCCCTTATTGTTATTATTGTACCCCTGTAACCCGCATATTTTTATTATTGTGCCCTTAAATTAGTATTTTTAGGTCGGCTAGGATTACATTTTGGCCCCACTAGGATTAAACTATGGCCCCATGGACTCCAATATATAGAAAGGATGTTTTCTAATTTGTATCATCCAAGGATTGTTCATTTATGTAATGTATTGGAGGTTTCCCCCTTGAAGTGGCTATTTATAAGGTTTTGATCTCTCTTTTCTTCTATTTTTGGAGTTGGTTCCACAACATTTTGTTTCAGAGCTTTGGATTCTAGGGTTTCGTTGCTCCAAACAGGTCATCTTGGAATTTTTGCTATAAATTTTTTCTACGAAGGTTCAGAAGTTGAAATTTTTAGAGTGTGAAGCTGAAATCTTGAGGAACATTGTTGCAAAATTTCAAAGCTTGGTTCGCAATATTTTCGGAGAATCTATGATCTGTGGAAGTTAGGGCATTTTGTAGGCTCCTGAATTTCACTTAAAAAGGTCATCGCGGCATTTTCACTATAACTTTACTTCTACAAAGGTTCAGAAGCTGAAATTTTTAGAGCACGAAGCTGAAATCCCGAGGAACATGATCTGTGGATGTTAGGTCTTTTTCATGCTCCTGAATTTCATCTCAAAGAGGTGATCATGGGAAAATCTTCATAACTCTCTCTCTGAGCATCAAATTGGAATTCTATAAAAATATTTTTCAAGTACACAAACTTTAGTTTCCTATATATAAATTTGAGAACCAAAAGAGAAAACAGTGACATGTGGCAAGTCTTACAAGTTCACTCTACTGAACTAGTCCATAATTAGGTCATTGTGGGATATTGGACATAACTTTGTCTTGAATAATACAAATCAAGACAGACCTATGGCATTTGAAAGAAGCCTCAAAGGACTACTACAGGGTCAAATTTCAGATATTGAGGATCTGCAAGTATAGAGATAAGTCAATTTCAATATCGAGCTCCTCAAAATCAAGTAAAAGGTGTATATTTTTTTCCGAATTGCATAAGTCTCGTTTGAAGAATCAAGTTCAATTGATTCCAACGACATATTGTAGAATAGATATCAGTATTGGATTCTCAAATGGCCCCTAAAAATAATTCAATACCTACTAATCCTTTAGAAGGATCTGCTATGACTCATGAAGACGAATAATGCCAACATGACATATCAAAATTACAAGTGCAAGTGGAACAAATTTCGCTTGCGTAAAAAGCAACAAAAAATGACATGGAAGTTTTGAAGAAAGGTGTGGAATCTAAGATGGATGGTTTGAAGAATGGCATGGAAGCTAAAATGGATAGCATGGAAGCTGGAATGGAATCTAAGATGGATGACATGGAAGCTAAGATGGAAAACATGAAGAATGATCTAAAATAAGACATGGAAGTTTTGACAAAGTTGATACAAAAAATGTTTCCTAATGGTGAAAAGATAGTAGAGGAAACTCATGATGAGAACAAAATAAATGTTAATCATGATTTCATAAACTCTAATGTTGGAGGGAAGAACCACCATATTCCAAAAATGGATATGAGGAAGTTTGATGGAAAGGATCCTGTAACATGGATACTACATATGGAGCAATATTTTGATCTCAATAATGTGCAAAACACAGAAAAGGTACGCATTGCAACTTTACATTTAGAACAAAATACATTTCTATGCTGTCGATGGATTTTATCCCATAAAAAAATTGTCACTTGGTCAATTTTTACGAAGGAAATGGTAGCACATTATGAGGATACAAAGAGAAACACTTTCTTTAGCCAATTGATAAATCTCAAACAAAAGTGTTCAGTATGGGAGCACATTGAGGACATCCAAAAATTGAATACAAGGGTAACTGATATTCCAGAGGAACACAATATTGATCTCTTCATAGGTACTTTAAAGGATAACATCCAACATGAAGTTCGTGTTTTGGAACCTGGTTCATTGGAGAAGGCATTCTGGTTGGCAAGAAAAATTGAATGTAAAATTATGGCGACAAGGAAGCCTACCACTCACTTCTATAAAGATGGAAGTGTTGCTACTCCTAGATTTCCACAACCTACAAGGTTGACACCAAAATAATTGGAAGAAAAAAGAGCAAAAGGGCTTTGCTACAGTTGTGATATAAAATAAACCAAAGGTCATAACTGTGCTGAAAAGAAATTATTTTACATAGATTGTGAAGAGGAAGAAGAAAATGAACAATAATCTTCAAAAGAAGGGAACATACACCAGGAAGCAGCCCTAGAAAAGGTAGAAATGAGTCTGACCATATCGTGTAATGCATTGGAAAGAATTGCCACTCCTAAAACTCTCAATATAGAAGGAAATATCAAGAATAAAAAGGTAATAGTTTTGATTGATTCAGGTAGCCAAGGAATTGAAATGTTTCCTATACCGAGAACGAGAATGTCAAGTGATGGTTGCAAATGGAGGAACTGTAAATTTCTCTGGAAAATGCCATAATATCAAGCTAACCATAGGGGAATATGTATTGAATATTGGAATGCTTTCCATTCCTATGGGAGGTGATGATGTTGTACTAGGAGCACAATGGTTACAATCTTTGGGGATGGTATCTTTTAATTTTCAAGAACTTTTCTTGAAATTTTTTTTAGAAGGAAAGGAATTCGAATTACAGGGCATTGCAAGGAAGTCAGGAAAGATATTAAGCTCTAATGTCATGAAAAATATTTTAAATAAATAACAATGAGGCATATTTGCACAATTATGCTCACTAGAAGTTCCAACATCAAAATCATCTATTTCTGCAGACCTCCAAAAAGTATTGGAAAATCATTCCAAGGTTTTTGAAACTCCCAAAGGACTCCCACCTATTCATTATCATGATCATGCTATTCATTTGATTCTTGGAAGTGTTCCTCCAAACATCAGGCCTTATAGATATCCTTATGTCCAAAAGAGCGAAATTGAAAGTATGATTGTAGAAATGTTAGAGGCAGGTATAATTCAATCTAGTCAAAGTTATTTCTTTAATATTGTATTATTGGTACACAAGAAGGATGGATCATGGTGCATGTGTCCCGATTATAGGGAGCTCAATAAGCTCACCATTAAAGATAAATTTCCCATTCCTATGATTGATGAATTATTGGATGAATTACATGCAGCAATTTATTTTACCAAGTTTGATCTTCATTTTGGATATCATGAAATTAGAATGAATACTGAAGATATTTCGAAACAAAATTTTGAACTCATGAGGTTCATTATGAGTTTTTGGTCATGCGTTTTGGCCTTACCAATGCACCTTCTACACTTCAAGGGTTGATGAATTCCATTTTCAAACCCTTTCTTAGAAAATTTGTGTTAGTATTTTATGATGATATACTAATCTACAACAAGTCTTGGAAGGATCATGTTCAACATGTTGACAGGGTGCTCAAACTATTGCAGGAGAAACAATTATATGCAAAAACATCCAAATGTTTCTTTGGAGTACAAGAGGTGTAATATATGGGTCATATTGTATCTCACGAGGGTGTTAAGGTAGACCTTAAAAAAATTAAAGCCATTAAGGAATGAGAAGTCCCCACAACCATAAAGTAGTTGCGAGGATTTCTTGGTTAACAGTGTATTATCTCAAGTTTGTTAAGAATTATGGGAGAATAGAAGCACCTCTAACAACATTATTGAAGAAAGATGCATTTTCATGGACTCCTGAAGCAACGAAGGCCTTTAAACATCTTAAAGAGGAAATGTGCCTACCACCGGTCTTAGCTACGCCAAACTTCACAAAAACCTTTATTGTGGAATATGATGCCTCAGGAAATGGAATTGGTGTTGTTTTAATGCAAGAAGGAAGACCCATTTCTTTTGAAATTCATCCAATCAAAGTAAAGTATTTACAGAAACCTACTTATAACAAGGAAATGTTAGCAATATTGCATGCACTAAAGAAATGGCGAAATTACATAATGGGAAGACACTTCAAGGTAAAAATTGATCATGATAGTCTTGAACACTTTTTGGAACAAAGAATATCTTCAAAGGAGCAACAAAAATGGGTCACAAAGATGTTGGGTTATGACTTTGAAATAATCTACAAAAAAGGGAAGCTAAATGTTGTTGCAGATGCACTCTAAATAAAGAATGAAGAGGTGGAAGCATTGCTTTGTGCCATTTCTATTATCCAACCAGATTGGATAACTAAAGCAAGAGATGAATGAAAGAAGGACGAAGAAGTGTGGACACTCATTCAAAAGTTGCAGCAAGATATTAGTACATTTGATACTTTTAGTTGGAAAAATTATTCCTTACGGTACAAAGATCGCTTATATCTTTGAAAGAATTTCCAACTAAAACAAAAGATTCTTTTGGAATTGCACACTTTGCCTTTAGGAGGATACTCGGGATTTTTAAAAACTTACCACAGGGTGAAGAAATATTTTTTTTGGGATGGCCTCAAATCTGATATTAAAAATTTTGTGGCGGAATGTTTGGTTTTCTAGCAGAATAAAGTTGAGACAATTAAGACCCTGGGTCTTCTATAACCTTTAGCCATTCCAAGTCAATGTTGGGAGGAGATTTCAGTGGATTTTATCACAGGTTTACCTAAGTCTGAAGGAAAGAGTGTCATCATGGTGTTAGTTGATAGACTTACCAATTATGCACACTTTTATGCATTATCTCATCCATTTAAAGAAAGTACAGTTGCTACTACATTTATGGACACAATTCAAACACTACATGGAAACCCAGGGGTTATTGTGAGCGATAGAGATCCCATTTTTACTGGAAATTTTTTGACGACGTTATTTTCTTGTTTGGGTACTCAATTAGCTCATGGCTCATCTTATCATCCTCAATCCGATGGTGAAACTGAGATAATAAATAAATGTTTGGAAGCATATCTTTGTTGTTTTGTATCTTATAAACAAACAAAATGGTTCAAGTGGGTACCTCTAGCTGAATGGTGGTATAACACTTCCTTCCATACTACAAAAAAAATGACCCCATTTATGGCACTTTATGGACATAATCCACCATCCGTGACATCATCTTTAAGAGAAAATTCGAAGGTTCAAGTAGTGGAAGATCACATCGACCATCAACAAGAAGTTCTCCAACTCTTAAATGATAACTTGAATTTGGCACAAAATCAAAAGAAACAACAGGCAGATCAACATCGCAGCAAGAGAAGTTTTGCTGTAGGAGACTGGGTATTTTTATGGATACAACCATAAAAAAAAATGTCCCTCAAGCAAGCTAAGAAGGATAATAAATTATCACCAAAGTAATATGGTCCTTACAAGGTGTTGCAAAATAATTGTACTATGGCATACAAATTGGAGCTTCCTAATTCTTCACAAGTGCATCTAGTTTTCCATGTTTCGTGCTTAAAGAAGGTTATAGATGAAAATCTTCCAGTTTAAACAATATTTCTAGAACTTGATGAGGAAGGAAAAATCATATTGGAACCTCAAGCGGTCACGGAAACAAAAACTCGACAGCTACGAAATCGATCAATTTCAGAGTATCTCATCAACTGGAAGAACTTACCCATTGAAGATTCTACATGCGAGGATGAGAATTTTATACAAAATCACCCATAGCTACACAAGCATTGAGGACACCACTTTTTTGAAGGAGAGGGGCATGTTAGGTCCCTATATTACTAATACAGTCCCTTATTGTTGTTAGTGTAACCCCCTTATTGTTATTATTGTCCCCCTGTAACCCCCATATTGTTATTATTGTGCCCTTAAATTATTATTGTTAGGTCAGCTAGGATTACATTGTGGCCCCATGGACTCCTATATATATAAAGGAGGTTTTTTAATTTGTATTATCCAAGAATTGTTCATTTATGTAATGTATTGGAGGTTTTCCCCTGGAGCTAGCTATTTCTATGGCGTTTATCTCTCCTTTCTTCTATTTTTGGAGTTGGTTCCACAATAATTTCACATGGAAATGAAGTTCTTGGAAAGATGGCTCAAGGAACCAGAAGGAGGAATGAAGCTTGTAGAACCTGATAAAGAAGAAATTTTAGAGTTATATAAATATTTTAACTCTTGAATTAATAATATGGTTGTAGGTACAAAATACAATGTTGATAAATATGAAGTTGAAATTAGAGGAATTATACAGAAGATATTGAATATTAGAGAGGAAAATAACATAAATTTTCAACTAGCATTGTTGATATAAATGGTCCAGAAAAGTAAAGGAAACTAGAGATACAACTACATAATGGGAAAGAAGGAGAAATGGCATAAGCCACTAGAGTAGCAAGTGGATATGCAGTTAATAGAGGAGCTGAGGAAGCTTGAGCAGATTATGGATGTTATATTGAGGACAGAGATGCTCAAAGGATTGGAGCTACAACAAAATGAAATTGCTGGAGAAGGACAAGTTTCTTTTGAACTTGAAAAAGGAACAGTGATGTTTGAATCATCAATTGAAGCAACTGAGTCTTATGAAATTTCACTCAAAAAGATGACCAAAAGAAAGAAGAAGAAGCAAAGGATGCAAAGTACTCAAATGCTTATGTTTGAGGAAGTTAAGGTGAAGGCTATTGAATATTTTCTGAGTCATATAGAAGACTTGGAACAGAAAATATATTTGATGACAGAATCATCAAACAAGACTATTGGGCCTTGTGATTTTAAAACTAAAAATTTCAGTGTGATTGTAGGTTTTGAATATTTTGTAGGTGATAGATAGTTACTGGAAGCTGTCATAAAAATGAAGGAAGAAAAAGAAATGTACCCAAACATTTCAAAGAAGCAAGATCAAAGTTGTATTTTGATGAAGGATAAGGCCATGAAATCTGATGAAGATTGCAAGGAATCTCCAGTAGTGGAAGAAAATGTTACTACACTCAATCAATTGAAGAGAAATTTAATTTTTTAAAATAAAATTGCAGAACAACAATAGGATATTGCAGAGGGAAATATCCTTAAAGATATTCAAGAAGTTTTTGAGGTAGTAATATCTACAACGATAATTGGAGCAATCTCAAAAATAAAAGTAGAATTTGAAGAAAAAGAAGGCAGAAAGATTTTTGAAATTCATACACAAGGGAAAGTACAACAACAACAAAGTAATTTGGATAGAGAAATAGAGAATTTGATGAAGATTACAATAAATGAACACAAGGAAAGGAGCTTAAAACAGAGAATTAGGTGGATACAAAGCTAGACTGAAACAAACATCAAAGGAAAAGTGAATGGAGTGTTGCAAATGAAGATATGGCAACCAGGAGAAGCACGGAATGGTAGCAGAATATTTAAATAGCAGTTGAGAAAAGTAAGGAAATCATTGAATAACAAAGCTTGGAATCCTAGAGGTAGAAATTCATTGAGACTTGTGGCTGTTACATTATTACAGAAAAGCAATAGACTTCATAGAGAGGAGTCTACGAAATTTTTCTACATGTGGAGTCTCATGCAGGAGTATCCTACAAAAATTTCATTGGTCATTTGGGAGACTTAAGGATTCTTATGTTTTAAAGAGACTAGTTGTATAAATGTATTTTTAATTCTTTGAGCGATTCAGAATAGGATTTAATTAATATTGTGAGCATATTTATAAATATTCTCGAAATTTGGAGAACATGAGAGAATTTGGGATTGAGAGATTTGAGAAATTATAGTAGATCTTAAATTAGCAGTTAGTTCATGATTTATGGGATTGAGAGGATCCTTAGGGATAAAAGAGATATTTTAGGAATTAATGATGGTTTTGTTGAGTAAACTAGGGATCTAAACCAAAATTGGTTTAGAATCCTTTTGTATAAATTGTAAGCCTTGAAGGCATGAAAAAAAATATAGATAGGCATAGAGATTTAGGATTTAGATTGATAGGAAGGATTGGATGGAAGATTAATTGAACAGAAGAAAATCCCAATTTCCTCTGTAGCTAGGTAATGGTGTGTGTAATTGCCAGATCCCAGAGAAAAGGTTGTTGGTATTATTAAACAATTGTTTATCAGAGCCATTTCAAAATATTCTGAGTTTATTTGATTAAATTCAAGCTCTGTAGATTGATGGTTGTGTGTATGTTTCCTTTTAGAATTCCATGTTCGTTGTGTAGTTGAACCAGTTCGGTGGTATTGTTAATTTAATGGATTCTTAATTGCTGACGTCGGAAGAAACCATGGCTCATAGAAAAAGTGTCTAATCTAGTGAATTTGAGGAAGTGAGACAAATGGATGCGTAGAGGGTTCAAGATGAACCAAAATCATTGATCTGCGTTCAGACGTAATATCAATTTAATTGCAGAGAGTCCAATAACTAATTAGATCTGGAATCTATTAACACAGAGTTTAGGAAGCAATAGAACCGTCCAATTATAATAGAGGATATATTGGCGTAGGTTTCATAAAAGGTTATGTGGAGTTTAAAGGATAAATTGGATGTGATATTTTATAAGCGAGGTTTAAATAAGTTAAGAAATTCATCCATCATGTATTCAATCTGATGGCCTTCGCATGAGAGGTATTGATCCAAAGAAAATCACATTCAAACTTGCATGGGGTTTAATAAGAATTTGGGATGTGATAATTTATAAAATCAATTTTAAATTATCTTTGAGTTCTGAAATTTCATGTAAGGTTTTAATATGGTTTGGTTCCGTCATTAAACCAAGGTTAAGAGAAATGCGATTATTTGCGAAGAAGTGATTACGTCTTTTCAAAAAGGGGTTTTATTATTTTAAAGTTGTGGTTAAAATAACTAACGGTGGAAAAGTGTAAAGATATAAAATGAATGTGGATAGATCATTGATAAAGGTAAATCGAGCAGAGACCGTGGCCCAAATTTATTGGTATAGTGGGTTTCTAAACCAAATTTATGCTGAGGTAAATTTATAAATTAATGGGTATATGTTTTTGGTTTATATTATATGGTTGGAAAAGGAAATTAATTCGCATGAGAGAGATTCCACTATTTAGGTTATCTTGGGCTATATTGCATGACAAAAAAAAAATATGAATGCATAATTTGGGCAAAGGTGCAACGATGATGCACCAAAAAAAGGTGAAGAATGATTTAAATGTAAAAAAAATGTACAATATTATAGATATTTAACCATGCTACATCCATCGTAAACCTAGAGCTATCAACCCCTGAGGGGATCAAATCTCTAAAAATGTAAACCTCTTTTTGAGTGCCAAAATTTATAAAATCTGTGCACCTTGAGATATTTAATCCCTTTTTGAGGTTGATAGAGCCAGGTTTAAGATGGATCTATGCTGGTTTAAATATCTAAAATATTGTAACTTTGATTTGCATTTAAATTATTCTTCATTTGTTTTCCTCTTTTCTTATAATGGATTACAACTGAAAAATTTGAATAATTTGAGGTGAAATAAGTTATACACAGATATTTCTAATAATCATCTAAATATAAGTCATAATGAAATCATCAAGTAGGAATTAAATTTTTATATATCTTAAATAATATTTTTTTTTTTACTTTAATAAAATTTACTTCACACGGAAATTTTAACTATAATACCTATTTATGTCTCCAGATAAATGAATTCAAATTATTCAGATTTGTAAATTTTATACCATTATAAGAAAAGAGGAAAATTAAGGAAGAGTACTTTAAATATGAAAAAGAAATTTACAATATTTTAGATAATTTAAACTAGCCTAGATCCAATTTAAATATGGATTTATCAAGACTTGGGAGGATCATATCTCTCCAGGTGTAAACCTTTTCTTGAGTGAAGAACTTAAGTAAATGTTTGCACCTAATTTGATTCTTTATCGAGTGTAGAGAGGATCAAATCTCTAAAGGTGAAAACATTTTTCTGATTGAAAAACTTAAGGAATTGTTTGCATTTGATGTGATCCCTTTGGGTGCTTGATAGATCCATATTTAATATACATTTAATTTATTGAGAAGCGCTCTATAGCCTAGTATGAGGGTGATGTGGTCAAGTAATGTCACATTTATTACACCAAGAGGTGATTTATAACCCAGTAGAGGGTGATGTTGTCACATAACAGAATATTTAAAAATATTAAAAGAATGTTATTAACAACTTGAAAACCCTGCTAAGAAAATAAGTCAATGGAAATAAATATTTGAACTTATTGTTACATCAAACATTATATAAAGATATATAGTAACTACAATTAAAAAAGAAATGCAATTCCTTCATGACTAAATATGAAATTGAGAAATACCATGTAGTTCACATGCAACATTTAAAATTTGTTATATATATAGATATATATATATATATCATGAAATAAAGAATGTGAGGGAGATGTTGTCATGTAACATTATGCAAAAAAAAAATTAAATATATATCTCAACTAATTAATGAAAAACAAAAAATACGAGGGAGATTTTGTCGTTGTGTGTGTGTGTGTCTATACACACACACACACTTTACACGAATATATATATATATATATATATATATATATATATATATATATATATATATATATATATATATATATATATATATATATAATGAGAAGTAAAGAATAATATTGAATATCTTGTTCAATTAAAATTAAAAAAAAAAAAAAACATATATACAAGTATATTGTTAATCACAAATGGATATTTAAGTTTGTTCAAAATCAAGAAAGGAAAAAGAGTATAAGGTTTGTTTAGTCAAGGAGTATTGTTTCCAAAGATAAGGTATGTTTCATCGTCAAAATTATGTAACTTGTAGTAATGAATTGAGGTTAATGAAGCTCTTATTACATGTAAAATGTTACTCAAAATTGGAATATATATATATATATATATATATATATATATATATATATAAATGTTACATAAAATTTGAATTGGAATAGTTAAAAAAATTAAATGTTGCGTGAAACAATTAGGTTGGTGTGAGGTTAATTTTATCAAAGTAAAAAAATAAATAAGTATTTCTCATATATCAAGCATATAGATAGATCAAACCTCTAGAGGTGCAAACGGTTCCTCAAGTTTTGCACTCGAAAAATAGGTTTTCACCATGAGATATTTGATCCATCTCGATACTTGATAGATCAATGAGAAAATGTGAGAGAGAGAGAGTGATTACAAACAACAAATCACACTCATATGTTTATTTTATCACATAAATCAATTACACATGTAAGAATTAGATCAATGACTTCGACGAATTATGACTCATACATGACATGACTCTAGCTTATAACATAGGAATCAACATAGTCTAGAATGCCACCTTGGGACTCATAATGAAAACCTATAAATGACATGGAATCATTACTTCCAACAACCTCCATTATTGCTTACATGTAATAAATATAGAAACATACATTACAACAATAAATGAATCTTTGTCATATTTTTGTCATATGGTCATTAATAGCACTCATATCCACTCTGAAATCTGACAATTTCTACTCTTTTATTCACAATACTTTCGAGCTTCCCACTTGATTCATTTAAGACATAATTTCTTGAGACCATTGTTGATGTACTTTACATAACTGGAGCTTCTCAACCTCCCTGAGCACAACAGGTATGTCTCGATATTGAACCATCTTATGGAATTTCCACCGTTTGTTGAATCCATGACCCTCAACAACCCTCATCAGTTATCTAGGATAGAATTATGGGTACAAAGTGTCTTCAATAGATAATTCTACCACTTGACCTTACAAAATAACCTGTAGTGAAACTCCCAGAGCATGACAGGTCACATTATTACGTTAAATAATTTTCTTCTTCTTTGTGGTTATGCATCATTAGTTTCTTGAACAATATAGTAGCATAATAGTACTTCAATTTACACCAAAAACTAGAACATACAAAAAAACACACATAACATAAAAAAAATTCAGTATATTTTACTTTTATAATTCTTTGAGAGGTGCTTTTGGTGGCCCTTCATCACTATATGATTTCAAAAATTCATCCAAGTTGGCTATGTAACACCCTCCTCCCACATTTAGATAAGTTAATTGGTCCACTGGGGTAAAATGTGATGACATGATAATCTGATCTGATTCAACCTTCTAGGCACCTTAAGGAAGTGGAACTGACATAACATAACCAATGTAACCTTCCACACATACTACAAAACCTTTGGGAGATAACTAACCATTTTAGGTGGTCAATACCTGAGAAAACTCATCATTTGACTGACCTAGACCCTTAGCCACTCCCATGACAATATCTGCAAGTGACTGAGGCCTTCTAGTCTCTCCCAGAACAAGGCATACCAACAATTGTGGAATTTTCCAACTAGTTCTATGCTAGCGACCATGAATTTTGTGCCACTTTTTCAAGGCCAGGTCTTAGAACACTACCCAAAACTTCATGAAAACTTAAAAAATGATAAATATCATGGGAAAAAATATACTAATGGAATAATTGATAAAAACACTTAATGTGACCCCTACTATCCATGAAATGAATTTCATGAAACATGTCACAAATATGTAATATACAGGTCATAAAATTATATCTAAGCATAGGGGTCTCATACTTATGTGAAATTCATAAATAAGAATTTTTTCTTTATCAAAATAGCTGATTATCATCTATTAGGACATATGTAAATTTTACATTCATTTACTAATCACAACATGATGAAAACCATACATCAATTCTGTCATAAAGAATGTTCATATCCAACATACAAACAACAAAAATAACAAGCATATAACAGCCATAAAATCCACATATTATATAGTAAATTTACACATAAAATACCAAGGAGAATAATATCTTATTAATGAATAAAATATTTAACTAGGTATGGTACTTCAACGAACCACTCGATCATATATTGATTGAAATGAATATTGTTTTCAGTGAGTCACACCTTGTCATATCCCAAGAATAAATGTGGGACGCAAAACCAAACCAAACCATATTTCCTCAGGTATTACCGCAATCCCCACTACATCACTACACCCTAAACAAGAATGGATTCCACCTGATTTCTACACATACACCAGGAGGAATTTTCCTTCCTTTGAGTCTCTACACTTAACCGTATATCTCATCATTCACTGGTCTAGAATTTTAAGGCCTAATAAAGACTCCAACATCTAGAGTTTACTATATATCCCACCATACATTGGTCATGGATTCCTAGGTCTGATCGAGGGCACACACCTCTAGTATTTGTAGTATATCTCGCCATTTACCGCAATTCTAGTCTAGTTCAGGGATTCCTAGGCCATCTGTTCTTTTTTTCAGAGACCACCTCTCAGTTTCAAAACCATTCAAAAATATAGCTTAACCAAATACAAGAGAACCCATCACACCATGGCTATCCAAAAATGGCAAGGCTAGGCTAAAGAACACTATCACACCCAGCAAATCCCATTCCAATGAGAACAAGAGAACAAAATATATACATGCATACACCATGCATGCCAACTATAACAAGGAAATCACACATGTAAATTGATACCTGCAATTAATCTTGATGTAGCCCCTTGATCCTGCTCTTCTTTTCTTGATCCTTATTTTCCTTGATCCAATGCTAGAGTTCTCCAAGCATACTCTAAGTGTCCAAGAGTGTCAAAGAGCCAAAATAGAGATATATATCCACCCAACATTTTCAAAACACTACCAAATGATCCTCCAAATAATTTTCATCAATGAGACCTCTATTTTCTTCACTTTCCATTATTTTCCTTCATTTTCCTCCTCACATGAAACATGTGACCTTTCACCTTCCTTTTCTCAGGTAATTTATATTATTTTCATAAATAAATTGCCAAAAATTCCATTTTTCTTTCGAAATACTTTGCCAATTTCCTTTAGCCATAATAAACCAAATGAACACCCATACTAGATATATTTCCCAACATTCAACTTGGAATATGTGTCCCATGACATTGGTCTTTTTTTTTCCCTTTATTAACCTTATTAAATGAATTTTTGACCAGGGTTGTTACATAACCATCCCCCCTTGGGGAACACCATCCTCATATTTTAATGACATATAAAACCAACAAGACCGTTGAAAACCAAAACATACTACTCATGGAGCTTTATAACATAGCTCATTGTATTATTTACAATGAAACCCTACTAAAAACATAACAAACATACCACTTACTAGAGATTTATAGCACAAATCATTATGCTATTTACAATGACAACCGAATATACTTATGCACATTTTATTTAACCATAAAAAACCTATACTATCTATGGAGCTTTATAAATCCATCTCAATACAGTATTTACAATAATGTACACATATACACATATGCACATTTTATCAAACACAAAATAAAAAGATATGATGCTAGCATCAACAAGAATGGAATTGAGAGGCTCACACCTATACCCTCAAAATTAGTACCATGATTCATACCCTTCCTAGGAGGTCCAAAATGTTACTACCAAACTCAAAGTTGCATCCAATGTCCAACGCTATAATCCTACTCCACTTTTCCTCTTAGTGAACAGTTACCAGCTCATTGTTCGAGGGCATACTCTGAATGTGCACCTAGTTCTATGTGGAAATTTTGATGACCAAAAAAATGAATCTTTGACATTCCCTTCTCTTCTACACATTCGCTCGGAAAATTCGGTAACCCCTTTCTATGTAGTCACTCACATTCCATGTTCCCCAACATCCTCTCTCTTGGGTGATCCATCCCTTCGCAAGGCTTCCTCGCATCAGAAGGTAAAACAACCAATATATATTTATCTCAAAACAATCATACCATTCATAACATGCTCATGGAAATCAATGGACAATATTGGGTACTTGTGTGCCACAATGGCCCTTCCCCTGAAGTTCTTTACTAGCATACTACTACATGTTCTAATTCCTTTCACTTTTCGTATTACAAATCCTTGCTAGCACAAAAAATTCCTAATAACCATGTCAGTAAAGTACATACATAATGTTAGTGTGATTCTTTCGTCGTAAAAGATCACTTTAGCTATGCATATCAAGTATCCCTAACATTGAGTATGGCTACAAAATATCTTTAAATTTGTTGCATAAAATTAGATCTAAGCATAAAAGATATTAAGCAGATAAGATATAAAATGGCTCCATGCATCCAATGAACAAGACAAGAACAATGTATAAAAAGAATCTTATATTATATTAAATAATGGGGCACCTGAGAGGAAAACAAGAAAGGTGTTTTCCAGTTCTCCTAAGTGGGATGGGTTCTTGGAAGTCCTCAGTATTTTAGATCTAAAATTCCTCTCTTTGGTTAATATGGAAAACCCTAACAAACATGGAACTCAATGGGAGTTCAAAATGCAAACAAATGGAAATGGTGACCAAGAGTAGATCTAGTAAAATCTAATGCAATTGAGGTCACTAATGAATGGGAAAACCCCTTCTATTTATAAAAAAATATTAGGGTGTTCTAGAACTCGGTGCATGAATAAAATATTATTAATCACATTCTAGAATCATCCTTTAGGAATATTTTAATATATTTGTTGGAGGGAAAAGGGTAATTGACTTGGGTCAATTCCTTTATTTATAAATAATAAATAAATAAATGATTTACTTACTATTTAAGGGAAATGAGGGGAATATAATTAAATAAATAATGATTTATTTAATTGATTACCTATTTTTTGGTTAAATATGACCAAGAAATGTAAACGAATGTGGTGAAAGTGATTTTAGTTCGGGTAAAATTAGTCTTACATGGTGTACTTGGGTTCATCTAACGATAATGGGTTAGATGACCAAAAAATGGTGTAACAGATTTCCCCCCAACGTACGAGTGTTAGGATCAAATCGTACGACTGAAGTACGTTGTAAGAACTGAATCACTAAACAGCAAGAAAGAAATGAAAGAGAGGAATGTAAGGTAATCTAAAGTGGTGGAGGACTAGGCCCTGAGGAGACGAGACTTACAGGTGAAACAAGTCTCGAGTGTATGATGTGGTACCAATGTGAAAAGGAGGTGGGGGAGGCATACCTATGCCCGCCGAGAAAATAGTACAAAGAATAAGGCACTCGGAAAACCACGGAACGCAATAGTAAAACCAGTGCTGGCCTAATCATGAGCCAAAAATCAAGAGTGATGAATCCCACATACATGCGATGCCTGGAATAATCAGCAGGACTTATACAATAATATGGTGGTACATGAAATATTAATACACCCAAATGCCCCCTACACACGGGGAAGGGCTCGCGAAATCAGACCGACACGTGAAAATCGAAGAGGTGCTACAACCGACTGAGGCCGATATCATCAAATGAGAGGAGCTGCATCAAGTGTTGGAATGAAGAAGTCATCCGGGTATGTGGGGGGCTACCTGCAGGGCCACCCCCTCCTGAGGGTTGAGACATCTCACACACACCCAGGTATCACCAATAGCTGCTGCTGCATCAATGAACCATCAAGTGTATAGCTCACGATCATGCTGAAAAGAGCTCGAACCAAGGTACACTGCCCCCTAGACCTGGCTTCTGGAGTAAATGAGCTGATGTCAACAGAATTAGGTCTGCCATAGTTGAGGGAATAAGGGAATCTCAACTAAGGCATGGCAGGAAATAGTAGAGTGACTAACAGATGAACACTGATGATGATGATGAAGTGGGGGATACTGAGTAGCGGATGGACGACTTCCCTTGTTAGAGCATAAAGGGCATGAATGGCTTGGCAGCGACTGACACAATATCATGAGGGATGGGGACAATGGGACTGAAGGCCATAATGTGTGACACGAGAGAGGGACCAAGCAATGAAGGATGGAGGACTATGGCGGGGTACAAAGGGACTCGGGATAGACTCCATGAATGTGAGGATGACTCAACTCGGATGCTCTAAACAAGGGTGACTCGATGGTGCTGCCACACAGTAAAGGTCAAATGGGGAACCATGAAAACATGAGTACAAGATCATAACTCCTGACGAAAATCAACACGAACAAGTACAACTATGGAGGCAAAGTGGTGCCGCAATTGCAAGTGTTGTAAGTGAGGAAATCCGATTTTGAGGAGAGGTGAAGAGATCCTTCTTGGGAAAAATGTGTCCTGGTGAAGTATCAAGGTACTAAAAACTAACAGGTACTTAGGGCTCATGAACAGGCCAGGTCGCACTTTTTGGGGTCTGTTCTGCGACCTGGGTAGCAGGTATTGGGTAGAAAACTGTGACCTGTCCTAGGAAATGACCTGAAAAGTGCGACCTGTCAGAGAGAGGGGGTTTCGGTGTTGTTTTTTGGCTGAGATTCAGGATTTTTATTGTTGAGGGACATAGGGGCCCCTAAGAATGATGTGGTCATGCAAAAATGTATTTAGGAAAAGGGGAATCTAAACACATTTGAATGAAGTGGTGCGCCATTTGGTTTTGTTATGGTTATGCAGCTTGAGAAAGGAAATGGAGGATGACCAATCTCTTTTAGTACTGCATATATGAATCAAATGGATGTTAAGTTTCTGGGTTGGCATACCTGGTTCCATTATCCCAAAAAGAGGATTTGGAGATAATGAACTAATGCTCTCTTAGAAAACCTATAGGTTGGTCAACAACATTGTCGAAAAGACTAGGTTGCTGATGTAAGATGAAGGAACGATAAGGAGTATCATCCCTAGAGTGATATGAAGTGATATGGGACTCTATAGGGGATTCTATATGTGGAAGAATAATGATACTAAAGTCGGCATGACCAGATATACTAGGAGAGTTGTGGAGAATTGCTTCTCTTGGTCTCTCAAATATGGGTGCCCCCTTACTCAAACATTGGGTTTCAATGTAATGGCCACAAGGTGTATGTGGTGTGAACGCATGTGTTCGATGTAAGGGGGAATAGATAAAGTCGGGGGTGGTGATTTCTGCCATACTGTCATCATCGTGATAGAAGATGGGGTGACTGGTGGGAGAAAGACCATCTTATGTGGCGAAGCTACCTGACTCATCATCATGAGAAGAGATGTTCACATGCGTGTCATCACAAGGGGTGATAGAGGAGTAAGTAGATAAAGGATCTACTAATGTTGAGCCCAAGGTGATCGCCGGAGGAAGGTCAAGCAAAACAACAGGGGAGGGTTCAGAGGGAATGTTCCCCGAGGGTCTCATGGATGATGATAGGTAGAAAAGCGTGAACTAAGGCTCTGTCATCTTGACATCAGGAGGGGGAATGTCAATGGCAGTAGTCATTTTTGGTAGTTTTGCTGAAGCAAAATTCACAAATAGGGGAGAGGTGGACTCATTGCGCTTGGCCTCAAATTGGCGGACCGCGGCTAGAGAGGTGCGGAAATCCTTGAGGCGGGAACAAAGGTGGGTGTACTGGCCATGGAGATCACACAAAGCACAAAGGTGGTTGGTGTGAATAGGTTTGGGGTTCGTGGCTGTGGTCGCAGAAGAACCAAAGGCTTCAGGGAACGTGACATTAACTATGGGCTTGAGATGAGGCATTTCAGGACAGGTATGTGTGGCATGGTCGACAACATCACACAAAGCACACTGGGTGGTATGCTTTGGAGGCCAAGCAGGCGCAGGGTTTTTCGAGGTAGCCTTGTCCTTTGATGCCCCCCTGTGAGCTTTGCCATTCTTACTTGATGCAGTCGCCATAGGAGGTGGACCCTGTTGAGGTGACTGAGGCACTGTTGTAGAGGGAGAAGTCATGGGGATCAGTTGAACCGGGGTCAAAGCAAGATAAGGTTTGGGTTGACTAGGCAGGGTAGCGGCTGGAGGATCAAGGTACCAGACAGGAATCCCAAGGGTAAGGATAGGAAGAGACAGGGTGGCCATGACAGGTACCATGTACACTCCTGGTGGGGGAGCTAGGAACAGTATCTGACCAGCGGGGTAACGTCCAGGAGGGATGGCTCCAAGATGGTTGAGACCTAGTGGAACTTACCCAGGAGGGTAGAGAGGTGCATGGGTATTAGCTGTAGATGAAGGGTCAGAAGGGAGAGGTCTGGCTGGCTGAGGCGAAGGGCTAGGAGCGGGTTGTGGCGGGCGAGGTTGAGGTTGCTGACTAGCTGAAGCGGGCTGCGTGAGTTCAGCCCGAGATGATTGCATCAAGAAAACATTCACTGAGCTGGGATCCAAGACAAGAGGAGGACGAAGACCAGGGAAGGTTCCAAGCAAGGAGGAGTCTTTGTATATGCTGGGGGGGGCACTGTTCAAAGAATCCACGGTTGGTTTATTGGCTACAGAAGAGATGATCGACTTAGGGGAAGTTTGAGATTTTGGCTCATGATATGTCAATTGGTCAACAGTGACTATCTTTCCATTATGAGGGGAAAACATCTTGCGGTGGACTGTGGATGGGATGGAAGACATGGCATAGGTGTAACTACGCCCCAAAAGAATGTTATAGTCAAGAGGGGCGTCGATAACTTCAACGTCAACACAAGCAGTCTTGCCTGCAAGGGTGATAGGATAGTTACGGAAAAGGTCGATGGGCTGGGAGGAATGGCCATCCCACGCATGAAGAGTGATTGTGGGAAGGGCCAACTTAGGAGATCTGAGTTGCTTCCAAACCGAAGCAGACATCACATAGGTGGATGCCCCCTCATCAATGATGCACCAAGAAATGTGAGCATTCCAAATTTTGACAGGGATTTGGAAAGCTACGGAAGCAGGAAGAGGAGGAGACTCTGACTGATGGGCATCGAAAACAATCAATTGGTCATTTTCGGAATCTACAGCACCCAGGGTAGAGAGTAGAGCTTTTCTTTGAGAAGGGCACGATTGGAGGAGTTCCAGCATTGAAATGGTAGCAGGGGATTGGGCCAGCTCATCTACTATGCTATATGCATGTGCAGCTCGGTCAGAAGCAGCATTTCGGCGTAATGGTCCCTTAGGAATGTTGGTGTGAACCTCGGCTTTGGGCGGAGGGATAAGCAAGGGACTATTACTTGTCGAAAGAGGCTCTGTAGAACCAGAAGAAGGTGACTTGGGTACAGATGGAGAAAGAGGCTGGGGGTATGGACTGGATGGAGTTTGAAGGTTAATGTCGACGGTTATAGGTTGGTCAGAGTTCATCATGAGGATCTGGTAATCAGAGGTACCATATGGAGGAGGTTGAGTGGTTACC
Source organism: Pinus albicaulis (assembly GCA_034641835.2). Classification (NCBI taxonomy): domain Eukaryota; kingdom Viridiplantae; phylum Streptophyta; class Pinopsida; order Pinales; family Pinaceae; genus Pinus; species Pinus albicaulis. The sequence goes on along the minus strand of CM076578.1, from coordinate 1,550,446,817 downwards.
AGTTTGTGAGGTGGGTGGGTAGCCACAAATCCCTGTTGCGCATAAACCTTCTTTTGAGGGGGTGGTGACTGCTGTTGTAGGGGTTGAGAAGACAAGGGAGGCGGGGGTGTGCATGCTGGAGGAGCTGGAGCACTAGGGTGTGGGTATGGATGATAATGAGGTTGGGTAATAGTGTGGTAAACCAGAGTTTGGGTAGAAAGAGGAGGCATGCCCGATCCTGGATGCGTGCTACCGGGAGGGGGAGAAGTGCAGGAGGTGGTGTCCCCTCCCCCAGGAAAACCATAGCTCATGGGAGGTTGAGCGGATGGATGAGAGAGAGCTCCAATAATATCTTCGGTGGCATGAGGTGCCCCTGGTGTGTTAGTGCCATCGAGTCTGGGGAGGTCGGGAAGGACGGTATAAACATAACCAGATTGAGCATAGATCAGGTCATATTTCAAGGTTATTTGGAGGGCGGCTTCTTCTGTTTGAGGGAAGTGGGATGCGACGTCTTTGCCAATGGGAGGTAAGAGAGAGCGAAGGAACCAGTCCATATAGACACGGTCTTTGAAGGTAGGGGCTTGACATAGGCTCTTTCTTCTTCTCCATTCTTTAACATGATCGAATAGGCGGGTCGCAAACGATTGACGGAAAGAAGTCAAAATTTCGATACCGGTGTCATAACGAGGGGGAAGCTAGAAATAAGATAAGAAGGCACGGGCAAGGGTCACAAAGGTGGTATGGGAAGAGGTGGGCTGGTCAACATACCACTTAGAAGCGTCGCCAGTAAGCATGCGTTGGAACAACCGAAGACGGATGGAATCATCGGTAATAGAATTGGATGAACACCACATGTGGAAAGATCAGATATGGTTGGAGGGATCTTCAGTAGCAAGGCCTTCGAACTTGGGAATGTCAGAGGGGAGCTTGGTTGGCATAGCAGGCCAATTGACATCATGGCGAATAGGATCATTGATAAGCTGATTGAAGTCGGGGAGACTGAGGCCGGCCATATACGGATGTAATGGGGTAGTCGAGGTAGGTCCTGTGGTGGTTCCACTGGAAGCGGACCCAGCAGTAGAACTGGGGTTAGGGCTAGGTCCAGAACTAGACATGGTGGAGGTAAAGGGGGGAGAACCAGAAGGACGGGGAGAACCCGAAAAACCAGAGGAAGAGCGGAGTGCGGACTCGGGGGAGGACTTACTCAATGAAGACAGGAAGGAGGAAGTCGACCAACCAGAAACTAAGGGTGAAGGCCAAGAAGTTGCTGGGATAAACGCCTTGGAGGTGAAATGATGACAGGAAGAAGAAAGACCGACAAGGGTAGCAAGGTGCAAAAGAAAGATGCGACAAGGTCAAGGAGGTGCAGTGTCGATTAATTTTAGAGTATTTTCCAGCTGGTGTTAACTAGGCTCTTCTTCACTTAGGGTCAGTGTGTGGCGTGCGTTAATTTTAATTGATTAAACCCAGACATTTTTAGAGTAAAATAAAAAGTGTGCTGCGTAATGGAAAAGAAATCTGCAGTAAATAAGATTGAAAGAACATAAAACGAGCAACTAAAAGGGTAGCAATTGAACCCTAGAAGGTGGGTCTCTCAAAACAAGTCTAGAAGGGGCAGAGCATGCTAACAAGAGATCAATAGATCTAAGTTCCGGAGGGACTAGGATCTAATGGAGAAATTTGCTGGAAAGTGGTGCAGAAAGCAGCAAAGAGGCAGGGGCAAGGTTGCTGCTAGAAAATAGGAGATCAGCTAAAAATAGGGCAGTCAAAGAGGTCGCCCTAGGGATGAACCCCAAAAAAGCAAAAGGCAGTGTATAAAAAGGGAAGAAAAGCTGACCTGTGAGGATCTGAACAGGAGGTATCAGATCCGAAGTAAGGCTGAAAATTCTAGAAACTCCGATGTCTGAAAAGAGAAACAAAATCTCCCACAAAAAGTGGAGGGAACTAAAGCCCTAAGGGGCGAGAGTCCCACTTAGGTGAGTGAAATCGATTAGCAACAGGTCTGAACAGGTGGAGACAGAGGCTAGAAAACCCTAACAGAAGCTTCAGTGAAACCCAGAAAAAGTGTTGGCAGATTGCAGAAAAAATTGCAGGTCACAGATTTGGGCCTGTTTTCAGGCCAGGTCATAGATTTAGGGTAGAAAAGTGCGACCTAAAGGCCAAGTCACACTTTTTGGGCTGATAAGTGCGACCTGCAAATCCGGGTCTAGTGGCGGCAAGTTTCAGAAAATTTTGTCGTCTTAGCGGAAACACACAGAAGTTAAAAATTGGAATGTTTGAGGGTTTTAGAGGGGAAAAATAGCATAAAAATGGGAAAAAATAGGAAAAATAAAAAATGGAAGAGAAACCCTAGGGTCTGAAACCGTTGGATATGCAAGAAGATAGAAAACGACAGTGGTCGCAAAAGAAAACCCGTGTGGAGTCGCCAATTGTTAGTGTGATTCTTTCGTCATAAAATATCACTTTAGCTATGCATATCAAGTAGCCCTAACATCGAGTACGGCTGCAAAATATCTTTAAATTTGCTGCACAAAATTAGATCTAAGCATAAAAGATATTAAGCAGATAAGATATAAAATGGCTCCATGCATCCAATGAACAAGACAAGAACAATGTATAAAAAGAATCTTATATTATATTAAAGAATGGGGCACCTGAGAGGAAAACAAGAAAGGTGTTTTCCAGTTCTCCTCAGTGGGATGGGTTCTTGGAAGTCCTCAGTGTTTCAGATCTAAAATTCCTCTCTTTGGTTAATATGGAAAACCCTAACATCATGGAATTCAATGGGAGTTCAAAATGAAAACAAATGGAAATGGTGACCAAGAGTAGATATAGTGTAATCTAATGCAATGGAGGTCAGTAATGAATGGGGAAAACCCTTCTATTTATAAAAAAATATTGGGGTGTTCTAGAACTCGGTGCATGAATAAAATATTATTAATCACATTCTAGAATCACCCTTTAGAAATATTTTATTATATTTGTTGGAGGGAAAAGGGTTTTTGACTTGGGTCAATTCCTTTATTTATAAATAACAAATAAATAAATGATTTATTTATTATTTAAGGGGAATGAGGGGAATATAATTAAATAAATAATGGTTTATTTAATTATTTAAAAATGATTTAGTCAAATTTAACTAGGAATAGTATTTAAATAGTGATTTAAATAACTTATTCTTAGGAAATAATTAAATAAATAATGATTTATTTAATTGATTACCTTGTTTTGGGTTAAATATGACCAAGAAATGTAAACGAATGTGGTGAAAGCGATTTTACTTGGGGTAAAATTAGTCTTACATGGTGTACTTGGGTTCATCTAACGATAATGGGTTAGATGACCAAAAAATGGTGTAACACATAAGTACATATATGCATATATAAACGTCAACATAATAATAGTCACAACACAATTACCATATATCCTATGGTCTAGGGTAAGAGAATTCCATTTATCCATGCACGACATGCAAAAAAATTAGAACAACAATTCCCAACATAGCCATGGCATCTAACACCTAAAATCCATTTAATTTACCTTTTATGCTGCATGTCTCAAGTTTTTTCTGCCATCGTCCATTTTCTACAATGGAACCAACCAATCCAATCGAATAGCATACACTTGCCTTTAACTTCCCTCGCTCATGCATTGAGCTTCATCTAAGTTTCACATTACATGTTGGGTGCCACACATCTCTCCTTGAGCTCCTTCAAATTTCCTCTTCCCCAACCAATTCCCAAGACCCAAAAACATAAAAGACAAAAATAAGAACAAACAAGAAGAAAACCATGAAAACAAATAACAATATGAGGTCACAAACAAAGTGGCATGTCCATGAATTATACATAATGAAGACCACAAATCAAGTGCAGTAAATCAAAAAATATAAAAATCACAAAACTAGCATCAAACATTGTGACTTAATCCCTATGGTTCCCAGTTCTTCCAAAGGAAAGCTCAACCTAATCGTTCTCTAAGACTTCATGGAAGTCACATTTTCGATGCAATACCCTACATCATACTTCCATAACCACATAAATGTCAGTTTATAAATAAATATAACAACATATATGTTACCTTACATTGTTGCAATTGAGTCTTATTATCTACTACCCCATCACCAAACTGTTAATTATGTATAACAAATCAACTGTTACCTTTCCATGCTAATAACTAGCATGTTTTCCTAAAAATGTTCACACATGTATGTCATGGGTTGCAAATATCAAGAAATTACATTTATTAATTTGAGATGAACATTTACCATAAAAAACAACCATGTCATGGTCAACTAACAGTCATAATAAAAAATGCTACAACTATCACCTACTTACACTCAAGTACATATCAATTGTCTCAGCAAATAATGTGTTAGTACAACCATACTAAAACAGGATAATTCCCCCATGAAATATTATTGATACAAAATTATATCGTGTAATTGTTAGAAAGTGTAACTAGGATCTGTCTTCATAATGACTAAATCACTATGAATTTTTGTAATGAAGAAGAAAAATAAAATAAAATGTATTTTGTAAAGCTTGACTCATGGGTTTCATGAGAAAGTATTTTTATTATAGGTCAAAGAATTATTCTTGATGTCTTTTAGGGATTTGTCATCTTTTCATAAATATATAAAATATATTCATGTATGTGAAGGAATGTTACACATGAAAAGAGTCAAAGGAACAAAGTAAAAATATGCTTCACACCCTTCTCACCTTGCTGGAAGAAGCTCCATAAATTAGGCTACAAAACTCAATGATGTATCTCCTTATCAATTTAGCCTACCCACAATTGAAAATTTGGCCTAAATATAGGAAGGATGGCACTATAAAAAGGAAGGAATACGAATTCATTTAGACACAAAAAATTGGATAAAGGTTTGTGATATAAGTGTGAATAAAGGGTATAATATTGGTGTGGAGAAGGAGACTAATAAACAAAGGAGAAAGGGACATATATATCTCTATCTTAAGGTCCCCTCTCTCCTCGCATAACTCAGGAAGGCTGAAGGTGTTCAAAACATGGAAGCGAATTGCTACACATTTATTCTGGGGCTACTGTATATGACATGTAAAAAAAGGTTTTAGATAGATTTTGAAGGTTCGGTGCATAAGGATATACCATTGTTTTGGGTATCAAACAAAATAAGAAGGAGTTGAGATGGAACCTAGGAGGAGCTGAGGTGAATCCAAGAGATATAAGGAGAAGTCGAGGACTAGAGACCAAGAATATTTGTCTATAAGTGTAGGTTTTAACCCTGAACAGAAATTATCTACACATGAATCTTATAACAGAAAATAACCAATAGTGAGAGCATAAAACATAAAATAGATAAACACAAAGATTTTCCCCTGGATCCCAAATCGGGATGACCAGCTTGATTTTTCATTATTTTCCTTTTAGTGTTACAACACATATATATATACATCCCAAAGAATACATAAACCCCAATCCATTAACCTTGGATTAGAACATAACCGTAGTTCCCTTGACTGGATCTACAAAATACCAGGGGCCAAAAACCATCGTACCCCAAAACCATGTGAAAAATCATGCACAAAACATGGTTGGGTCCGCCTATGAGTGGGTCCACACACCAAAACAATTTTTTCTGGGGCGCTGCCCTGGACCCCAATAGTGGGGGTTGTCTCCTCGCTTGTGATCCCCCTGTTGTGCCCGACGCAACGTACAACACGTGGGGCTAGTCATGGAAAGAATATAACACATACCCAACATTCTCCCACTTGTTGTTTTCTTCCCACAGGGGGCCATAGGAGAGCTTAGTCATTGAGACAATTCCTCAACACCCATTGTTTCTCTACACCAAGAGAAATTTTGAGTGCTCATAGACTTCGTCAATGCATCTGCAACATTCTTCAAAGTGTCCACCTTTACCAGCAACACCCTTTTAGCCTCAACCATATCTCTAACAAAGTGATATTGAACATCAATGTGCTTTGTTTTTGAATGGTAAGCAGGGTTCTTAGCTAAGAAAATTGAACTTTGGCTATCACAGTCTATCCTTATAGCTTGCTTTACCAACCCCATACTTGAACACAATCTCTGCAACCAAACTGCTTCCTTGCTTGCATGAATGGCTGCAATGTATTCTGCCTCTGTAGTTGAAAGAGCCACTATAGACTGTCTTTTACTCATCCAACTGACTGCGCCTCCAAATAGGCTAAACACATACCCACTTGTAGATCTTATTTGGTCCAGATCTCCAGACCAGTCTGCATCAACAAAACCACGAATGTCCAACATTATTTCCAATCTTGGTCTTCCTTGGTAGCACAAGCCATAATCACTAGTGCCACGTAAATATCTGAAAATCCTCTTTACTGTTGTCCAGTGCTCCTTTCCTGGGTTTGACATAAACCTGCTCAATACTCCCACTGAATGTGCAATGTCTGGTCTACTATATACCATTGCATACATCAGGCTACCCACTGCACTTGCATCTGTAACACGGGACATATCCTCCTCTTCTTCTTGTGTCTTGGGACACTTTTTAGCAGATAGATTTACACCTAGAGGAATAGTAACATTCATTGGTTTACTATCCTGCATATTGAACCTCTGCAATATAGTCTCAACATACTTCCTCTGGTTTAACCAGAGCTTCCTCTTTGCCCGATCTCTCTTAATTTCCATGCCCAAATATAGTTTGCAGCACCAAGATCCTTCATGTCAAATTTGGAGAATAGCTGGGTCTTCAAATCTTGGATAATTTCTTTGTCATTTCCAATCAACAACATATCATCCACATACAAGACCAAATAAATAACACGGTCACCAATTAATTTAAAATAAACACAGTGATCCTCCTTTCTTTTGGTGAAGCCAAGTCCCCGTATATAGGTATCAAATTTCTAATACCACATCCTTGGTGACTGTTTTAACCCATACAGATACTTATTCAACTTGCACACCAGTTCTTCTTATCCTTCACCATAAAGCCTTCAGGTTGCTTCATGTAGATCTCCTCTTCTAGATCCCCGTGAAGAAATGATGTCTTCACATCCATTTGTTCTATCTCAAAATCAAATGCAGTAGCACAAATAAAAGTAATCTAATATAAGTAACTTTGGCAACAGGAGAAAAAATATCACCAAAATCAATTCCCGGCACCTGGGAATAACCTTTTGCTACCAACCGAGCTTTGTATTTCTCCACCTTGCCTTCTACATTCATCTTCTTTTAAACACCCATTTTCTCCCAATGGGCTTCCTTCCAGCCGGCAACTCCACCAGATCCCATGCCTCATTTTTGTGCAAGGATGCCATTTCATCAACCATGGCTTCCTTCCAGAGTTTTCCATCCTTTGAATCTACTGCCTCCCTGACAGTTGTGGGATCATCATCAATTATAGTTAAGGCAAAACCTGAACAAAAAGCAGATGGACTATGCCTTTCTCGTTGCCTTCTTTCCCGAGTTGATCTTCTCACAACTAGAGTTTGTGGCTCTTCCTCTTCTGATTCTTCTTCTGCTGTAGAGTCTGATTCATCCTCCTTTAGCTCAAACTCTATCTTCTCAGGTTCCTTTGGTAGGACTTCATGTGTAACAACATCTTTCACCTCTCTAAACACCACATCTCGGATGTACACAACCTTCCTTGTTTCTGGGTTCCAAAGCTTGTAACCCTTTAAACCATCCTTATACCCAATAAAGATGCACCTTTCAGATTTATTATCCAACTTGGTCCTTTTCTCCTTTGGAACATGTACATATGCATCAAATCCAAATAACCTTAGATGTGAAAGAGATGGTTTCTTACCAGTCCATACCTCATGTGGAGTCTTATCCTCCAACGCTGATGAAGGTGATCTGTTAACTAAGTAACATGCAGTCTCCACTGCCTCTGCCCAGAATTCTTGTCCTAACCCGGTACCACTGAGCATGCTTCTTGCATTTTCCATCAGTGTTCTATTCATTCTTTCTGCAACTCCATTTTGCTGAGGTGTGTATGGAGTAGTCTTCTGCCGTGCTATACCACACTTCTTACAGAACTCTTCAAATTCCTTCTTGCAGAACTCCCCACCATTATCTGTCCTCAACGCCTTTATCTTCTTCTCTGTCTGTTTTTCCACCAGAGCCTTAAATTCTTTAAATTTGTCAAAGACTTCAGATTTCTTCCTCAAGAAATATATCCATGTATTCCTTGAGAAGTCATCTATGAATGAAACATGGTACACAGACTTTCCCAGTGCTGGAACTGACACAGGTCCAAACACATCACTGTGCACAAGTTATAATATCTTGTTCGCCCTTGCCATCTTCTTTCACCGCAAGAATCTATCCCACAGATCTCCCACTGAACAGGATCTACCTCAGGCCCGAGAAAAAAACCCTCAGCAGCAAAGGTGTCCCCTTGAAGCCGAAACAACTCTGATACCAAATGTAGGTTTTAACCCTGAACAGAAATTATCTACACATGAATCTTATAATAGAAAATAAACAATAGCAAGAGCATAAAGCATAAGACAGATAAACACAAAGATTTTCCCCTGGATCCCAAGTCGGGACGACTAGCTTGATTTTTCATTATTTTCCTTTTAGTGTTACAACATATATATATATACATGCCAAAGCATACATAAACCCCAATCCATTAACCCTGGATTAGAACATAACTGTAGTTCCCTTGACCAGATCTACAAAATACCAGGGGCCGAAAACCATCGTACCCCAAAACCATGTGCAAAATCATGCACAAAACATGGGTGTGTCTGCCTATGAGTGGGTCCACACACCAAAACAAATTTTGTGGGGGCACTGCCCCGAACCCCAACAGTGGGGGCTGTCTCCCCCCTTGTGATCCCCCTGCTGTGCCTGGCACAACATACAGTACGTGGGGCTAGTCATGGAAAGAATATAACACACACCCAACATAAAGGAAGGTTCAAGGTTCTATCTAGAAGTACAATGCAGTACAGTGCAAGAAGAAAATAGTCTGAGATCCTTGAGGAGTCAAGAAGAGCAGGTGAAAAGGGTGTTGGAGGTATACCAAGGTCAAGGTTTTGTGTAATGGTCATGGTACTTGTCAGCTTCAAGTCTATAAGAAGAATTACTTGCGGGTTTTCCTCTCCAAGAGGGAGAGGTTTTGGCCCTGGATTAAGGAGCCAAAATTTTGTTCATTTTGTGCTTTGGTAATTGACATGATGAAAGACCTAATAAGCTCATGGATAGAATATCTAAGTAATATAAATAAGTTCACAAGTAAATTATCATGTATGGGATTGAATTAAACTATGCCCTACTAAATTTCTCAACATGGTTTCATAGCTAAGGTGTTAGAAAGGGATATTTGACAAGAAGACACTCAAGTACCAAAAATATCAAGGATTATTTTATAGAAGGAATAAGTCTATATTGAATAATAAATCCTTAAATTGTAAAAAAAGTAGTTTGAAAATTGGAAACTCATATCAAGGAGATCAAGGAAACCATTACCATCAATAAATTTTGGTATTGAAATGAAATCAACATTGTTCGAGTCACCATCAAGCCATGATCATCAAGGATTCAAGGTAATTTTAGCTCTCTCGAGGAAGCCAATCAAAGAGCAAGCTCCTTCTACCTTTGAAATCATCACCAACAAGGAAGCTGATAGAAGAAGAAATAATATGATCATGCAAGTATCTTAATTTCCTTATCTTGATTTGTCAAAATGACTTTTTGCAAAGAAAGCAATAAATTGTGTGGGACTAAAAACTTTCTTGCATGGAAGAAAAGGACAGATTTAAATTTGATTGAAAATGAACTTATGGAATAAATTAAAGGGTTTGTGACTAAACCCTCAAAGGAATATACTCAAGCTTATGCTAAATACATGAAGGGATACATAAGAGCCCAATGGATTCTTATAGAATCCATAAAAGACTCTAATTCCCTATGTATCTAAATTGGAATTATCAAAAGTAATATATGAGAAATTTGTGGCGCTATTCTCTGTAAGTACTATAGGAGAAGTAATATATCTAATAAAATAACTATATGAATTAAATATTCAAGAGAAAAAGGAATAAATTCATATTTTATGAAGATTTCCAAAATTCAAGATCAACTGCAGGAAATGGAAGAAATAATGTCTGACAAAGAAATGACTACAGTTGTTACACCATTTTTTTGGTCATCTAACCCATTATCATTAGATGAACCCAAGTACACCATGTAAGACAAATTTTACCCTAAGTAAAATTGCTTTCACCATGTAAAATAACATTTGTCTATACTTCTTGGTCACATTTAACCCAAAACAAGGAAATTAATTAAATAAATCATTATTTATTTAATTATCTCCTAGGAATAAGTTATTTAAATCATTATTTAATAATATTCCTAGTTAAATTTCACTAAATCATTTTTAAATAATTAAATAAATCATTATTTATTTAATTATATTCCCACCATCTCCCTAAAATAATAAATACATCATTTATTTATTTATTGTTTATAAATAAAGGAATTGACCCAAGTCAAAAGACCTTTTCCCTCCAACAAAAATAATAAAATATTCCTAAAGGGTGGTTCTAGAATATGATTAATAATATTTTATTCATGCAACGAGTTCTAGATAACCCTAATATTTTGTTATAAATAGGAGCGTTTTTCCCCATTCATTAGATCACACTAGATCTACTCTTGCTCACTATTTTCCATTTTTGCCTTGTGAGCTCCCATTGAGTTCTATGTGTGTTTGGGTATTCTACCACAATAAGAGAGAGGAATTTTAGATCTAAAACACTGAGGACTTTCAAGAACCAATCCCATTGAGGAGAACCGGAAAACACCTTTCTTGTTTTCCTCTTAGGTGCCCCATTCTTTAATATAATACAAAATTCTTTTAAATACATTATTCTTGTCTTGTCTATTGGATGCATGGAGCCATATTATATTTTATCTACTTAATATCTTTTATGCCTAGATATGAATTTGTGCAGCAGACTTAAAGATATTTTTCAGCCATAATCGATGTTAGGACTATTTGTTATGCGTAGCTAAAGTGATCTTTTACAACAAAAGAATCATACTAACAATTGGCGACTCCACACGGGTTTTCTTTTGCGACCGCTGTCGTTTTATATCTTCCTACATATCCAGTTGTTTCAGACCCTAGGGTTTCTCTTCCATTTTCTGTTTTTCCTATTTTTATGGTGTGTTTCACCTCCAAAACCCTCAAACAATCAAATTTTTAACTTCCGTGTGTTTCTGGCCTTATTGCGCAGGTGACAGACATCAGCCGCAGCTGAGATGAAATTTTTTTCTGAAATCTACCACCGAGAGAGCCAGATCTGCAGGTCACACTTCTCAGCCCAAAAAGTGCGACCTGGCCTTGAGGGTGCACTTTTCTGCCCAAAATCTACGACCTGAATTGAAAAAAGGTTAGAACCTGCGAACTGCCCTTTTTTCTGCAATTTTCCAGTACTTTTTCTGGGTTTTTCTAAAGCTTCTGTCAAGGTTTTCCAACCTCTGTCTCCGCTCGTTTAGGCTTGTTTTTTATCTGTTTCACTCAACTAAGTGGGAATATTTCCCCTTAGGGCTCTAGTACCCTCCACTTTTTGTGGGAGATTTTTTGTTGTTTCATAAGTCTGAATTTCCAGGGTTTCAGCCTTTTTGCTTCCAGACCTCACTTTCAGATCCCTTTAGATCAGCTCTTCCCCCTTTCAAATCACCTCATAGAGTGTTTTTTGGGTTCATATCTAAGGCCACCTCCTTGCCCCTTATCTGTTTAGCTTATCTCCTCCTTTTTAGCAGGAACCTTGGCTCTGCCTCTTTGTTGTTCTCTGCACCTCTTTTCAGCAGATTTCTGCTTTAGATCCCTGTCCCTCCTGACCTTAGATCTATTGTCCTCTTTTTCACATGCTTTGCCTAGTATTTTCCCCTCTTATAGACTAGTTTTGAGAGACCCGCCTCCTTGGGTTAGATTGATGAATTGGTAGCTATTAATTTTCTCTTCTTTTGGTCTTATTTACTACAAATTTATTTTCAGTTACGCAGCACACTTTTTTCTTTTACTCTCAAAACATCTCGGTTTAAAAAATTAAAATTAACGCATGCCACACACTGACCCTAAGTGAAGAAGAGCCTGGTTAACACCGCCTGGAAAATACTTTAAAATCAATTGTCAATGCACCTCTCTGCCCTTGACCTCACTTGATTTTGTCCCTCCCTGCCCTTGTTTGTTTTTCTTCTTCCCGTCATCATTGCGTCCCCAAGGCGCTTCTCCCAGAGACTTCTTGGCATTCACCCTCAGTTTTTGGTCAGTCGACTTCCTCTTTTCCATCATCCTCAAGTAAGTCCTCCCCCGAGTCCACCCTCCGACTCTTCCTTTGATTGTTCAGGTTCTCCCCCTACTTCTGGTTCTCCCTCTCTTACCTTCACCATGTCTAGTTTAGGACCTAGCCCTAACCCCAGTTCTACCGCTGGGTCCGTTTCCAGTGGAACCACTATGGGACCTACCTCGACTGCCCCATTGCTCCCTTATATGGCCAGCCTCAGTCTCCCCGACTTCAATCAGCTCATTGATGACCCTATTCACCACGATGTTAGTTGGCATGCTATGCCAACTAAGCTTCCCTATGACATTCCCAAGTTTGAAGGCGTTGCTAGCGAAGATCCCTCCAACCATATCCGATCTTTCCACATTTGGTGTTCCTCCAATTCCATCACTGATGACTCCATCCATCTTCGTTTGTTCCAACGCACGCTTACCGGCAAAGCTTCTAAATGGTATGTTGATCAAGCCCCCTCTTCCCATACCACCTTTGTGACCATTGCCCAAGCCTTTTTATCCTATTTCCAGCTTCCTCTCTAATATGACACTGGTACTGAACTCTTAACCTCTTTTCATCAATCCTCTTCGACTCACCTTTCCACTCATGTCCACGAATGGCGACGAAGACGAAGCTTGTGTCATGCCCCCCCCCTTTGAAGATTGGGTTTACATGGACTAGTTCCTTCGCTCTCTCTTACCTCCCATTCGCAAAGATGTCGCATCCCATTTTCCCCAAACCGAAGAATATTCCCTCCAAATAGCCTTGAAATATGACCTTATCTATGCCCAATCTGGCTATGTTTATACTGTCCTTCCTGACCTCCCCAAGCTCGGTGGCCTTAATGCCTCGAGGCATCTCAATCTGCCGACGGTATCATTGGAGCCCTGTCACATACCTCTGCCCAACCTCTTCCAGGCTATGGTTTCCCCCCAAAAGGGGCCAGCCCCCTTGGCATTTTTTCTCCTCCAGGTAGCATGTATTTAGGCTACGGCATGCCTCCTCCTTTTTCCCACCCTCCTGCTTACCTCAATGCTACCCATCCTACCCGTTATCTGTACCTACAACCTGGTGTCCCAGCTCCTCCAGGATTTGGACCCCCCACTCGTTTGCCTTCTCCACCCCCACATCCGCATTCACTACCACCTCACAGGCAAGTATTTGCATAGTAGGGGGCACCTAAACCTCTTCCTTCTCAAAGAAAGAGGAAAGGAAATCAATCCACTTCTGGTAATCGCAGATCCAATCCTTCCAGTATTGACCCTACCACTGCCAACCAGCAATAGGGCTCCCAGCCCAAGCCGGACAGGCCGCTTCGCACCAATAAGCCATGTTCGTGTTGCGGTGTTTATGGTCATTACACTCATGATTTTACCTTATTACCACAAATGCGACAGATGTGGGAGTCCCAGGCCACTGTACGGGGTGAACACTCCTCCCCTACCATCCCTCCCAATCCAGTTACTTCTCAACCTACTATGTTTACTGATCCTTTCCCTCAACAAGGATTTGTGGCCACTCAACCACCTCATGCCCCAGTAACCACTCAAAATTCCCCTTCTGGTTCCTCTGATTACCAGATTCTCATGATGGCCTCTAACCAACCGCTCACCGTCGACCTTAACCTTCAAACTCAGTCCCGTCAGTACTCCACACCTCTCGTTCTGTCTGTCTCTGAGTCCCCATCTTCAGGTACTACAGAGCCTCTGTCGACACCCAATGGTCCCTTGCAAATCCCTCCGCCCAAACCTGAGGTTCATACCAAGACTCTTAAGGGCCCATTACGCTGAAATGCTGCCTTTGGTCAGGCTACGCATTCATACAGCATCGTAGATGATCTGGCACAATCTCCTGCTACCATTTCAACACTAGAAATTCTCTAGTCATGTCCTTCTCAAAAGAATGCTCTACTATATTCTGTGGGTGCTGTAGATCCTACTGATGAACAATTGATTATTTTCGACACTTGTCAGTCAGACCATCCTCCTCTTCCTCCTTCGGTTGTTTTCCAAATCCCAATCAAAATCCAAAATGCCAATGTCGCTCGATGTATTATTGATGAGGGGGCATCTACTTGTGTAATGTATGCTTCGGTTTGGAAAAAACTTGGATCCCCTGAGCTGGCCCCTTCCACAATCACCCTTCATGCATGGGAGGGCCATGCCTCCCAGCCCATTGGCCTCTTTCATAACTGTCCTATCACCCTTGCGGGTAAGACTTTTTGTGTCGAAGTGGAAGTTATCGATGCCCCTCTTGACTACAACATTCTCTTGGAGCATAGTTACACCTATGCCATGTCTGTCATCCCATCTGCAGTCCGCCACAAGATGTTCTTTCCTCATAATGCCAAGATTGTCACCATTGACCAGTTGACCTACCATGAATCGCAATCTCAGACTTCCCGTGAGTCCACCATCTCTACTGTCACCAATAAACCCACTGTTGATTCTTTGACCAATGTTTTCCCTAGCATCTACAATGACTCCTCTTTTCTTAGAAATTTTCCTGGTCCTCCCCCTCCTCCTGTCTCCGATCCTAGCATGGGGAATGTTTCCATGATACAATCTTCTTGGGCTAATCTTGCACAGCCCACTTTGGCTAGTAAGAAAACGCACCCTCACCCAACCCCACCATCTCCTAGCCCTTCGGCCCTGCTGGCCCACCTTCTTCCTTCGAAATCTCCTTCCCCGCACATTCCTCCTGGCCATTTCCCTGCTGGTCAGATTCCTTTCCTTGCTCCCCCTCCTAGTGCTCATTCCGTCCCTATATTGACTACCCTATCCCTCCCCAACTTAACCTTAGGTATACCTGTTTGGTACCTAGGCCCCCCAGCCACTACCCTGCCTGGCCAACCCAAATCTTATCTTGCTTTAACCCCAGTTCAAACGATACCCATGGCTTCTCCCGCTGCACCTATACCTCAGTCCCCTCCTCAGGAACCACCCCCGGTGGCACCCATGTCAGGTGCCACTAGCAAAGCTCACAGGAGGGCATCCAAGGACAAAGCTGCCCCGACAACTCCTTCCCCTCATCGACCTCCTAAACCTCCCATCCAATGTGCCTTGTTCGATGTTTTCGAACATGCTACCCATACTTGCCCTGAATTACAACATCTCAAAACCATGGTCAATGAAACGTTTCCAGAATATGCTCTTCCTGAAGTCCATGTCACCATACCCGATTCTCTCCCGAAACTTAAACACTTGCGGACAAATCACCCTTGTTCTTTGTGCAATTTCCATGGACATTATACCCATCTTTACCCCTGCCTTGACGATTATCACACTTCTTTAGCCGCATACCACCAATTCGAAGTCGTGCTTGCCTGTCATCCTTCTTCCTTAACACCAGACCCCATGTCTACCCCGATTACCATCCATCATCCTCATAATGAAATGACCGAACCTTCAGCCACTCTTTTCTACCTTTCTTCATCCCCACGTTTTCCGGCAACCGATCCTGTAGTGCCTTCCCCCAACGGTTCGCTTACCCACTCATTTGTTCACTCCGCTGTCACCACTCATGCCGACACACATGTGAGCCCTCCCCCTCAAAATCAGGTGTCTCATATTTCTACCTCCTCAGATCCTCTTATTCCACCCACTCTTCCCATCTTTCAGACCGATGAAGACATCATGGAAGCCATGACCGCACCTGATTTTTTGTGGGACAATATGCACCATCGTGCATACTTCCGACCACACCAATCTCATGACCAACATGCCCTCGAATCTAAAGACTTCATTCCAGATAAAGTTGATTGGTTCAGAAACCCCATCCCTACACCTGAAGGCAATATGGCTAATATCTCTCCTACCATCAAAATAGACATTTCTGTCAAACCAAGTATTGAAGAACATATCACCCTGGGTGCCCAATGCACTTTGGAAGAAATTGAAGCCTACACCAAACTCTTCAAATAATTCCGTGATATTTTCGCCTGGTCCTACTTAGAAATGCCCGGACTTGATCCTGCCATTGTCAAACACCATGTCGACACATGGCCTGATGCCATTCCAGTCTGTAAAAAGTTGAGACCCATCCATCCCTCTAGACGTGAAGCCATCAAGGCTGAAATCGATAAGCTCCAGTAGGCTGGTTTTATTTACCCCATCGAATACACCACTTGGGTGTCCAACCCAGTTCTCGTCCTCAAAAAACAAGGCACCAATCGTGTTTGCACCGACTTTCGCGATCTGAACAAAGCTTGTCCCAAAGAAAACTTCCCCACACCATTTATTGACCAAATCATTGATGAGTGTGCAGGGCACAAGATTTTATCCTTTATGGATGGCTTCTCCGGATACAACCAAATAGTTATCCGTCGTGTTGATCAACTTAAAACCGCGTTCATTAGTCCGTGGGGCACATTCGCATATCGCGCCATGCCATTTGGCCTTAAAAACACCGGCGCCACTTTTCAACGAGCCATGTCTTATTGTTTCCATGAATTAGCTCATATCATCCTTGCCTATTTAGATGACCTTATTGCATGTTCTAAACATTGGGCGCAACACCTTCATGATTTGCGTACCATTTTCCTCCGATGTCGCAAGTATAACATTCGCCTTAACCCATTGAAATGTGTCTTCTGTGTTCCTGTCGGTCGTCTCCTTGGCTTCATAGTGTCTAAAGATGGGATTAATCTCGACCCTTTTAAGGTTCAATCCATTCTTGAACTTCCTATGCCTTGTACCTTACTCTAGCTACAAAGTCTTCAAGGTAAAGCTAATTTTCTTCGCTGATTCATTCCAGACTACGCCACTACCGCACATGGCTTCCTTAGACTTCTTCTATATCACACCCCATTTGTCTGGGATACCTACACTCAAGAGTCTTTTGATGCCCTCAAGCATGCTCTCACATCTGCTCCCTTGATCCATCCTCCTAACTTTGACCGAGATTTCATCCTATACATCTCCGCTTCCACCTATTCGGTGGCTGGTGTCCTTATCCAAGAGGATGATAACGGTACCGAACATGTGATATATTATGTCAGTAAGAACCTTGCTGGTCCACATGTGTCTTACTCGCATGAAGAAAAATTAGCACTAGCTGTCGTGTTCTCGGTCCAAAAATTGCGTCATTATATCCTCATGCATTCCACCAAGTTTGTGACTGATTCCGACCCCATGGCTTTCCTATTGTGTCGACGCATCCTCAATGTGAAGTACGCTCATTAGGTCATTATCCTCCAAGAATTCGACCTTGAATTTGTTACCCAAAAAAGTAAGAAAGGTTTAGTCCTCGCTAAACTTATTTTTGATTTTCCTACCAGGACGCAAGATACTCCAATTAATGATGCTCTTCCTGATGAACATTTATTTTCCATCACCACCAATGATCCTTGGTATGGTGACATCCTTACTTACTTGCGAACCCAAAAATTCTCCCTTCATCTTGATCATTATGCTCGACGACGTATCCGACACCAAGCCTCTCGCTACCTTCTCATCGGCAATGACCTTTATCGTCGTGGAGTAGATACTGTCCTTGGTTGGTGCCTCACACACATTGAAGCCGAACAAGTCCTCAATGCCTGTCATAGCGGCGCTTGCGGTGGCCACCTCTCTAGCCTTGCTACTGCCCAAAAAATCATGCACGTTGGGTATTTTTGGCCTTCTCTCTTCAGTGATTGCTTTGAAGCAGTCAAACAGTGTTCCAATTGAAAACATTTCACCCCAAAGGCATGAGCTCCTCCCTCTCCCCTCCATCATGTCGTCACAACTAGTCCTTTTTGTAAATGGGCCATTAACTTTATGGAATGTCAACCTCCATCTGCTGGTAACCACAAATATATCATCATGGCGGTTGACTATTTCACTAAATGGGCCGAAGATATGCCAACATTCAACAATACGGCAGCCACCGTAGCCCTCTTTTTCTTTAACCACATCATTGCCCGATTTGGAGTTCCAAAACAATTAGTCTCTGACCATGGTCAACATTTTGAAGACAATTTTTTGCGTGAAATATCCTCCCTATTGTGTTTTGAGCACCAATATTCATCTTCCTATTACCCCCAAGGTAATGGCCAAGTTGAAGCGGCCAACAAAATCCTTAAGACCATCCTTCAACGCACAGTGAATAAGCACAAAACCAACTGGCATCTAATGCTCTTCCCTGCTTTGTGGGCTTATCGTACTTCTATTAAAACTGCCACTGGTTTCACCCCTTTCCACCTTATCTTTGGTGAGGAAGTGGCTTTACCAATCGAGTGTGAAATCCCTTCCCTTCACTTGGCTGTCGAACTTCTCCCTGATACCCAATTTCTAGAACAATGACTTATCATGCTCGAGCACACCTCTGAAGACTGTCGTGTTTCATTGCAAACTCTTGAAGTGACCAAAAAGCACACCAAAGCTCAGTATGACTGAAAATTCTACCCTCATACCTTTCATAAAGGTGATCTTGTTCTAGTATATGACCAGGCCCACGATACCCTCGGTCATGGGAAGTTCGACTCATTATGGCTAGGTCCATACCTTATCAGTAAAGACCTTGGTAAGGGGACATATCTTTTAGAGGACTTTGAAGGCCACATCCTTCCTAATCCTCGCAATGAACTCTATCTTAAGAGATATTACCCTTAGCATTTCCCATTCGAAATGCGGGTTTTATTTTCTTTTGAATAGCCAGCATCTGTTTGTTTTCGCATTTCGCTACTTCACCAGGATACCTATTGTCCACGAAGCCTTACTTCACCTCTCCTCAAAATCATATTTTCTCACTTACAATGCATTTCATTGGGGGCACCACTTTGTCTTTATACCTATTCCTGTTTGTGTCAATTTCCATCATGAGATACCATTTTGTACTCATATTTTTTATGGTTCCCCTTGGATCATCCCCAATTTTATTATCATCATTTTTTTCTATTTGTTCGTCACTCTACTATTTTCCCTCATGCCTTAGTTGGGGTTCCCTTATTGCCTCACCTATGGCGGACCTAATTTTGTCGACATCAGCTCATTCACTCCATAAGTCAGGTCTAGGGGGCAGTGTACCTTGGTTCGAGCTCTTCTCAGCATGATCGTGATTTGTACACTTGATGGTCCAGTGATGCAGCAGCAGCTATTGGTGATTCCCGGGCGTGTGTGAGATGTCTCAACCCTCATGAGGCGGTGGCCTTGCAGGTAGCCCCCCACATGCCCGAATTACTTCGTCATTCTGCCCTTGATGCAGCTCCTCCCATTTGATGATGTTGGCCTCAACTGCTTGCAGCGCCTCTTCGATTTGCATGTATCAGTTAGATTTTGCGAGCCCTTCCCCATGTGTAGGGGGAATTTGGGTATCTTTGTATCTCATGTACTTAAATATTCTTGTATAAGTCCTGACGGTTATTCTAGGCATCAAATGTATGTGGGATTCATCATTTTAGTTCTCTGGCTCATATTTAGGCCAGCACATGCTTCCTTATTTCTTTCTGTGGTTTTTCGGGCACCTTATTATTTGTACTCTTGTCTCGGTGGGCATAGATATGCCTCCCCCGCCGCCTTTAACACTAGTAGCACTTCCTCGCCTAAAGAATTGTTGCACCTGTAAGTCTCATCTCCTCTGGGTTTAGTACTTTAGCACATTAGACTACCTTACATTCCTCCCTCCCACTCCCCTCTTGATGCCGAGTGATTAAGTTCTTACAACGTACTTCGGTCATACGATTTGCTCCTAACACTCATATGTTGGGGGGAAATATGTTACACCATTTTTTTGGTCATCTAACCCATTATCATTAGATGAATCCAAGTACACCATGTAAGACCAATTTTACCCTAAGTAAAATTTCTTTCACCATGTAAAATAACATTTGTCTATTCTTCCTGGTCATATTTAACCCAAAACAAGGAAATTAGTTAAATAAATCATTATTTATTTAATTATATTCCCACCATCTCCCTAAAATAATAAATAAATCATTTATTTATTTATTGTTTATAAATAAAGGAATTGACCCAAGTCAAAAGACCTTTTCCCTCCAACAAATATAATAAAATATTCCTAAAGAGTGGTTCTAGAATGTGATTAATAATATTTTATTCATGCAACAAGTTCTAGATAACCCTAATATTTTGTTATAAATAGGAGGGTTTTCCCCATTCATTAGTCACCTTCATTGCATTAGATCACACTAGATCTACTCTTGGTCACCATTTTCCATTTTTGCCTTGTGAACTCCCATTGAGTTCTATGTTTGTTTGGGTTTTCTACCACAATAAGAGAGAGGAATTTTAGATCTGAAACACTAAGGACTTTCAAGAACCCATCCCATTGAGGAGAACTGGAAAACACCTTTCTTGTTTTCCTCTTAGGTGCCCCATTATTTAATATAATACAAAATTATTTTAAATACATTGTTCTTGTCTTGTCTATTGGATGCATGGAGCCATATTATATTTTATCTTCTTAATGTCTTTTATGCCTATATCTGAATTTGTCCAGCAGACTTAAAGATATTTTGCAACCATAACCGATGTTAGGAATATTTTTTATGCGTAGCTAAAGTGATCTTTTACGATGAAAGAATCATACTAATAATAGTGGTGATGAATGCTCTACCAAAGGGATGGGGAAACTTCACTTCTAGTATATATGGGAATAAAGAAGCAACACCATTCCAAGATATTTGGTTTCTATGTAAGGTAGAATATAATATAATAAATTCCAAAATTGATATTGGAACAAATGAGGAAAATCAAGCCTATGTTGCCATGAAAAGTAGGAAAGGAAAGTTTCGTAAATCTGGTCATAAAAAAAGAAGCAAGGAACATGAATAAGATTCAATGGTATGGATGTAACGAACTTGGGCACTATAAAATGGATTTTCCTAAGTCCAACAAGGGAAAGAGGAAAAACGAGGAATACCATGTTGTTGGAGAAGTAGAGGAACCTAATGAAAAAAATCTGAAGAAAGAAGAAGGGAAAGATCTCTATTATGATTGAGAGCATCTTAATCTTCATGTAGTATATTTCAGGTTGAAAAATAGTATGATAGGAAGCATTGTATTTTAGTTATATGCATATCTTTAGGATGGGAATCATGATGGAGGCATTGAAGGAGGATATCTATTCTATAAAAGGCTCTTGGAAATCTCACTGATACAACATTGATGGAAGGAATTCATTGAGATAAAGGGTCATCATTCAATAATCATCTATGGAAACACACCCAGACATATTTCTAATGGATTCCTACTTGGATTCACTCGTTAGGATGAAATCAAAAGGTTTCATTGGGAATTCTATCTTAAAAAAAAAATGGATTAGGATATGATGACATATTGATGAAGCAGGTTAAGACAATGAAATTCTTCATTCTAGGAAACCTACATCAAGATGAATTAAAAGGAATATATATATATATATATATATATATATATATATATATATATATATATATATATATATATATATGCTGATACACAATGCTATGAATTACTGTGATTTCATGTAGTATACTTCTATCTTTACAAGTATGATAAAAATGAAAAGTAAAAACTCTTCTTATGTACCAGTTTCCATAAGGAATGATATAAAATATATGAAGTAAACATAATATATCCTCATATGGAATATGAGGTGACTTAACATTATTAAGGAAATGCATTATGGAAGTTACTTAGAATGAAATAAAATTGGCTGGAGAAAGAAAAACGAAGAGATCATGGGAAGTACAACCATGGAAAGAAGAAGTCAACATCCAAGGAAGCCAAGAAGACTTAACTAGAAAATATCCTAGGAATATATGTATACTCTAACAGGAGTCTGGAAAATAAGGATACCCTTGACAGTACATATCTTTAGGAGATGTGTCAATCTGTAAATAAAGGATGTGGATGCCTACAAGAATATTTCATAGCGAAATATCATCCCTAAGGTAAATTTTGATTTAAAAGTTCATATTTATAACTAACTAATATCGGATGAGATTATGTAGGGCCACCAAAGGGAAATATATGTATTCCACATGTTGCCAACCATATGGCGGGATGAAATATCCTTGGAGAAAGTATGGTTCGAAGGAAAGAAGCATGGCATGAAGCTAGACCAAATGGGAAGATTGATGGACTAATTTTTGATTGAAGATATGACTATTGATGAAAGTTATGGATGATATGTGCCCTCTGAAAATATCCCGAAGATGAATACTCCTCAACAACGAATAAATTCATGACATAGAAGAAAGAAGATCTTCATAAGCAGCTGGGTGTTTCATCATTACTGTTGCAAGTCCCTGATTAATAGGGAGAGTGATAATGATTTTCTTACTTGGAAGAAAACTCAGTGACTCCTAAGCCAAGAAGAAAGCTTAGGAATGTGTCCTCCCTTGTTGAGAGGGAGAAATAAACACATCATTCTGGGAGAGGTTTTTTCCCTGGCTTGAAGAGCCAAAATATTGTGCCTTTTTTGGTTTGGTAATTGAGGTTATGAAAGACCTAGTAAGCTAATTAAAAGAGGATCTAAGTAAGAGAAATAATTTCACAAGTAAATGATCAAGTAGATAATTGAATAAAACTAAGCCCTACTAAGTTCCTCGACATCAACTAGTCAACCATGCAAACAATAAATAGACGACATAATAGACACCAAACACTCAAACACCAAACATACAAAATAATAAAACCTTCAAGCACCAAGTAGATGACATAAGAATCTCATACCTTAATGTATCTCAGGGGAGGCTATATTTTGTGCACAATCAATCTATATTAGCATGATATAACTTCACAAAATATCAACTCAAACATAAATAAGGTCATGATTTCAATAACAGTAAATTGCTAACATGTTCACATCATAATCTCATAAAAAAATTTCATTCATGCATAGCAATCACATCTGCACATTCAGTCTAGATTAGTGTAACACAATATCACAGATATAGTGACTCGTACCTGAATTTCATAACCACAATCATGTGCATAGGCCAATCAAAATTAGCATGATACATATAACATCAATATCTTAGTTTCCATGACCATAACGATCATGCATTTGATGAAAATGAAATAATAACAAGTTACTATCATTCATGACTGTATGAAACACATGCATATGACTACATTGATCAACTAGCATATATCATACATATAACCATAACAAAAATAGAATGATAAAACTTTATGTGACCATAATTCATATAAAAACCACTAACCAAAATACCTGACTACCCATCATACAAACCTATATGACGATCTTATCTTACCCCAAGGTCCATTGTCACAACCTCGGTTTAACGATCTGCATCTCCTTATCTATCTTAGCCAACACATTAGCATCATAACATACCAACAAAAAAATGATGAAAAAAACTACATAATGACCAGAATGATGAATTCCTAACCTACGATGTATGCATAGCCATAACCCTAAAAATGCATGCATAACAACATATAGAGACTAAAAAGAATTAAACAATCAAATACAACTAAAATACATTCATGAAAAACACATCCCAACAAAAAAATCATCACTTCTATATGACAACACAAATGTAACAATGACCATCACCATGCATACACAAAAGACACATATAGAACCTACATGCATGCATGGCAACCACAGTCTGCCCATCTAGTCCAAGGGTTGAACCATGATTTGATACCACTTTGTGGTATCAAATATCAAACAAGGAAAGAAAAATCTAGACACCACCCAAAGAGAGTGAAACTCTCTCTTATTGGACCCTATAAAACCCTCCTCCCACATTTACTCAAGTTAACTATTCCAGTGGGGTACACATGTGATGAGAGGCTACTACATTGTGATTCAACATCTTAGGTCACCATAAGGAAGTGAAACCGAAATAACACAACCAGTCTGACCTTCCACACATACTACAAAACCTCTAATAGCTAGCCAACCTTTCCAGGTAGTCAACACCTTATACAAATCATCATTTTACTGGCTTCGACCCTGAACCACTCCCATGACAAGCCCTATAAGTGAATGAGGCTTTGATTCAGTCCCACAACAAGGCACACCAGCGACTGTGGACTTTTCCCGCTAGTTTTGTGCTAGTGACACTTGATTATGTGCCACATTTTCAGGGCGAAGACTAAGTGCACTTCCCAAAACTTCATGAAAACTTCAGAAATGATAAATAACATGGGAACAAAGATACTAATTCAAATTTTTATACAACTACTTGATGTGACCCCTACTATTGATGACAATGATTTTATCAAACATGTCACAAGTATGAAATCTATAGGTCAGAAAATCAGATCTGAGCATAGGGGTATCATACTTATCTATGATTTGTAAAGAAACATTGTTTCCTTAACAAAATAGTTTCATTGTCATATATTGTAACATATATATACTGTACATTTATTTACTAATCACAACATGATGAAAACCATAGATCAAGTCTATCAGAAAACATGCTTATAACCAACATATAAATAAAAAAAATAAGAAAAGATATAACAACCATAAAATCCACATATAAGCCAGTACATTTAGAGATAAATTACCAAGGAGACGAAGCTCTTATTAATGAATGCAAAATCCAACGAGGTATGGGACTTCCATGAACCACCTAACCATAGATTTACTGAACCAAATATTTTGTTCATCCAATCACCCCTATGCCATATTCCAAGCATAAATGTGGGACTCAAAACCAAACTGAACCATGTTTCCTCAAGGTTTACTACAATCCCCACAAGATCAGTAGGCCATAAAAGCACATGCATGTTAGTCTATTTTTCTACCTACATCGTGAGAAATTTTCCTACCTCATAGTCTCTGTGATTTACCCTATATCCTACCATTCATCGACCAAGGATTCTTGGGGCTAATCGAGACTCCACCATCTAGGCTTTACCATATATCCCGCCATATATTGGTCGAGAATTCCTAGGCTTGATCAAGTACACACACCTCTAGGATTTACCATATATCCTATCATTCAAGACACGAGGATTCCTAGGCCTACCCAAGCACACAAAATATGGCTTTACCTCAATCCCAGTCTAGTTTCGGGATTCCTAGGTCAACTGTTATTACTTTCAGAGACCACCTCACTTAGTCTCAAAACCATCCAACTATCCAACTTCACTAACTACAAGAGAACCCATCAAAACATGGCTATCCAGAAATAGCAAGTCTAGGCTGAAGAACACCATCACACCTCACAAATCCCATATAAATGACAATAAGAGAACCAAATTCACACATGCATGTAGCATGAATTCCAAATGTAACAAGGAAATCATACATGAAAATTGATATCTTAAAGTAATCATGTTGTCTCTTCTTGATCATGTTCTTCCTTGGCTGATCTTTCATTTCCTTGATCCAATGCTAGAGTGGTCCAAGAAAAATCTGTGTCCAAGAGTGTGTCAGAGAGATAATAGAGAGAGATCTCCACTCAAAAATTTCAAAAGGCTACCAACTGATCATCAAAAACATTTTTATTAATCAGGCCTCTATTTTCTTCATTTTCCATTATTTTCCTTCATTTTCATCCTCACATGCAACATGTGACTTTTCAACTTAATTTTCTCCTAGTTTCCATTATTTTCATAAATAAATTACCAAAGATTCCATTTTCCCTTACAAATCCTTTGTCATTTCCTTTTCCAATTTCCTTCAGCCATAATAAAACAAATGAAAACCCACACTAGGATTTTTTTACCAATATTTAGCTTGGAATACGTGTCCCATGACCTTGTTATTATTACATGGATTTTTTACGAGGGTTGTTATAGGCTAAGTTTGTAGATTATTTTACATTCACAACATCCCCTGCAGGAGTTCTACAATCTGAGGTTGTATTTCCATATTTGTGATATTAGAAGCATTATTTTGATCCATTGAATTTTTTCATCTTGCCTTTGGAAAATAGTGCAAGTTCATGCTCACCACCAACATATTAAACTTCTAAATTGACCATTTTTCCCAAGCTAAAAGTGATGATACCATTCCTTATAATGATTTAGAGGACATTTGACATAATGTGAATACAATGTTTCTATATTGAGAGATAGGCTATTTAATATAACTGCTTTTGCATTATTTATTTCTACCTTGGAACCAATTTCGGCTATTTCTTAAAGAGATACATTAACTCATTTATATAATTAGAGAGAGGAGTATCATCATGCATTTTGACACTAAAGAGTCGCAATTTTAAATAAAATTTTGCATTCATTGCATTTTTTCCAACTAGTTTACTTAGATG
Source organism: Pinus albicaulis (assembly GCA_034641835.2). NCBI lineage: Eukaryota > Viridiplantae > Streptophyta > Pinopsida > Pinales > Pinaceae > Pinus > Pinus albicaulis. The sequence continues at coordinate 1,550,420,366 of CM076578.1, read as the reverse complement.
CTTCAAACTTTCCTTAGATTATTTTGCTAAATTAATCAAATGCATTCGAGTATGTGAAAGACCTAATCCAATTATATCGTTAGCCTTATCTTCTCTCTCCAATTCAACTAAGAGCTTAGGATCAGTAAGAGATTTTTCGATTCCTTTAACTATCCTCCACAAACCCCTATTCATAAGGTGCATTTTAACTTTGACCTTCCATGTATGAAGATTGATGCTTTTAATTTTCTCTAAAGGTAGAGAGTCCATGTTACCTCTTCCAGATTTAGGATCAGAGATTTTACTGAAAGTCTAGACCTGGTTCTTCTTCACGCTAAGGTAGAAATCTTTATATTTTCTTGTCTCCCTCTGGAAAAAGCAACACGATGTGTTGTGATGTTGGCATCAACGATTGAAATTTGGGCAAAGTTGGATATGAAAGCGTCGAGCTCAATTCCTGTCACAAGTTACAACTTCAGATATTTTTTAATCTGTCATCCCACTTCGAAGATGCAAGGACATCCCACATTAAAGATGAAATTAGGAAAATGCTACAAATCTTGACATTTTCTCACGCCTTGTCACTCTGAGGCACGTCTGCGTAACCTATTACTAATCCAATTACGGAATTTCTTTTTTCTTTGCCATAGCTATGGCATCAGCGGGTTAACAATATGTCACACAATGGTTGATCTCATTAACCAATTCCACTACCGACTCCTCCTCCTTTAACAACGATATCCTACCCAACTATTATTATTCTTTATTTTCAATCAGCTCACATGTGTTTTTAATTTAATTTAATTTTAATTTTTGAAGTAATGACAAAATCTTCTTCATATTCTTTATTTATTTATTTTTTTTATTTTTTTAATTAGCTCAAATATATTTTTAATTTTTTTCTTAATATAAAATTGAGTGACAACATGTATCTCATATTCTTTATTTTTTATTAATTAGTTGACATATATTTAAAAAAAATTAATATAACTTTAAGTTACAATATCTGGCTCATGTACTAAGTTGTAGATCACCTCCCTTTGCAATAATAGTAAGAAACTTTAATATTCAAAATTATTATATAAGTCATAGAATATAATTATATTTCTTAATAAAAAATCTTTACATATCAAAAAATATAATCACATAAATTATCAATAACTTAACTGTCAAACTAATAATAGAGACAATCATCACTTGCTAGACACAAATGTTGGTAGCCACTAAAATGCAAGCAAGTTTTAGCTCCTACTAAATGCCTTGCAATTTTGAGTCATTAATCAATCTCCAAAAATACCATAAAAACAAGTTCTTAGCTAAGGTAACTCTCTTAAATCATATTCTATATAAATAAATTAAATTTAAATCTTATATATATATATATAGTTATGATTATCAGTTTCTCAAAGAAACTTAGAAAAAAACAGATGTATAAAGGAACTCAGAAATATAATTCATTTAAATGCTCGAAAAAAACATGGATGCGTAGTTACAATATTTTGTCAATCAAATAACTAAGATATGACTTCCCATTCGTTACAATAATTTATTATCGAGATTGGAGAGAACTTTTAAAAGTGTAAAAAGCATAAATGTGAAAATAACTAGCATGAATAAAGAACTTCTAACGCTATGAAGAACATAAATGTAAAAAATAATAATTAGCATGGCGAACATACGGGTTACATAATTATCCAAGGTTATCAGCTACACATTAAAGTGGATATGTGAATAATGAATGATATGTATGTCAGGGTTGCAAGAGTGGGATTTAGTTTTTGTTATGTTTTGATATTTACGATGATTGTTTTGGGTTTAGAGTGGGATTTAGTTTTTGTCATGTTTTGATATTTACAATGATTGTTTTGGGTTTACTTAGTTGTTGTTTTAAATTTAATGGAGAGAGATTAAGAGTGAGAGTCATATCCCGCATTAAAACTACTCCATTGACCAGTATACAATACATATAACATCTTATAAATAAATAAAAGTAGTTATCTATTCAATATTAAAAATATTTTAATTTATATTAAATTAAATATTATATGTAGTTCTCCAAATGTATATGTCATAAACTGTGGCCTTTCATAGATGTTTATGAATACTCTGGAAGAAACATCTATGAAGCGCTGGAAGAAACATGATTTCCTATTAGCCGAAACTAAAAATGAATTATTTATAGGAATGAGATTCGCTAATCCATTCAAAATTTGAATGAATTTACATACTTAAAATTTTAATGCCAAAATAACATTATAAACCATATATAAAATAACTGAAGCCTAATATTATATTTTCGGACAAATGGCAATAAATTTAGGCACCCTAAAATTAGGCAAGCCAGGATACATAGAATCTGAAACTTATTCAAGATTTCGGTGAAGCTCTGGCTGTAGAACAAAACGTTAATGCAAAGTATAACTACAAACCATATATATTATTTCTATTTCAAACAATATTACAATATTTTACCAGCCCTACAAGCAATTCAGCTATAAACCCTAATATTCACGGTCTGAAACTCACAGTTCAGAAATAGCAAAGGTCGAAGTTTACATAATCGGACACACTGCCAATCGGTTTCCCATCTTATTCAAATCGTTCACACCAAAACTATTCTAAACGGGAACATCAAACTTATAATAATACTCACCATGAATTAGAAAAGCTTCATGCTGTGGCTGTCAAACCCACTACTCATCATACGACATTTCTTCTTTAATCTCTTCCGCCACGGACGGTATATGTTGTAGCGGTGATCCTTCTCTGCCATTAGGAGGCTTCGCGCAGGAATCGAAGATGACACTGGCCGTTGGAGATTGAAGCACCAAGCAAAGCTGGACGTTGGAGTTGAGGGAAAATAGCCATTCAGTGATTAAATAACTGTGAACCATTAGTCCCCGGCCCGCACAAATTGACAGAAAATTTAGAATATGAATGGAAGTTGCGTCCACAGCAAGAAATTCCATAACGAAGTTTCGTGGTAATTTAATATTGCGAGACAGCATCCACTAACTGGAGACACTTTTCCCGCCTCGTCCCATCCCTAGTTCATTTGAGGGAATCAAAGCTAACGAAGCGAAAATTAGTGCGGAGACTGTCCCGTTCATATCCATGCCGACCCAATAAATATTGATAAGATCAATGGCTTTTCTCTAAAAGGGTTTGCAAACGAGGTCAGAGGGCTAATAAGGAAAAAAGATCATTAGTGTTTGACCGAATCTACTGTACTTCAATATTCTCTCTTAGGGTTTAGTGGTAGTTGTACATCCACTTCCTTACTTTACTAAAATAAAATTATTTTTTTTCTTCACTATTACTGGACGGTGATGACAAGGTGGGCCCTCTCCTAGTGGAGAATCAAAAAAACTTTGAGTGTTCGAGAGCTCCCATGTGCCCCCTACGTAGGGTGCAAGGATATCTTGAACAATGTTGACCTCAAATCTTGAACTATAGAACAAAATCTTGAAAATTCTCACCCTAAATCTTGAAGAGTGCACATTTCATTTTAGTATTTGAATGGTCAGCTCGTTTTAACTTTAGTAATATTTTTAAATTAGCTTAAGAATATGTTAGTGGGAGAGTTTTCAATTTAAGACATTTGTTTTTCATATACGTTGTTATATTAAAATTGAAGACATTTGTGTATCATGGTATGATTGAGATAAAATATAATAAAATAATGGGAGTGTTGTCATTTTACATTGAATTCTTTCTCACTTTAACAAGAATTCAAATATTCGAGTAACAAAATCAAAATTCATATAAGGAAGGATTTTCTATTAAATATTAGAAATCAGATGACCAAATTACTTTATGTGAGCTCTCCTCTAAGGGTTCTACAATGGTTTTTACAAAAATAATAAAGGAAAAAATAACGACTTCCAAATTTGGATTCAAAGCTTATTATCTTATTATTGCTAAATTTAGATGATTAATTTTACCAATAGATGCTTATATATTTTCTAATGAGATCAAACAAAAAATTACACCAAATTATCATAAAATAGCTAAACAAGATACAAGTGACAATAATATTATAATTTTTTATAGCAATAGCAACAAATTTATCCCTTGAAACTATGATAATGCAGTGTAAAATGAAAGCTATATTTATAAATAAATAAAAGAATAAATTATACAACAAATAAAATGTAATATAACGACAATTAAACACTTGACATCAATTATAATAAACTATCCTAGATCCATCTTAACCTCGTATCTATCAAGCACCGAGAGGGATCAAATCTCTAGAGGTGCAAACCTCTTTTTTGAGTGCAAAACTTGATGAAAGGTTTGCACCTCGAGAGATTTGATCCCTCTCGGTGCTTGATAGATCTGGGGTTAAGATGGATCTAGGCTGGTTTCAGTCATATGTGGTCATACAAAATTTGTTGAACATATAATTATTTTAATCATTTTAAATATGCTAAAAATGTCTAATATTAACGATGAATGATGAGACAATTACTATGTTGAATGATGAAAAATGATGAAATAAAATTTTTAAGTAAAAAGTGACATTACAACAATGTTTAATGATAGAAAATGTAAGTAACAAGAATGAAGTCAATTACAAACAATCTTCATTGCGATCAATCTGAAACTATTTTTTTTGTTCTTATTGTCACACATTTAGTTATTATCTATTACTGTTTTTGAGTGAAAAGTGATTAACAATGCTAAATGATGGAAAATGGGAATAATAAGGATGTAGGCAATTCCAAATGGTTTATAGTTTCAAGAAGAAGACATTTTGGGTAAGTGAAAATTTTACTTAGGATGAAAATTCAAGTTTTTTATTTAATGTTGAATTATTGCTACACATAAGTCAATTCATGTCATGAATAATGTTTATGTTCTTAGTCTAAGAGTGTGTGTGTGTGTATGTTTTGGGGGTGAGATAGAGATATAGATGGAGGGGGCGATAGAGGGGAGAAGAGAGATGCAAAGACAGGGTGGGGAGGAAGACATATAGATATGGAGAGAGAGAGAAGGGGAAGAGAGAGAGAGGGAGAGAGCAGAAAAGGGGGAGAGAGAGAGAGAGAGAGAGAAGGGGAAGAGAGAGAGAGGGGAGGGGAAAACGGGGGGAGAGACAGAGGGAGGGAGGGGAAAAAGGGGGAGGGGGGAGAGAGACAGAGAGAGAAGGGTAAGAGAGAGAGAGAGCGAGGGAGGGGAAAAGTGGGGGGAGAGAGAGAGGGAGGGGAAAAGGGGGAGGGGGGGAGAGAGAGAGAATGTGTGTTTGGGGGGTGAGATAACTTGATAAAGAATTAGATACAATGGGATATAGAGGTATAGATGCAAGGGGAAGATATGTGCTTACACTGAAATCAATGCACACTATTGATCTAGTTAATTTGAAATTAATGTACATCATAAATCTAGTAGCATCAAATTATAAATCAACATATACAGTGAAATCAATGAATCTAGTGCAAAAATCAAATAGGATTAGAAGTCAACTTCTACACTAAAATCAATGCACCTTGTGCAAACAATCGAATCGTATTAGAAAGAAAAATCTACACTAAATTCAATGAATATATTGCAAGCAATCAAGTAAGATTAGAAATCAATATCTGCACTGAAACCAATGCATAGAGGGGTGAAGAGAGATGCAAATACAGGGTGGGGTGGAAGAGATATAGATATGAAGTTTTATAGAGAGAGAGAAGGATAAGAGAGAGATAGGGAGTAGAAAAGGGAGGGAGAGACAAAGAGAGAGATAGATATATATGGAAAGAGTGTGTGTATGTTTGGGGGTTGATATGGACATATAAAGAAGGAGAGAAAATGGTAGATAGAGATATAGATTTAGGAGGCAGATATGTGCTTACACTGAAATCGATGTACATTATTAATCTAATTACTTTGAAATTATTGTACATCATACATCTAGTTGCCTCAAATCAAATATCAACATATACACTGAAATCAATGCATCTAGTGCAAACAATCAAATAAGATTAGAAAGTAAAATCTACACTAAATTAGATGCATCTATTGCAAGAAATCAAATAGAATTATAAATAAATATCTACACTAAAACCAATGGATCCAGTATAAGAAATCAAATAGGAATTGAAATCAACATCTTCACTGGAATCAATGTATCAAGTGTAAGCTATTAAATAGGATTATAAATTGGCATCTACACTAAAATCAATGCATCTAGTGGAAGTGATCAAATACGATTAGAAATCAATATCTACAATGGAACTAATGCATCTAGTGCAAGCAATAAAACAGGAGTAAAATCAACATCTAACTAAAATAAATGCATCTAGTGTAAGGTATTAAATAGGAATAAAAATTGACATCTACATTGAAATAAATGCATCTAGTGCATGTGATAAATTTGCATTAGAAATCAACTACTACACTCAAATCAATACATCTATTTTAGTGAAAAGCCAAAATATTCATGACTTTCTAGATCTAAATTCTATGTCTATATGCTTCTTTGTGTGTCTCTTTTTTCTTCCCTCTCTCTCCACATTCCATTATGTGTCTATCTCCCTCCCTCTCTCTCCACATTCCATTCTATGTCTATCTCCCTCCCTCTTTGCTTCTCTCTCTCCCCCTCCCTCTCTCCCCTGTCTCTCTCTAACCACCTCTCCCTCCCTTTCTCTATCTTTATCTTCTTCCCTCTACCCCTTCCATCTATACCTATACCTCCCTCCATCTCTACCTATTTTTCTCTCTATCCCATCCGCTGAAACACGTGACATAATATCTCTCTCTCTCTCTCTCTCTCTCTCTCTCTCTCTCTCTCATTTTCTTTGTCTCTCTCTTCTTCCCTCTTTCCCCCTAAGTCTATATCTCTATCTCCTTTTGTCTCTCCTTCTTTATCTCTCGATATTATCCTGTATACATTATCTCCCCATATATATCTATCTATCTATCTCTCCCTCTTCCTGTCCCTCTCTATCTTTTCTCTCTCTCTCTCACCCCAAACATACACAGTATCTCTCCATATCTATCTATATATTTATCTCTCTCTCTCCGTCCCTCCCTATTATTGTCCCTCTCTCTCCTGCCCTCTTCCTCCCACACTCTCTCTCCCTCCCCCTTCCTCTCTCTCTCTCTCTCTCTCTCTCTCTCTCTCTCTCTCTCGCTCTTCATCTTCTCTCTCCATATATATCAGTCTTCCTCCCTCCCTCTCTTTCCCTGTCTCTTCTATCCTCTCTCCCCCCTCATTCTATATCTCTATATCCCATTGTCTCTCCTTATCACCACCAAAACAGACATTCTCTCTCTCTCCATATCTATTTATCTCTCTCTCCCTCCCTCTTCCTCTCCCTCTCTCTCTTCCCCTTCTCTTTCTCTCTCTTCCCATTCTCCCTTGTCACTCCCTTTCCTTATCCACATTTATCTCTCTATATTTATTCCCCTTCCAACTCCATCTATGTTCCCCTCTCTCACTCCTCTCTCTCCTCTCTCTAGAGTCCTCTCTCTCACTTTCTCACCCACCTCTGAATTTCTCCCTCCCATCACACACCAATCATAGAATATAATGTTCAAATGTTTCCACGATTTATATTTAGACATATATTTATATTTTGTTATTTTTATTATAAATATATCCATTACAAATATATTGAGACGACGTTAAAAAGTTTAAAAACTTTCTTACATTAAATCTGCACATTAATATGAATATTAGATAACTAGACTAGATCCATCTTAACCTTGGATCCATCAAGTGCTGAGAGGGATCAAATCTCTTGGGGCACAAACCTCTTTTTTGAGTGCAAAAATTGAGGAAAGGTTTCAACCTCGAGATATTTGATCCCTCCCAGCGCTTGATAGATCTGGGGTTAAGATGGATCTAGGCTGGTTTCAGTCGTGTGTGGTCATACAATTTTTTTTGAACATCTAATTATTTTGTTCATTTTAAATATGCTAAAAATGTCTAAGATTAATGATGAATGATGAGATAGTTACTAACTTGAATGATAAAAAATTATGAAATAAAAATTTTAAGTGAAATGTGACAATGTAACAATGTTTACTGATAGAAAATGTGAGCAATAAGAAAGAAGTCAATTAAAAACAATATTCCTTGCGATCAATATGAAACTATTTTATTTTATTGTTCTTACTTTCACACATTTAGTTATTATCTATTACCGTTTTTGAGTGAAAAGTGATTAACAATTTTGAATGATGGAAAATGGGAATAATAGGGATGTAGCCAGTTCCAAATGGTTTATAGTTTCAAGAAGAAGACATTTCGGGTAAGTGAAAAATTTATTTAGGATGAAAATTCAAGTTTTGTATTTAAGGTTGAATTATTGCTACACATAAGTCAATTCATGTCCTGAATAATTTCTATGTTCTCACTCTAAGAGTGTGTGTGTATGTTTTGGGGGTGAGATAGAGATATAGATGGAGGGGGGGATAGAGGGGAGAAAAGAGATGCAAAGATAGGGTGGGGAGGAAGACATATATATATGGAGAGAGAGAGAAGGGGAAGAGAGAGAGAGAGAGAGAGAGAGAGTGAGGGGAAAATGGAGAGAGAGAGATAGAGAGAGAGAGAGAGAGAGAAGGATAGGAAAAGAGGGGAAGAGATAGAAAGAGAGAGAGAGAAAGAGAGAGAGAGAGGGGGAGGGGAAAAGGGAGAGAGAGAGAGAGAGAGAGAGAGAGAGAGAGAGTATGTTTGGGGGTTGAGATAGCGTGATAAAGAAGGAGAGGCAATGGGAGATAGAGATATAGATGGAGGAGACAAAGATGTGCTAACATTGAATCAATGCACATTATTAATTTAATTACTTTGAAATTAATGTACATAATACATCTAGTTGCATCAAATCAGAAATCAACATCTACAATGAAATCAATGCATCTACTGCAAACAATCAAATAGGATTACAAAGAAAAATATACACTGAATTCAATGCATCTATTGCAAGCAATCAAATAGGATTACAAATTAATATCTACACTAAAACCAATGGATCCAGTGAAAGAAATCAAATAGGAGTTGAAATCAACATCTGCACTGGAATCAGTGCATCTATTGTAAGGTATTAAATAGGATTATAAATCGACATCTAAAATGAAATCAATGCATCTAGTGCAAGTGATCAAATATGATTAGAAATAAATATCTACAATGAAACTAATGCATCTAGTTCAAGCAATAAAATAGGATTAAAATCAACATCTAACTAAAATAAATGCATCTAGTGTAAGGTATTAAATAGGAATAAAAATCGATATCTATATTGAAATAAATTCATTGAGTGCAAGTGATCAAATTGGATTAGACATCAACTACTACACTCAAATCAATACATCTCTTTTAGTGAAAAACTTAGAAATCAGATACTACACTCAAATAAATACATCTATTTTAGTGAAAAGCCAAAAAAAATCGTGACTTTCTAGATGTAAATTCTATGTCTATATGTGTCTTTGTGTGTCTCTTTTTTCTTCCCTCTCTCTCAACCTTCCATTTTGTGTCTATCTCTCTCCCTCTCTGCTTCTCTCTCTCCCCCTCCCTCTCTCCCCTATCTCTCTCTCACCACCTCTCCCTCCCTTTCTCTATCTTTATCTTCTTCCCTCTCCCCCTACCATATATATCTATACCTCTCTATATATCTACTTATTGGTCTCTCTATCCCATCCCCTGAAACACATGACATGATCTCTCTCTCTCTCTCTCTCTCTCTCTCTCTCTCATTTTCTTTTGTTCTCTCTTCTTCCCTCTTTCCCCCTAATTCTATATCTATATCTCCCTCTGTCTCTCCTTCTTTATGAATCGATATAATCTTGTATACATTGTCTCTCCATATATCTATCTATATATCTATCTCTCCATCTTCATGTCCCTCTTTATCTCTTCCTCTCTCTCTCTCTCTCACCCCAAACATACACACTATCTCTCCACACACACACACACACACACACACACACACACACACACACACACACACACACACACATATATATTTATCACTCTCTCTCCCTCCCTCGCTATTCTTGTTCCTCTCTCTCCTATCCTCTCCCTCTCCCTCTCTCTCTCTCCCCCCTATTCCTCTCTCTCTCTCTCTCTCTCTCTCTCTCTCTCTCTCTTCATCTTCTCTCTCCATATCAATCATTCTTCCTTCCTCCCTCTCTTCTCCTCTCTCATATTTCCTCTCTCCCCCCTCCATCTATATCTCTATCTCCCATTTTCTCTTATTATCACCCCAAAAACACACAAAATCTCTCTCCATATCTATCTATATCTCTCTCCCTCCCTCTTCCTCTCCCTCTCCCTCTTCCCCTTCTCTCTTGTCACTCCCTCTCCCTCTCCACATTTATCTCTCTGTCATTATTCCCCTTCCAACTCCATCTCTCTTCACCTCTCTCTCTCCTCTCTCTCAAGTCTTCTCTCTCACTTTATCATCCACCTCTATATATCTCCCTCCCATCACACACCAATGATAGATTATAATGTTCAGATGTTTCCACAATTTAGATTCAGACATATACCTATATTTTGTTATTTTTATTATAATATATCCATTACAAATATATTAAGCCAACATTAAAAAAGTTTACAAACTTTCTTACATTACATCTACACATTAATATGAATATTAGATAACCAACCTATATCCATCTTAACCTCGGATCTATCAAGCACCGAGAGGGATCAAATATCTCGAGGTGCAAACCTCTTTTGTGAGTGAAAAACATGAGGAAAGGTTTGCACCTCGAGAGGTTTTATCCCTCTCAGTGCTGCATAGATCTGGGGTTAATATGGTTCTAGGTTTCTTTCAATCGTGTGTGGTCATACAAAATTTGTTGAACATCTAATTATTTTGATCATTTTAAATATGCTAAAAAAGTCTAAGATTAATGATGAATGGTGTGAGAGTTACTAACTTGAATGATGGAAAATGATGAAATAAAAATTTTAAGTGCAAAGTGACAATGTAACAATGTTTAATGGTAGAAAATGTGAGTAATAAGAATGAATTCAATTACAAACAATATTCATTGTGATCAATTTGAAACTATTTTTTTTTACTGTTCGTATTGTCACAAATTTAGTTATTATCTATTACCTTTTTTGAGTGAAAAGTGATTAACAATGTTGAATGATGGAAAATGGGAATAATAAGGATGTAGCCAATTACAAATGGTTTATAGTTTTAGGTAAGTGAAAATTTTATTTTGGATGAAAATTAAAGTTTTGTATTTAAGGTTGAATTATTGCTACACATAAGTCAATTCATGTCATGAATAATGTTTTTGTGCTCACAATAAGAGTGTGTGTGTGTATGTTTTTGGGGTGGGATAGAGATATAGATGGAGGGGGGATAAAGGGGAGAAGGGAGATGCAAAGACAGGGTGGGGAGGAAGAGATATATATATGGAGAGAGAAGTGTTAGAGAGAGAGAGAAGGGGAAGAGAGAGAGAGAGAGAAAGAGAGAGAGAGGAAAAGGGAGAGAAAGAGAGAGAGGTATGGAGAGAGAGTGTGTACGTTTTGGGGGTGAGATAGATAGGTAAAGAATGAGAGACAATGGGAGATAGAGATATAGATGCAGGGGGCATATATGTTCTTACACTGAAATAAATGAACACTATTAATCTAATTACTTTGAAATTAATGTACATCATACATATAGTTTCATCAAATTAGAAATGAACATATACAGTGAAATCAATGCATCTCATGCAAACAACCAAATAGGATTAGAAATCTGCCTCTACACTAAAATCAATGCATCTTGTGCAAATAATCAAATAGGATTAGAAAGAAAAATATACACTAAATTCATTGAATATATTGCAAGAAATCAAATAATATTAGAAATAAATATTTACACTGAAACCAATGCATAGAGGGAAAAAGAGACATGAAAATGCAGGGTGGGGTGGAAGAGATATAGGTATGAAGTGTTATAGAGAGAGAGAAGGAGAAGAGAGAGAGAGGGAGTAGAAAAGGGAGGGAGAGACAAAGAGAGAGAGTTAAATATATATGGAGAGAGAGTGTGTATATTTGGTGGGTGATATGGAGAGATAAAGAAGGAAAGAAAATGGTAGATGGAGATATACATGGAGGAGGTAGAGATGTGATTACACTGAAATCAATGCATCTAGTGCAAACAATCAAATAGGATTAGAAAGAAAAATATACACTAAATTCAATGCATCTATTGCAAGCAATCAAATAGGATTGTGAATCAATATCTATACTAAAACCAATGGATCCATTGCAAGAAATCAAATAGGAGCTGAAATCAACATCTGCATTGGAACTAATGCATCTAGAGTAAGGTATTAAATATGATCATAAATCGACATCTACACTGAAATCAATGCATCAAATGCAAGTGATCAAATACGATTTGAAATCAATATCTACAATGAAACTAATGCATCGAGTGCAAGCAATAAAATAGGAGTAAAATCAACATCTATCTAAAATAAATGCATCTAGTGTAGAGTATTAAATAGGAATAAAAATTGAAATCTACATTGAAATAAATGCATCAAGTGCAAGTTATCAAATTGGATTAGAATACAACTAGTACACTCAAATATTTACATCTATTTTAGTGAAAAGCTTATAGATCAACTACTACACTCAAATCAATACATATATTGTAGTGAAAATCCAAAATATTCATGACTTTCTAGATCTAACTTCTATATCTATATGTGTCTCTTTTTTCTTCACTCTCTCTTCACCTTCAATTTTGTGTCTATCTCCCTCCCTCTCTGCTTCTCTCTCTCCCCTTCCCTCTCTCCCATGTGTTTCTCTCACCACCTTTCCCTCCCTTTCTCTATCTTTATCTTCTTCCCACTCCCCCTTCCATCTATATCTATACCTCCCTCCATCTCTACTTATTTGTCTCTCTATCCCATCCCCTGAATCACATGACATGATTTATCTCTCTCTCTCTCTCTCTCTCTCATTTTCTTTTTATCTCCCTCCTTCCCTCTTTCCCCCTAAGTCTATATCTCTATCTCCCTCTCTATCTCCTTCTTTATATCTTGATATCATCCTGTATGCATTATCTCTCAATATATATCTATCTATCTATCTCTCCTCTTCCTGTCCCTCTCTTTCTCTCTCTCTCTCACCCCAAACATACAAAATATATCTTCATATATATCTATATATTTAACGCTCTCTCTCCCTCCCTCCCTGTTCTTGTTCTTCTCCCTTCTACCCTATTCCTCTCCCACTCTCTCTCTCCCTCCCTCCTCCTCCTCTCTCCCTCTCTCTCTCTCTCTCTCTCTCCATATCTATAAATCTTCCTCCCTCCCTCTATTTTCCTCTCTCTTCTTTCCTCTCTCCCCCCTCCATCTATATCTCTATCTCCCATTCTCTCTCCTTATCACCCTAAAAACACACACACTCTCTCTCCATATCTATTTATCTCTCTCTCCCTCCCTCTTCCTCTCCCTCTCTCTCTTCCTCTCCCCCTATCTCTTTCACTTATCTCTCTCTCTCTCTCTCTTCCCCTACTCCCTTGTCACTCCCTCTCCCTCTCCACCTTTATCTCTTTGTATTTCTTCCCCTTCCAACTCCATCTCTCTTCCCCTCTCTCTCCTCTCTCTCATCTCTCTCAAGTCCTCTCTCTCACTTTCTCACTCTCCTTATCATCACACACAAATGATAGAATATAGTGTTCAGATGTTTCCACTACTTAGATTAATACATATACTTCTATTTTGTTATTTTTATTATAAATATATCCATTACAAATATATTGAGCTGACATTAAGAAATTTACTTTCTTATATTAAATCTAAACATTAATATGAATATTAGATAATTATTTTAATTTGGCCCAGGCTATTTGGCTCATAGGCTTCACCTAAATAAAACATCATTTTTGACTATCCTTAAATATAAAGTTTATTATGGAGTAAATATAAAAAGAGGGTTTATTTATTTATCATACCTTTCGTTTATTTATATATAATCGTCTTCACTCCCCCTAATACTATTTTAAATATGGTAGACTCTGCTAAAGACCCTATAAACCCTACGCTACAAAAATGATTTTATATTATACCTCGCTGTTGTGGTAAAGAATACATTGGTGAAACAGGTAGATCCCTTGACATTAGACTAAAAGAACATGTTGCTGACTTATCTCATAACCAAACAAACAAATCTGCCTTAGCACAGCATGCCTTCGTATCCTCACATTACATACGAATGGAGGATGCCAAACTTGTCTCTAAAGTGGACCATTACCTAAAGAGAAAAATCAAAGAAGCTATAGAAATTGAGAAAATATGGAACAACTTAAATCGTGATGATGGGCTTATTATTAGTAACTAATGGGAACCCTTAATACATCAAAACCTCTCAAGACATTAAAAACAAATAAAAACCTCGTATAAATGCAACATGACAAATATATATATATATATATATATATATATATATATATATATATATATATATATATATATATAATAATGTCCTACAATTATTATTATTATTATTTATTTATTTATTTTTTATTTTTTATTTATTTTTATTTTTTGTCATGTTGCATTTATACTAGGTTTTTATTTGTTTTTAATGTCTTGAGAGGTTTTTATGTATTAAGGGTTTCCATGTGTTATTAATAATAATCCCATCATCATGATTTAAGTTGTTCCATCTTTTCTCAATTTCCATAGCTTCTTTGATTTTTCTTTTTAGGTAATCGTCCTCTTTAGAGACAAGTTTGGCATCCTCCATTCATATGTAATGTGATGATGAGAAGGCATGCTCTACTAAGGCGGATTTGTCTGTTCGGTTATGAGATAAGTCAACAACATGTTCTTTTAGTCTAATGTTAAGGGATCTACCTGTTTCACCAATGTATTCTTTACCACAAGAGAAAGGTATAATATAAACTCCTTTTTGTAGCCTAGGGTTTATACGGTCTTTATCAGAGTCTACCATATTTAAAATAGTATTAGGGAGAGTGAAGGTGATTATATCTGAACATTATATATAAATAAAGAGTCTACCATATATAATCGCCTTCACTGTGGTAAGGAATACATTGGTGAAACAGGTGAACATTATTTATATATAGCCACCTTCACTGTTTTATGTTTATCATTTATTTATATACTTTGACGATAAACATAAAATAGTAGATTATACCTACTTCATTGTATAGGTTTTTCATAGTAACTTTCGGTCCTCTCAACCTTGAGCCAGGCGATTATATCCTCCGCTCCCACTTTGCTCCTCACCACGCTTGGGGTAGTTTTTTGAGACAGACAGTCGGACCTCAAGATTTAACAAGATCCAGTCTTGCTTCTCTATGGTGAATTTCTAAGTTCCACTGGTTCTCTCACAAGCTTAGGATATCTCAGAGCCAAAGCATCAGTTGCTTAACCCTCTACCTTTTCTGTACGGAACCCCATTCCCTACCATGATTTTTCCTTAAATCCTTTTTGGGAAGGTAGCTGGCAGAACTATCGCAAACTATTCCTGGGTTTCTTGAAATATTTTACCACACAGTTCCTTTTACCTTTTACTCAAAAATAAAAGTATCATTTTAATTAAATCTTTAAATAAAATTCATGTTTTAATGTCATTAATGAATGCCTAATTCGTTTCTTATTTTGAATAAGTCTTAACAACTCATGTAACAACAACTAGTAAAAAGTAAAAGACTAAAATAGGAAGTTATATATTCCCTCATTGAAAGAAACACCGTCCTCGGTGTTACTCATTTTCTAAGAACGTCTCCGGATAAGCCTCAAACATAAATTTTTCATCTTCCCTAGTAGCATCCTCCAGGCCAATGTGCTTCCACCACACTTTAACTTGGGGGATGACTCGCTTCTGGAGCATTATTTCTCTATGATCTAGGATATGCTACGATTCTAACAGAACTCTTCGTCTAGTTCTACCTGCAAGCAACCCGATTTTTAAATTAGTTCAAGTCAAAAAATTATTGTATGAAAATCGTAGGACTTTTTCGACTTACATGTATACCCTAAAAATGTATTATCTGCTTACAATTGTGCACAAAACGCTTCAATAGAGACACATGAAATACATTGTGCACTAATATATGGCTTGGTAAAGCCAATCGATAGGCCATCGACCCTATTCTCTCTAAGACTTCAAATGGTCCGTAGTAGCGGGGCGCCAACTTAGCACAAGCATTCCATCGAAGAGTTCTTTTCTTTGGCTTGATTCGCACATACACATGGTCCCCTACTGCAAATTCCCGAAAGGTTATTTTCTTGTAAGCATAAAACTTTTTCGGTCCTGTGTCACTTTGAAATTTTGCCTAATTTTCTTGACCTCCTTCTCCATTTCTTCCAACATATCTAGTCCAAGAATTATTTTTCCTTCTAGACCACTCCATTTTATAGGAGTCCGACACTGTCTCCCATACAACGCTTCAAAAGGTCTCATCTTAAGGGATTATTGTTATCCATTATTGTATGAAAACTCAACCAAATGTAGGTACTCCTCCCATTTCATTGGTTGTTGCATTACATACATGCGCAAAATGTCTTCTAAAACTTAATTTACCCTTTCTATTTTCCAATCTGTCTATGGGTGGTTAGCGGTACTAAATTGTATTTGTGTTCCTAGTCCGCTAAATAGTGTCTTCTAGAATGCAGATGTAAACTTCACATCACGATCTGAAATGACTGGTCGGGGAATACCATGCAACCTGAAAATCTCCTTCATAAAAATATTAGCAATTTTCAATATCTTATAGGAATATTGAACAGGGATAAAATGTGCCACTTTTCTAAGTCTGTCGACTACATCCATAACAGAATCATTATGCTTTTTGTTCCTGGGTAGTCCTGTGATAAAGTCAAGAGAAATGACTTCCCACTTCCATTCAAGCACAGGAATTAGTTGAAGCAACCCTGTAGGGTGTTGATGCTCCAATTTAATCTGCTGGCACTCAAGGAACTTGGTCAAAAATTGAGCTATGTCCCTTCTCATCCCTAGTCAGATGTAGTATTTTCTGATGGTTGTTAACATCTTTTGGTACCCTGGATGCCTGGCATAGGTGCTCCTATGATACTCATCCTAAATAATTCTCTTTAGACCATCCTGATTGGGAATATATAACCTCTTCCAGAAAAAAAGAACAATTTTTTTGTTGAGTTCATATTCAGACTGCTTTCCTCATCCTTCATCATCTTTTACTTGCTCCCACAATTTCTGATATTCTAGGACCTCCCTTGCTGCTTCCAAAATATGAAATTGTAATTTAAATGCATTCTGGTTAAAATAAAGTTCATAAATGCTATGAAATTTTCATCTTAAGGCATCCGCCACCTTGTTCTCTTTTCCTTTAACATGCTGAATATCGAAGTCAAATTCACTAAGAAATGCATTCCATCTCGCTTGGTGGGCATTCAAATGAGTCTTCTTAAAGTAGCTAGTTAAGCTACTATGATTGGTCCTCAACACGAATATTTTCCTTAATAGGAAATGCCTCCATATCTGTAAGGCATGCACAACTGTAGTCAGCTCCAAATCATATGCTGAATAACACTCCTCATGATCCTTCAAATTCCTAGACTTATATGCTATGACTCTTCCTTCTTGAGTCAACACTACTCCTACACCCTCCTTACATGCATCAGTACATACTTCGAATTATTTACTTGAATCTGCTAACTTCAAGATAGGAGCAGTGGTTAACAGATCTTTTAATAACTCAAAACTATTTTGGCATTCTTGTGTCCATTTGAAAACTCGTCCTTTCCTTTCCAAAGAGGTAATAGGATAGGCTATTTTGGAGAAACCATTAATAAACCATCAATAGTAACCAGCCAAACCCATAAGCGAGCATATGTCTGCTACATTCTTTGGGACCCTCCATTCCATAATTTTTCTTATCTTTTCCAGGTCCACAACTATTCCTTCCACCAAAATTACATGCCCCAAGTATTGGATCTTCTCCTTAAAGAAATCACATTTACTGAACTTGGCATAGAGCCGATTCTCTCTTAGCATTTTCAGCACAATACGCAGATGTTCTTTGTGTTCTTCCTCATTCTTTGAGTAAATTAAGATATCATCAATAAATATTAACACGAATTTATCCAAATATGGGTGAAAAATTTCATGCATTAAGCTCATAAATTCTGTTGGTGCGTTGGTTAACCCAAACGGTAACACCAGAAACTCATAATGTCCATACCTGGTATGGAAAGATATCTTTCGTATATCTTTGTCTTTGATGCAGTTTTCATGATAACCTCACCTTAAGTCAATTTTAGAGAATACTGTAGGTCCTTTAACTTGGTCAAAAAGATCATCGATGCATGGTAGTGGGTACTTGTTTTTAACAATCAGCTTATTGTGTTGGTGATAGTCCATGCACATACACATGGTACCATCCTTCTTCCTTACGAACATCACCGGTGCTCCCCATGGGGACACACTCGGTCGAATATACCATTTATCCATCAACTCTTCCAATTGCATTTTTAACTCAGTTAACTCTAGTACTCTCATTCTGTATGGATTTCGAGACATAGGTGTTGCCCTAGGTATTAATTCAATAGTAAAATCTATGTCTCTTTTTGGTGGCAACACTAGAATATCCTCAGGAAAAACATCTTGAAATTGTTGTATAATAGGAATATTTTCTAACATAGTAGTCTTACTATTTGTATTAGTGAACCCAACTTCAATTTCATAAAGCTGGAAATCCTTTCTTATACATTTATTTAGCTATGATGTAGTAATGGGTCACAACATTAAAGGATTTTTTATGTCCTGCAGTTCTTGTCTTTACCCATAATTAGACTTAAAATGTATAACCTTATTCTTACAGTCCACTGAGCACCAATGTCTTTCCAACCAATCCATCCCCAACTATATATCATAAGAGCCCAATGGTAGAAAATTGAGTTCCACAGTTATGTGATGGCTCCCAATTTTCAATTCACAATCAGGTACCTTAGTATGAACCCGTCTTCTAGTCCCTCTAGCTAGCTAAACCAACCATCGCTTTTTAAATTTTTGTTCCTGCAATTTACTACTTTAAACTACATGAGGGTGTATGTATCTCAAACTGGCACCGAGATCGACGAGAATAGAAACAACTCTGGTTTGAATCTTACCTTCTAATTCTATCATGGTTGGTCGGTAATCTGCTTATTGATCCTCTAATGCTACGTTGATTCTGAGTATGTTTCAAAATACATCCCCCATCGTTGATGACTCTTATAGATTTTCTACCACATCACTCCTTCCTCAGTGTGGGAATTTATTAAAATAATGAGCTTCTCCACATCCCCAGCACTGCAACGAGGGTTTCTGGGGTTACCCAATATTTGGTCTACTAGAAGCTTCATTAGGCCTTTCTTCCCTAGGCCACTTAGTTTTGTTTTGGATTTTACCATTATTTTTGTTGAGTGGATGTCTTGCAACATTCTTGAAATTGATGGATCTGCAATTTCTGTTATAGGTAAAAAAATTCTGCCCCTTTCGAGGTGGCCAACTTTTCCCAACTTCTCGTTTCTTTTTGGACTGCTGATAGAACATTCACGCTCTTCTTATTGCTTCATCCATCGTATTTGGATTCACGAACTCAATTCTTTCTTTCATATGAGTGGGCAAACTGCTCAAGAAATGCTACACTTTGACCTTTTCGTTACGCAGGTAAGGTACATATCTTAGTAAAGATGTGAATTTTGTAATAAATTCGTCTATAGTCATTGGGCCCAATTTCAAATCATGATACTCTCAGGACTTCTCATCATAAAATATTTCAGTCAAGTAGTTGTCATTCAAGTACTGCTGAAACTCATCCCAAGTTACATTTTGGTCTTCTACTCCTCTTACATTCTTCACTTCCACCCACCACAACATTGCTTTCTCCCGCAATTGGTGGATGGCTAGGCGAGATTTAATCTTGTTGTTATACTCATCCACCTCAAAGTATTTATTCATATTTATTATCTAGGCTTCCGCCATTTCCTCTGCCTCTCCATCAAAGGTAGGAGGCTTGATCTTCTGGAATTCTCCCTGTAATTCCACTTTCTGCTTTTTCATCTCCTTCTCTTCCATGACATTTCCAGATTCCGCCTCATTATAAGTTCGACTTTTATGGCTTCTTGGAGTTCTACTCTCTTTTAGATGATCATGTATGGCTTGGCACGGTTCTCTATTTTCCTGACTATTTCTCTCAGGACTAGGTTGTCCACTGGGAGGATTATTTCTATCAGAAAGAATTTTCAGTATCCTCTCTTGCTCTCTCATCAACCTTTCATTATCACCGTGAACTTTAAGAATTTTTGTTTATAACTATTGTACAATTTCTAACAACTTGTTTGTTTTCCATTGCTATTTTTCCAGCATTCTGTTTGTCTGTTGGTGTTGGTCCACACTTAACTACACCCACATTTCGGGACTGACCTCAGAATTTGTCATAGGATGGGTCTCTCCTATGCCTCTGAGTGGGTGCTGACTTGATCCTCTTCTCATGGAAGACTAACTTGTTCCTATACTTGACACAATATTAAATTGTTAACTTTAATAGAATCCATAACAGAAAAATGATTATGGCCCATTTGGCCCAAGTTTTGTAACTTAGGCTCTAAAACCACTTGTCACAACCATAAGTAAATACCCACATTTACTATCAGTTAAAAAAAAACTTTAAACTTACGCATAAACCTCACACCAATTCTAATTGCAAATATGTAAATATAAATCACTAATATTAACCAACATGCTATCAATGTTAATTTCGCTCAAACCTTATACAATGTTTTTAACACAAGTACTATAAATCATTAACATTACTATAAATCATTAACATTAACAAACATGTTGTCAATATAAATTTCACTCAAACCTTATACAAATTTTTTAACACAAGTATTATGAATTTCTTGTTAAACACTTTATAAAGTCCGGCATCAAGATTTGGCATTGATATCAATGTGTCAGCATGTCTATTCGGGTTTACAAGTATTAATTTCTTGGGGTACACATTGGTATTTTGTCCTGTGTTTTCTAGAAAATGACTTAATTTACCACTTGCACATTGCATAGTTGATATTTGTTGTTCATTTATTTTCATGTGTCTGGTTCTCAAACTTAGTGATACGGTCTCTACCTGTCTGGGTTGTTTGGCACCTCATCCACCATCGATCTTCCCTCCTATGCATCCAACAGAGATCTGGGCCGAGGAGGTGGGTTACGGTAACCACTCGCCGCCATCCTCCCACCTTTGTCCCATTGTTTCTCTCACTACTGTCAAACTTGGCTCTGCAACAGCAAACCCCTCCTCCCATGCATTCTCTATTGTCAGCTTATATTGGCGAGGATGGTATACTCGACCATGTTTTTGGTTCCTTGTTACCTCCTTCTAAGGTATAGGGAGCCTGTTGCTAGTAGCAAATATTCTCGGCGTCTTGTGGATGGTTCTAAGTTAAATCTCACGTCTAGGCAAAATCTTTCACCTGCCAACACACATGTGGGTTTTGTACAGCTATTGTGTCTCCACAGCTCAGATGGCATTGGACCCATCTCCAGCAAGCTTCTACGACGTTAGATATTTCAGTAAGTACTATTTTATGCTAAACTATTTTGTACGAAATTTTAATATTTGTTTTGTGAGGTTTTACAAATTAAATCCTTATTTTTTCCTCACAATATTTTTTTATTGTTTTGTTACGACGAGGCACAGTTTGGAGTTTGACGCAGGTTTTGCCAGAAGTGTCGTATGGCAGTCTTCTTCCTTTCGATACCATTCTGAGGTAGGTGCTATCCTTAATAAGCTCGTTTCTTTATGCACAGCTTTTCGTTTGGTAATTCCTATCCCTTTCTCTATATCTTGCAGGCAGGGTGGTTTCGGCCTTCAGTTTAATGGCTTCTGTCATGGACTTGGTTGAATTTTTTGCCTCTCTTGGAGGACTGGATGTTTATAATAATGCTCTGGCCATATTTTCGATGACTGATAGCTTAGTTTCAAGTTCGCTATATTTGAACTATTGTCTTCATGGGTTTTAATTCCTGAATCTAAGTTCTATTTTCCAATTTTGTAATTTATATATGTGACGGCCTTATGCACATTCTTATTTGCCTCTGCTGGAGGACTAAATGTTTCTTTTCAAGACTCTAATCGTATCTTCGATGAATTTTAACTTAAGGAATTTAGCTTTTACAAAAATTCTGTCTTGAACATACGCTATTGGACTTCTTTATGGCTAAATATAATTTCTAAATATAATTGATTAAAATATATAGAAAATTAATTTACAGATATGCTATTATATGATATAAATATTTTCGAGAATAGAAATTTGAATTATTGATGGTATTAATAAAACTTTTTGACATTTCAAATTTCAATAGAGATCCATCGTCAAGACAAAATATGGATGAGACTTTAAACTAAATTTTTTTAAATTATGTTAAGAAATTTTTTGATGTTATGTTATTTTTTCAATTACTGGCCTCGATCAGAGCTATATGTTAGACATAATGAAACCAAGCTTTTTTATATATATATATATATATATAATTTGTAAAACTAATAATATATATTTTGTTAGTCATGTTGTAATATTATATTATATTATGCTATATTGAGTTACTTATATTATTTAAAATAAATTAAAATAATATAAAAAGTAAAAAATAAAAACTAATACTTCATATGGTCACATGTTAGTTGGATATATGTTCAAATTCTATATATATATATTTAAAAATTACAAATCAATGATTTCAATGTTGAAAATTGTGAGAAGATTTCCTCCTATTGATAAATGTCATTAGATTACTCAATACCTTATACTTTATCGTGTATATGTGGCTCCAATTTTATAAGAATCTATAATTTTTTCTATCATATTCATGTGGAATATAGCTTATTTAAAGACCAAAACCTTCTAGCTAAAATTGTAGGGATGAATAGTTAAATCCCAATAATAATATATTTAAATGCTACCATTTTTTTAATGATTTGATAATCCTAACACAAAATAAATAATTTAATAATTCTATCTCCATTATTACACCCTTTAATCTTAATATAGCTTATTTAAAAACCAAAATCTTCTAAATAAATTTGTATTAGTAACCAATCGAATCCCAACAATGATATCTTTAACTACCACCATTTTTCTGACGCAAATCAATAATTCCATTTCCATTCTTAAACTCTTCAACCTTGAGATATCTTAATGCTCATCTTCAAGGTAGCGAAATAAAAAGATCATGTTAATCTAGTTTGGATATATCATTATAGAATTCCAAACTCCCACATTCAAAGTAGTTCTTACTCTATATAAAAAAATTAAAAAAATTAAAAGATAAAATAAAATAATTGCATGAGATAAGGGTCCATTTTCTCTACTCATTTTTGTGATAGATTGGTATATTGAGTTGTCAAAAATTGACCGATAGAGAATGTTGAACAATTATTATAGACAGCACTATATTGTCTACCCCATAATCTACCATGCAATTGGGGGTAATAGTTATAGTTTTGTGATAGATTGGTATATTGAGTTGTCAAAAATTGACCGATAGAGAATGTTGAACAATTGTTATAGACAGCCCTATATTGTCTACCCCATAATCTACCATGCAATTGGGGGTAATAGTTATAGTTTTTTATCATTATGTATGGTTGATAGGTTGAACATGTATACTACATGTAACTCGCATTCAAGAAATGTTTATACGAAGTGTTAAGTGTGTAACATCTCAAAATAAACACTTGAGAATTATAGATAAGTTTATTACACCAATTTTACACATTTCAAAATAAACACTTGAGAATTATAGATAATTTTATTACACCTATTTTTTCATATCGATGCTTGATTTATGCATTAAATCAAAGCCTGATGTTAAGGTTACATGGACGGGTTAATATGAGGACCTTATTTATTAGTTAATGGAATTTACTATTTAAAAAACACTCAAAATGTAAAATTATGGTGATGGAAATTAATATATATATATATATATATATATATATATATATATATATATATATATTTTGTAAATTGAGTAGATTTTTTATATTTTCTATTTAAAGATAAAATGCAGATCATAAGATAAATTTTTGGTCTCAATTTGCTTTTAAGAAATGAGATTTGTTGGCCATCTTAACGAGTTATAGGCCATCCAAAACATAAACAACATAATTATGTTTCTTGCTATTTTGAAGTAGCTAATATCACTATTTTTTGTTATACACATATTAAAAAAATAAAAGCTATCCATTATCACCCAAAAAATAAAAACAAGGAATGTAAGTTCTCATTCCAAAACACAAAGGAAATTAAATCAGTCTTCATCTAACTCAGCAATAGCAGGATCTTTCATGCTGGAGCCAGGCATGTAAACCTGGTGCATACTTTGTAGCTTCTTCTCAATTCTTCCAAAGAAAACACATTGATGGTGTCGGCACAGGTTAATTTCTTGAATAGACCTGCTGATATATGCTAAATTTGATGCTTCTTTGGGGTCCCCCCAAATCTCCTGAACAGAAACTATTGCCTTTACTAAAAGGAATTTTAGCAACCAATAGGTGTGAATTGAGTGATGGAATAAGGATATTTTGCCTCAAGTGTTACCAGGGTCAGTAATTATCGGATTCAGTTCTTCCACGGCCATGTCCTCTTCTTCCTCCTACTTGGCTCTTGCATGGCCCTCCCATCCACGAATCAATGACTTAATACAACATGGTGTGCCTTCGAAATAATTTTGGAACAAATTCTCCATGAATTCTTTGCCCGACTTCCTGCCACATTTGGATGGAGGTGACTTTGGAACCTTGGCTTTTCCTTTTTCCCTTTCTTCCTTCATTACCGAATTTCCTTGCACCATTTTCTTCAAAGTCCAGTATTCGAGCAAGTTTCTCTATAGGAAGGATTTTCTTGGAATACTGTAACAGTGCACATAATGACAAGTTTAAATAGCTTGAGTGAATAGAAAAATGACAAAGTAAGCAGGCCTGAATTCTTCCATCTGGATATGGAAACTACGACTTTGAAAGACTCAGAAGACTCAATTTGATAACAGAAAACCCATCCTGAGCCGACCCATAAACTAGAGTAGATGACAACACCCAAACTAGAGATTTAAAACCCGTGTTCCATTTTCCTGCATTGACACTGACCCTTATATTCCCTCCATAATTACTAACGTTATTACCCTTAATATGGGAAGTACTTAGAAAACAAAAGGTGACAGAACAACCAACACAACTGACCGACCGATAGCTCAAAATGATTTTTCTACCCTTAACATTTTCACCCCTCACATTAACATCCTTAGAATCCATTCGATTTATTTCCCACCTCTAGTTGTACAAATTTGGGCCATGAAGAGTCAATAGTGAGAAAATAGCAGGGAGCCCAAAATAGGCAGCATGCAAGTCAAAACAGCACCATGCATTGTCCATGCAGCACTCTGTCAGGTCCTTACATCTCCAATAATAATAGACCCAAGAACTCCATTTAGAACAAAACAAAGTAATAAGCCAGGCCGCATTGTAAAGAGGCCAATTCAAAGCATTTATGCTTGAATAATAAGAAATTCTATCTATTCCTACTAGAGTGAGGCTATCGACTGTGAGAGTATTTACCTCATTGTAATTCATATTGCTATCAATATACAAACATTTCAAGGAACTGAGCAGAAAAATAGAAACATGTTCCATGACAATAATGTTATAAGAATGGACTATGAGACGCATGCAACATATTACAGTATATCGAACAAGGTAGAGATAATCGATGAAAACCAATATCTTTCGTCACATAGAATGAAATGCAAAGACTCATTTCATGGCTACGAAATATGGAGAATTGGATACATACTGATACGTTGCAAGTTATGAAGCCCTCCAACGTCGACTAACCTGTTTACAGAAGCTATGCGTGTGATAGAAAAAAAAAACATGCAGAGAATGCTGAAGCCTTTGTGAATATCCCGTTCCCACCTCACCGAGCGGTAGACATCCCTAATAATTCCTGACATCCCACCTCACACGCCAGTTTGTTATGCATTATAACTTAATGCATTCATAACTATCTGTGTGTGGAGTCATCCATCCCAATGTGCGCACGTCATCCTCGATGGTGGTGTGACACCCTTCGCGTGCCTCTGCCACTTACCCGCCTCCCATCTCCATGATGTGTCGCTTGCATTCCCAGTTGGCACCATGATCAGGGGGATGGAAATTAATAATGGTAAAATGAGTAAATATTTTATAACATTAGAGTAAATATTTTTTAACTCATTATTGCGGTGTTACACAACATTTTGTCACTGTCCCTACAATCCCTCACCCCGCATATTGGAGGGTCTTTCCCATGACTTGTGAGCATTTTCATACTCTACAAACACCTTCTTTGCATCCTTCTACATAAGGACATCATTTCTCCTGTTGAACATTTCCTCAAAAAGTTCACAAAAACCTATGGTTTTGGCCTTCGCGCGAGTAGCCTATTCATCCCTCACGCCAATGTGGAGGATGTACACTAGTGCGCATGCCATATAGTGCTCTGTCTCTTTGTTGTGCTTGTGCCAAATGTTTTACGAATGTTTTGTAACAAAATAAAGGTGAAAATTTTCTTTAACCACCTCAGGGATGAGTCATAGGAAGTGGTTAAGTTGATGAGCCACGGATCTCCCTCTTAAGGTAGTGGTTTCCTCATCCCGTGGAACACTCTTTGAAGATAGGTCTCCCTTCCATGATTATAGGTATCCTAACCTCTCTGTCTCCCTCTATATAAACAAGCCTTCTCCCTTTATGAAAGATAGTTGAACATATAGCCAAGAAGCTGAACTTAGAGAAGAGATACTGTAGCTGAGTAATTGTTATTGAGAAGGTAGAACCAAGGAGAATTCCATAGAGAGAGCCCCGTCTGAATTCTCGACGAGCCTTTGTAAGATGTGCTCCGCTGGAACCCTATTGGAGGAGACCGCAATGTCGAAGCTTAGTTGTACTCTTATTTCCTTTCATTAATATACTCAACTATGGTATTGGTTCCATCATTGTGTTATGTTTACTGATGCAATTGATTTTTTCTTCTTCGAATAACTAATAGTTATGAATGTGAAACAATATGCTATATATTGTCTTTGTTTCTTGTGTGTGTTCAGGTATCCGAGTGCGAGAATGAGCGGATCGTGATCTGTCCAACTAGGAGCAAGAGGCAGCCACTCTTTCCGACGACAACAAAAGTGTAGGACCTCTGGTAAGTTATCTATCGAATATCTATCCATTCATTAACTAGGAATCGATATTATAGTGTGTCTCTTTTGTGGCTAGACCCACTCTAGGGCTAGTGAGATTGCCTCTGTCCATAGAGGGGATCTACCTTACCAACAAATTGGCGACTCCACTGGGGATCAGTGCGAGTTTGTCTTTCGTCCATTAGGTCTTCTTCTTGGTCTTTGCTTGCTTATCTTGCATTTTCTGATTATTTTTGTTGAGTCTAAGACCCCCATTCAGTCCTAGAGGATCAGATCTGACCTCTATTTTTCCAAAATTTTCCTTTTACTAGGGTTGGCTTGATTTGCGTGGTTTCCAGTCTGACAGTCGCACCCACTGGCGCTAGCTGCTAGATTAGCACCTGCGCCATCCCCTGTTTGGCGCTGATTATAGCCAAAAAATCACACCATTTCCTGTAGGTATTAGGGTTTTCCCTGTTTTGGAATTTTTTGGTTAGTGCTTGTGCTTTTGGGTTATTTTTTAGCATGATTTGAGTGATTTGGGATTATTTGTGACTGTGGACAGCCTCCTTCCTTCAGTATTTTGCCCATTTCTTGTCAGCTTCACGGCCTTAGGGTTTTCTAGTGCTTTGGTATGCTGAGCCTCCTGTAGGAGCTTCAATATTTTGTTTCACAACCACCTTCATTATTTGCCTGATTGCGTTTAGCTCCCTTGATCCATTTGAGTGATTACATTTGGTGGAATGAGTCTTGAATGAGTCCTGCCTCTTCCATTCCTTTTTGCTTCTTGTCACTCTAAGCATAGCTCACATTGCTTGTATGGGCCTGTTTCAACATCTTTCTTCGATTTGAGAGATTGCAACATTGGTTTGAGTTTTTGTTTTATTTGTTTTTGAGTTGATGGAATTTTTTTCGCTTTGAATCTAGCATAAATACTCTCGAAATAGTGTGAAGGTTATTTTTTCATGTCATTTAGTGCATTTTTTACTCTATTACATTGAAGAAAAAAAAAAATTTGTGCTTCCATTCTTGTTTGCATTGTGGAATCGGAAAATCTTTCGCACACTAACATTGGGCATTCTAGGAGAGATTTCTCGTTTTCATTAGCTTGCATCAGATTCTGTAGTGGATGCTTCTATGTGTTCTCATTATTTTCTATCGCTTGAAAAATCCTAAACCTCATAGATAGATTTTCATCAAACGAAATGGTATTTTATGGCATGTAGCTTGCATTTAGGGATTTGTGAGTTCCAACATTTGGTAGGATCTTGGAATTGAAACATAAATACAAGATAAACTTAAAATTTATTCAATTAACCGAAGGCAACATTGAAACTTAATGAAACATTTAGTTGTCTAAGTTAGAGACGTCGTCCGGCATCTTTAAACCTAGCAGTTGCTGCTCACCATCTCGCTTCAGACAATGCTAGTATGGACTTGTGCTCCCCGTACCATCGAGTATATAAAGGGAGACCCCTCTAGGTTGCAATCCTTTTATCCGTAGGAAGCCGAGTCTGCCACCTTGTAACCGTGATACACCAAACATAGCATTCAGGGTCACTACCTGCACGTACGTCAAGTTGTAGGTTGATTCTTCTTTCATTTTATTACCAAGATGTATATGGCAGTTCACGAGAACCTGGTAAACCTTTTTACCTAGACTACCTAAGCAGTCATTTTTCAATCTTTACTGACTCCATAAATTTGAAAATATCATCGATCACTTGTCCTTTCACGCTCGCTTAAAACTGAAAGAGGCTAGAGTCATCTTTGACTATTTCTTGACCCTTAAAACATGAAACAACAAATTTTTGGTTTCAATGTGGTAAAATAGACTACCTACGATTACACGCCCATTAAGGTTTGATTTCTTGGCCTGTCTTTTTTTGCCTTGGTTTTGATCCAAGAGCCTTCTTTTCCGATATTTTTCCCTTTTCTGATGTGCTACAGTCACAGTGGCGGAATGATGAGTTTCGTCTACTGACAGTCCTTTCTTAGACAATTCATCTGAAACTTCTCAAACCTCTAGGTCTGCCGAGCTTCAACAGCCTATCATCCCGTCAGAGTACCCCTTTCGGGAACCAGTTGAGTTCCATTGGCCTCCCTCAAATGCTTGGTTTGGGTTTGGGGTCGGGGAACATTTTTCTCCTCTTACATCGGGATCACCATTTTTGGCTGCTATCATACCTCCTAGCCCCTGTAGTCTTTTGCAAGATCTCACGGTGGATTCAGACATGGACTCATCTGGTCCTAATGGCAGTGAGGGTATTCCAGTTTTTGATGAAGAATACCAACTTTTCTCGGAAGACATCCATCAAGAGCCTGCTTACTCTTCACCATCGGTGTGGCTTCCAGCTGGATATAGGTATTTAGGTCATATTATAGCCAATATTTCCTCCATGGCGACATCTACCCCATCGACGGGGCTGGTCCTCCCATCATTAGGGATGTCGCCGATGACACCTGTCTCGTCGATGCCTTTTGTGACATCTGTCCCCACTAGGCCTACTTTCTATGTGGCTGCATCAACATCGGTTTTCACCACTCAGCCATCAAGAGTTTCAACTTCAGTAGAGACTTCGATTACCATGGAAATCCCTAACGAACTTTCTTTTAAGGAGTATCAGCTGGTTGTTCAATAGCAGATATCCTAGACTAATCAGTCCTCTAAGGATCCTAATCGTCCTTATTTTTCTCATTACAGCGTGGATGGTACCCCGATTAATTCACTTTCGTTTCAATATGATGAGCACGAAAACCCCATCTATTTTCCTGCTCCTAAGGCTTATCAGTTCATTAACGATTTTATACCTACCTTGCCTGGGCAACCTTCTAACCAACAAGGATAACCCTTTCAGGGACAACCTTCGGTTCAGCAATGATATGATTTTGGCCCAAAAGGACAACCCTTTCAGGGACAACCTTCGGTTCATAAAGGATATGCTTTCAGCCCACAAGGCGAACCCTTTGAAGGATAAACTTCGACCCAGCAAGGGTATGCATATGACCCACAAGGGAAACCCTTAAAGGGACAATCTTCGGTTCAATAAGGATTGTTTTATGGCCCGCAAGGGCAGTCTTACAATCCTCAAGGTCAACCTTTACAAGCTCAGTCTGTGATCCAACCAGGGAAACCTCAAGGACCATTTCAGAAACCGGTATATAAACCTGGACCTTTATATAGTCCTAGGGGGTAGATCCATCCATCTCAACCTTTGGTACAACCACAATAACCATATCTTTCAATTGGTCCAAATGTTGCATAGCCAGGACCATCTTATGGTCTTGCTCTAGGTCAACTTGTTTATCAGGCACAACCTAGCCCACCACAGCTGTCAGCCCAACCTGGTGGCCCTCATCAGTTAGGTCAACCTGCTAAGCCAGGCCAACCTGCACAAACAGTTCACCTTGCTTAGCCCTCGCTCTACTCTATGCCACAGCCGAATCAACCTCTGCACCCGACTTATCCAGCTCAGCAAGGCCTTACTTATCAGCATCCCGTTCGACCCCAAGGTGGTTATTACCCTCAAGGTAAATTTCAACCAGTTTACAATGCATCTCAAGGTCCATCTTATTACCCTCAACCGCTAGGCTGTACTTATACTTCGCAAAAAAAATCCTTATGCTACTCAATCGGGACCCTCATATACTCAGAATCAGTATCCTGGTCTTCAACCCCTGTATCCTGGTCCTCAGCCGCCATATCAACCAAATTATCCAACTTATACCCCTTATGGTCCTAATCCTCTGGGACAAAACCAATGGGGGCATATTTATACTCAACCAAGGTGGAGTATGGGTACAGGTCCTGCTATGCCTTTTAACCCTCAATTACCTTTCCTCACCATGTTGAAGTTATCGGATGTGTCCAAATTGAAAAATGATCCCATTCTTGATAATCCATATTGGACTCTGGTTCCGATGAAGGTTCTTGGTGATTGTCCCAAGTTTGAGGGAAAATTTGGAGAAGACCCCCAAGCACACGTCATGAAATACCATTTATGGTGCTCTTCCAATTCTTGGGTGGATGACTCTGGTTGACTCTGTCTTTTCCAGCGCACTCTTAACGGAGCTGCTGTTAAGTGGTACATCGAAATATCTCATGGTATCTTTCAAAATTTCAACACTATTTCTATGGCATTCCTTATTCATTTCTAGTTGCCAGTTTTTTATGAAGAGGGGATGCATCTCCTAACATCCTTGAAACAGGACTGGCCTACCCATATCTCGGACCACATTCATGAATGGAGATGGTGTCATCACTTGATCAGGTTCAAAATTCTTGATCAGCTTCTTACTTATTGGTTCACTACCTCTTTTGTCAATTAGATTGCGAAAGACATCACCATGGGGGCATGTGTAACCAAGGAAAAAGTCATTTCTCGTGCCCAGTACCTTGATTTAGTGTACTCTCAATCAGGCATTTTATATGAAATCTTGACTAAGGCTCCATGAACTGGGACCTCTAAAGCGCTAGCTACCCCATCGGTCGATGACGTTATTGGTTCCGTGTCTCATACTTCACACAAGTCTTCCAATGGGAAGAAAAAATCAAATTCTTCCAATAATTTTGCTCCTTAGGCTACCCCAGATTCTGGAAAAGCCTCGAAGGTCAACTTTGTTTAGTCCAATCCTGTGTAAAATACATCCAAGGGGAGAAATAAGGGAAAAAGAAAGGCCAAAGCCAATGCCCCAAAACTAGAATCCTTTAAAACTCGTGTTGATGATGGTTCACAGCGAAAGCCAAAGCATTCATGTCTGATTTGTGATGAGGAACACTACACTAAGGATTGCCCTAGATGATCCGAGGTTAGTAAACTACTCAAAGGCACTAAGGGAACTCCAGTGGTCCTTAAAGAACCTTTCCCATCTCAGCAAATGCATATGGTTGAGAAACCTCCGCCATCTACATCGTTTGGCTCTCAAGTATTCATGATGAACAGTTCTGCACCTGTTGCCATCGCTACTCGGTCAAAGGATTATGTTGGATCATGCCAGGCATCCGAGAAAGAGATCGTCGATGGTCCTCCTCCCCCACTAGCCTCTGTTCCTCTTGAGATTCAAAGGCCTAGTGTTGAACCCGTTGTACAACCACCTTCTAAAGGTGTTCTCCAGAAATCTTCTTATAATCCTAACACCCGTGTTGCTCAGCATTACAGTATTGTTGAGGACTTAGCACAAGTGCCATCCGCGATTTCTGGATTAGAAGTGCTTTAGAGTTTCCCATCTCAACGGAAAGCGTTATTATCTGC
This sequence comes from Pinus albicaulis, assembly GCA_034641835.2. Taxonomy (NCBI): domain Eukaryota; kingdom Viridiplantae; phylum Streptophyta; class Pinopsida; order Pinales; family Pinaceae; genus Pinus; species Pinus albicaulis. The sequence continues at coordinate 1,550,387,963 of CM076578.1, read as the reverse complement.
GATCAGTGGAATTCATCCGGCTGATTCTAGCCTTCTCTCTTTCGACTTAGAGAATTTTCTCCCTCGACTTCTGCACCAGATTGTGCTTGTCATACAACTCGTCATTAATAGTCTCAATATTCACAGAGTCATTGTGGAAGAATTTGCATCTACCTATGCAATGCCATCTGCTTGTTGGAAGGCTATTGGCTCTCCAGCCTTGACTTCGTCACCAAATGCCCCGGAGGCATTTGATGGAAGGGAATCGAAACCCTTGGGTGTTCTCGCTAGCTTGCCAATCACGTTGCAAGGAAATATGGTCAACATTGAAGTAGAATTCATTGACGCCAAACTCAATTACAATCTTCTACTCGGTCGCAGTTGGACTCATGCTATGCTTTGCATTCCTTCCACCCTCTTTTGACTTCTAAAGTTTCCACACGAGGGAAAAATCATTATTGTCGATCAATTGTCGTTCTTTACCTTGTCTTCCAAGAACAACGTGAAATATGTGGATTAGGTTCCTTCTCCCCCTGACAGTGTAGGGCCAGGTATTTTCAAATATCTCGCTATCATGGGTATCTTTCCCCTTCCACCACCAAATACCATTCAAGTTAATATGGTCTCTCGGTCAAATGACCCATGGATCGTCCCTTTACTTGAACAGGTTGATTCATTTGGAGATTCAATGCCTCTTAGTCCAATTGAAATCAATTATTATGAGCTTACAACTACATCTACTTCTCCCCCTCCTAAAGGTGCTCCTTTGAGCATGTATCTCGACGTTTATTCTCAATCCCCCTGGCTCGGCGATGCGGATTCACCTGATCCTTTGAAAGAAGTGTTTCCATCCGACGAGGCTATCATGGAAACCATGTCTCTCGAACATCTACCGTGAAGTGATGTGCATCATCGTTCCTCGTTTATACATGGCCTCGGGGCAATGTCTAACTTTCTTGAGCATTTTGCATCTCAAGTTCCTTCTCTGCCACTTCAAATGCCTATTTTGACTCATGAAGTCTTCGCTAAAGGTAACTTGGATAACATTACTCAAACGATGCCCATAAGAATTTCTGTGAAACCAGGGATTGTCAAGAACATCCATGTGGGAGTCACTTTCTCTTCCGAGGAAGTCCAAGTGTATACTAGCCTCTTTCGTGATTTCCGTGATGTTTTCGCCTAGTCTTATGAAAAGATTCCTAGAATTGACCCCAGTATTGTGGTGCACGAGATTCCCACCTACCTAAGTGCGAAGCCTGTTCGCCAGCATATTCATCCAGTGCATCCTCTGAAGGTCGCCACCATCTAAGCTGAAGTTGAAAACTTCTCAAAAAGGGTTTCATTTATCTGATTCCTCTGACAGAGTGGGTTTCCAATATTGTTCCTGTGGATAAGAAGCAGGATAAATTCGTGTCTATGTTGATTATCGCGATATCAATCGGGCCTGTCCTAAGGATAACTATCCCACCCCTTTTATCGATCAGATCATTAACGATTGTGCGGGGAGTGATATTTTTTCCCTTATGGATGGTTTTTCTGGCTATAATCAGATCAAAATTCTCCCATCCAATGAACATAAGACCATTTTAATCTGTCCTTGGGGAACATTCGCGTATAAGAAACTCCCTTTTTTCTTGAAGAATGTTGGGGCTATGTTCCAAAGTGCGATGTCTTATGCCTTTCATGATATTCATCATATTGTTCAACCATATCTGCATGACCTTCTAGCTCATTCAGCTACGCGAAAAGACCACCTAGACCATATCTACTAGATATTTCTTCGTTGTAGACGCTACAACATTCGGCTCAATCTGTATAAATGCACCTTCTCTGTCGATTCCGGTAGAATTTAAGGGTTTATCATATCTAAAGACAGAATTAGCCTTGAACCTCTTAAGGTTTAGGATATTGTTAATCTCCCCTCCCCATCCTCATTACACCAGATTTAGAGTCTCCAAGGGAAAGACAATTTCTTACTTCATTTTATCCCGAAGTATGCCGAAGTAGCCAAAGGATTCACATGACTTTTAAAGCAGGATGTCCCTTTCTTTTGGGATGAGATTTCTCAGCAATCTTTTGACAGGCTTAAGACGTTGCTTGTCAATGCTCCTCTATTACATCCTCTGAATTACCATCGTGATTTCACCCTCTATCTGGCTATTGCCTTCAGTACGATCGCCATGGTTTTGGTTCAATATGATGATGACAGTACCGAGCATGTCATTTACTACTTGTCTCGGAACCTTCTTGACCCTGAAACATGTTACGCACATGTGGAGAAGTTAGCGTTGGCTGCGGTCCAGGCCGTACAACGTTTTTGTCATTGTATCCTTTTATGCACGATGACCGTGGTTTCTGATTGTAACCCCATGACCTATATTCTGTCTCAGCAGTTGCTAGGGGGAGAATACTTGAAGTGGATCGTTATCCTCCAATAGTTTTATTTGGAGTTTACTACAGCCAAATCAAAGAGATCACTTATTTTTGCTGATTTGATTTGTTCTCTCCCCACCAACTCTGCTCCTTCTTCTTCAGAGGATCATATTCTAGACGAAACTCTTTTATTGATTAGCACCCTTGATTCGTGGTATGGTGATATCATCGTCTATCTTCAAACTTCTACTTTCATGTCCGAGTTAACGAAAGATGCCCGACGTCGTATTTGGCATCAGTCGCAACCTTATCGTATTATTGGAGATACCCTTTATCACGTTGGCATTGATTTTGTACTCTGCTGATGTCTCACCCTCGAGGAAGCTGAGAAAAGTTTAAATGACTACCACAGTGGTGCGTGTGGTGGTCACATGTCTGGTTATGCCACCGCATTGAATATCCTTCGTGTTGGCTATTTCTGTCCATCCACTTTTAAAGACTGCATTGTCGCAGTACACAAATGTCATGCGTGCCAGATATATCAACGCAAGATGCATACGCCACATTTTCCTTTACACCCTATCATTACCATTGGTCCTTTTTCCAAATGGGGCATTTATTTTATGACGTGTAACCCTTGTTCGGCTAGGGGGCATGCCTATATTATCATCGTTGTTGATTATTTTACGAAATGGGCCGAAGCAATCCCTACACTGGCTATGGACGGTAAGACAGCGGCACAATTCATATTCAATCATGTTATTACTCTATTTGGTGTTCCTCAAGCCATCGTTACCGATCATGGTTCTCATTTTCGGGACTATATGATGGTGGAGCTGACATCTAAGTTGGGTCTGCATCACGATAGCTCAACACCTTATTACCCTCAAGCTAATGGCCAAGTTGAAGTCGTAAACAAAGTCCTTGTACAATGCTTCAACGAACAATTGGGATCCATAAATCAAATTGCCATATCATGTTTTTTTCAGCTCTTTGGGCTTACTGAACGTCGATTAAGAGTCCAACTGGATTTACCCCATTTAAGTTGGTATACGGTTTGGAAGCCACTCTTCCGATTGAATGTGAAATACCTTCACTCAAATTAGCTGTGGAATTACTGCTTAATACTTCACCTGAAGAAGAGAGTCTCCTCTACTTAGAGAGATTGGATGAAACTCGTCACTTAGCTGCCTTGGTCATCGAAGCACAGAAGAAGTGAGTCAAAGCTCATTTTGAGCAAACAGTTTCCCCTCGTTCCTTTATCGAAGGAAACCTTGTTCTCCTATACAACCAAACTCATGACAAGTTGGGGGCAGGTAAATTCCAACCCATGTGGAATGGGACCTAAATCATCAAACGTGTGTTACAGAATGGGGCTTATGAGCTTATTGATTATGAAGTTTATCCCTTAGCACAACCCATAAATGGGTTGTACCTCAAAAAGTATTATGCTTGAGTCATTCATGCATGATATGTGTACATAGGTGATTTTTTCATTTTTGTGCATGCTTTGGTTTGATGTGCTTTGTGAGCTTTTTTCTGCTGATTGGGTATTGTTTGTTATGCAGATGTCTATTTCCCCTTATATCGGTTTTTGCAGATAGTGCTTCCCGTGGTACCAGGAACTTGTCTTCGGCAGCCTGGGTAATTTATGATCCTATTGGTGACTTGATTAACTTACAAGGTATTTTTCTAGGACCAACTACAAACAATGTCGCTGAATATAGTACTATTTTGGAGCTATTAACCGAGGCAGTTAACCTCGACAAACTCACATTTCTTATGAATTTGGATTCACAACTTCTTGTTCTTCAACTTAACTGTCATTATTCGGTTCGAAACCCATTCATTTTGAGATTTTATTTGCGTATTCATTTACTTGAAAGAAATTTTGATTCCATTACATATCAACATATACCAAGACGAATGAATACATTAACTAATGCAATAGCTAACATTGTGCTAGATAGACATTTGCGCAATTTATAAAACATCATCATATGTAAATAGGCCCATGTAGAGAATAGATGTATATATATATATATAAGGATTGTTTTCAACGTGTGAATCATAAAACCCAAAAAATATATATGTCTTCTTCAGTTACATCACGAGACAACATGTCTCTCAAAAATGTGCGGAAATAAAGCCTAAGTGCCTAATCGGCGTGGTGCTCATGATAGCACGCCACCGCCCGTACCAACCACCTCAGAAAGTGGTGGATATGACTAAGCACCCCTACAGTGTGCCTCTGATAGGCCCAAGGTACATCATCCAAGCGAGCATAGTCTAGGATCCTACGGGCGATCCCCTCTAGGTTCTGTACTATCTCCTCCTCGCCACCCTCACCATGAGGATTGAAATCGCGAGGAACTCGCCTCGCTATCGATGACATACTTGTAAGTCGCTCTGGGCCAACATATTCATACATATAATATTAACTATCATAACATGAATATATACCAAAAAATCATAAACTCATGAAAATAAAAGATGAGTCTCACCTAGCTCTTCGTCCGAATCATCTCCCTCCATGAGCGAGAGGTCTAGATCACCGGTGAAGTCTATGCTAACGTGGGGCCAATCCTCCACAATAATTTATTGTCATCGGAGCCAATAAAAAAATACTTGCCTCTAGGACATCTGTTGGCCACCCCCTGCTCTAGGCATCAGTCAGGCCCATCGCGCCATCCTTGGCTCTCTGGGTGGTGGCATTGGGAAAATAACCTCCTGACACTAAAATATGGGTAGTCGTTCCAAGAAGAACAATACCAGAATCGATCCATACCCAAAATTCTTTAGTTTGGTCTTCTTGCACTTAGTGATTTTCCGCTTGATATTGATAGTCACAGCCTCGGCCCAGTTGAAGAGAGTTGGGTTCATACACTCTGAGGCAAGAAGTAGTTGTGTCTTTGTGGCCTCATGCAGTGCTTGCGATCCTGCAGCCCACATGATAGTGCACAACACTACTCTTAGTGCCAGATCAGGGATGGTTTGGATGTCCACTTTGCCACTCCATGTTCCCTTTCGTGCCCCTCAGCACACCCTGTCAATTACCATTGCCATGATTTCCCCAGAAGGATGGGTACCGGTCAAGATAGGGACTGCACCTCTGCGTGACAATCCAGTGATAAAATACACATTAGAGACTTCGACTTCAAGCTCTTGATCCCGAAGCACAAAATTTTCTTGATCTTTGTCCCAAATTCTTATCAAACATTGAAGCAATTCGGGCTAAGCCCGGAGGCATGGTGTCAGGAAGAATTTCTTTAGCCCACAATTTCTGAGGGCATTCATGCATTGTTCATTTTCCATGGCCTGTTCATCCTCCTCACTGTGTTCTCTCTCTTTCCAATCAATTACCATCTTTTCTTCTTGCTACCTACACACATTGTTCATTTGAGCATTGTAAGTCTCCTTAGCCATCAAAATTTGTAGTCAAATGGTTACATTTTCTTAAAATTGAGGCGGATTTTGGGTTGCATGGTTGGTGCAACTATTTTGCTAAAAGTCATGCCATTGGGCACAATCCCTATGTAAAAAAGGGTCGATTGGCATGGGTCCATGCCCAAAACCCACGCCAACCATGATGCCCTATTTTTGACAAATCCTCCCCTAAAGGATTCAAAATGACAATTAAAGGTAATAAAATTTAGCTCAAAAGATGGAAAATGGTGTCGACTCTTACCTGAAACTGACAGAATCAAGATTGGTGTACTGGATCACTTGCAATCATCGCCACAAGATCGCAAAGAAAATGGGTCACTGTTGCTCTCCAAAGAGGTAAAAGTGAAAAGTAAATAACTTTCACCACTTATGGTCTTTTATAACTTTTTGAAATTGTAAATTAGGTTTTAAAACATATTTTTCGATATTTTATCATATTATTTTCGAGGAATAGGTTTTACACACGTCTTTTTCTATAGCGACAGGTTTTCACATGGTTATGACAAAGAAATGAGTTGTATTTTATACTTTTTCGGACTCAGTAAAAACAAGAAAAAGTCCCTTCTGGAGTCACCTTTCAACTCTTTTTCTGACTCTCTAAAACTAAAAATATTTCTGAGTTGGTTCTCATTTTGAACTCATTAAATTGGCTGCAAAATGATATCTACTTAGTATAAATTTACCCCTTTTTCGAGTTGGGATAGATTATTTATGAAAAATGAATACCTTACCCTATCGCGACTAAGAGGTTCACTCAGACATAGTTTTCTACCTTTTCGGATCTGCGAGACTACCTAAGAAAAGGGGCTATTGGAGTTTTATTTTCCGTCTTCTTTTTAAACTCTCTAAATATGAAAATATGTCGAGTTATCCCTTTGTCAGAGTCGTTAAAAATGATGACATCGGACTCCGTCGTCATGATGTTACCTGAGTTCCTCCTTCCTAGGGCTCGTAAAATATACTAGGTTGCATTTTTTCCAAAGGACAAAGATACATTGCGAGCATATGCTATCCCCTTCAATATTTTTTTTCAAAAATAATTGGGGTACTCACCAGAAATGGTGGGGGGAAATGGAACCAGATTATATTCGTGTTGGCAGTATGTCGCTTTTGAACATGGCACTTGTCTGCATTTGTGTCGGGTTGGGGACATCTCATCTTGTTATTTGTTTTCCTCCATGGGTTTGGGTAATCTCTTTTGACCGCTCATCGACTCTTTGCCACATCGCCATGACCTCATATCCCTTGATGTCAAATACTACCAAATCCAGTGTCGTGTCGTCGATATGTTCAAGAGAGTTTTTCCTCTGAAGTTTTCAACCTCCCTCTGATTCTCTGTTGGTCTTGATTCGCAAACATCATATTCCTCTGTCTCATGTCGATGACGTGGGAAACATTATGGCCCACCTTCGATCAAGGTCACTTCCTATCGACTCTAGCTCATTATCTAGGACGTTGATCTAGAGTTTCCCTTCAGTTACCTTAGAGCCTGCATGCCTCAAAGGCAGGTTCTTCGCATTCGACATAAGGTCCACATCATTGTCCTTCGATCAACTGACTCTACGGGTGTTCGACGTTAGATCATTGTTCGCATTCCATGGATTTTACCTTTCGTACCTTGAGAGCCATTGTCATTATTAGTGGTTTCTCTCGCGTCTATTAACAACTTTCATCATTGCTGGTAATCAAACGATTTTCCTATATGTTCAACTTCAGCTCACATATTCACATGCTCGAATTTGTACTTTTCTCAGGTCAAGATGGAGTGCAAGACCCTGGGTTTTGTCTGATGAAATCCAGGTTGCGGGTTCTTTGTGGATTACTATGAATTATTATATGACTCTTCTGAATGGATGGTTGTGACCATACTTGAGTCTGTTTGTTGATCCCTACTGTTAGATGGCTGTGTCCATACCTCGGATCTCGTCGTTTATGTACTCTATTATGGATGGCTGCGCCCATGCCACATGTCATGTATCATATGTATTATTTGTATTCGTACTTGCAGGTTTTCTCACAGAAGTGTTTGGGTCGAACACATTCTCATAAAGCATTTCACCCCTCCCTCTCTCTCGGACCTCATGCTTTAAGGGGCATCTGTTACACAAAATTTTGTCACCGTCCCTGCAATCCCTCACCCTGCATATTGGAGGGTCTTTCCCATCACCTGTGAGCAGTATCATACTCTGCAAACACCTTATTTGCATCCTTCCGCATAAGGACATCATTTCTCCTATTGAACATTTCCTCAAAAAGTCCACAAAAACCTATGTTTTGGCCTTGGCGCGGGTAGCCTATTCATCCCTCGCGTCAATGTGGAGGATGTAAACTAGAGCCATTGCCACCTGGAACTCTGTCTCTGTGTTGTGCCTATGCCAGCTTTTTTAGGAATGTTTTGTAACAAAATAGAGGGAGAAGTTTCCTTTAACCACCTCATGGATGAGTCACAGGAAGTGGTTAACTTGGTGAGGCATGGATCTCCCTATTTAGTTAGTGGTTTTCTCCTCCCATGGAACACTCCTTGAAGATAGGTCTCCCTTCCATGATTATAGGGATCCTAACATCTCCCTCTCCCTCTATATAAACAGGCCTTCTCCCTTTATGAAAGCTATTTGAACATATAGCAAAGAAGCTGAACTTGGAGAAGAGATACTATAGATGAGTAGTTTCTATTAATAAGGTAGAACCAAGGAGCACTTCGTAGAGAGAGCCCTGTCTGAATTCCCGATGAGCCTTTGTGAGACGTGCTCTGCTGGAACCCTGTTGGAGGAAACCGCAATGTCGAAGCTTGGTTGTACTCTTCCTTCCTTTCATTAATATACTCGACTACGGTATTGGTTCCATCATTGTGTTATGTTTACTGATGCAATTGATTTAGTCTTCTTAGACTGATTAATAGTTAGGAATGAAAAATATTATGTTTTATATTGTCTTTGTTTCTTGTGTGTGTGCAGGTATCGGAGCAGGAGAATGAGCAGATCGTGATCTGTCAAACCAGGAGCGAGAGGCAGCCACTCTTTCTGACGACAACAAAAACGTAGGACCTTCGGTAAGTTATCTATCAAATCTACTTCCATTCGTTAACTAGGAATCGATATTATAGCATGTTTCATTTGTGGATAGACCCACTCTAGGGCTAGTGGGATGGCCTCTGTTCATAGAGGGGATTTACCTCACCAACATGGGGTACAAAGATATACATTAATTAAAATATGAAAATTCCACACATCATACACCTCTAGCATAGTGGTGATAATACATAGTATAATTATTATTATATTTTATTAATATATCTATCTATTTAAATAGATGGGACAATAACTAAATTGAATTGAAAAGTTCGTATGATGAAAAACCCTATTTTTTATGTGTGAGGTGTTATCTTTTAGAGAAAATCCTAGATGTGGGAAAAAAATCTAACGTAACCTTGAGCATATTTGAGATTGAAAGATGACCCTTTAACCTGGAGAGGGATCTCTCGTTAAACTAAACTACTCTGTCACTGTAGTAGTTGGTTTTCACATTTAATTTCTATGGCCATATTTTTCGAAGAAATGATGCAATTTGGTTGGGATGTGTGGAAAATACACCATTGGACATGGAGTCTAACCCTATCACATGATGTTACAGATTTGATGAGAAAGACACAAATGTAGGATAGAAATAATTCATTTGAATGTTTAAGGAATTTAGAGGGAAAATGAAATAAATTAGTATTAAATTTAAATGAACAACAATTACTAATGCCTAATAAGGGAACAAAGAAGAGAATAAATGAATCCAAATCTCACACACTCAGATTTCGATACATGAAGAAAGTTTTGAAACAGAGAATACATACAGGGAACTATGAGACAATAATTTATGGAAGTGCTCATGAAAAATTGTATATATATTTAAGATATGCTCAAATAATACACACGGATACTATGTTTCAAATAGGCGTCAACCCTGTTTCATTTTATAGAAACTGTGTTTATAGAATAGACCACAACTTACCACATTTCTCTATTAAAACTTAATTACAAATATAAAAATAATAATGTACATTATAAAATACATGCATATACAAAAATTCATAATCCTATCTGCATATAAATATCATGTTGTTGCTAGAGTCATTACCAGAGATAAGAATCATGAAGTGGATTTTGTTGAGATGAAATCCAATTCAACAACTTTCCATGAGGTTTTCCCTCATGAATTCTTGAAAAATAGGGTCTAGTGATCTCTTTGAAACTCCAAAACTATGATAGTTGTTAGAAAATTGAGATATGTTTTGTTAATGGTTCTATTTTCGATAAAAACCTCTTTGGGGTTTTAGAAATTCATCCTCAGTTTTTCGGAAATGGACTTTTAAAACAGTGACTAAAACATGAACAAACTAAATTGCAAAATCCAGTGAAATGTAGGCCTCACTAACTCCTTAGAGTCTATCAAACCATTACACCTATGTAAACGTTGAAACAAGATTTTTTAAATCATCCTGTTACCAAAAGAAACCTCCCTTTATTTTTAAAATTTTGTTTCCAATTGTTCATAATCCGCACCCGAAATTACTGTGTTATATAGGGAAAAACCAAGTTTTGAACTTACTGTTTTTACAAAAATGTGTTGTTACTTTGGTTTTCAGTGCAAAATTCCCTTTTTATTTTCAAACACACGATAACGCTGAAAATACTGTTGTGATTGTATTTTTAAAATTTTCAAAAATTCAGTAATGTTGATACTCTCATTATCAACATTTTAAACCTTTTTATTATGAGTTTGTGCTAACACTCCCATTGTAAACACTTTTAAAAAAATCCAGACTAACAATGTGATAACAGTTGGCTTCACAAGGATTTTTTTGATCATAGATGGCAGCAAGAATCCCTATAGACCGATGGCTTGATCCATTGGGTTTCTCCCAACCCCAAACTAAAACCTGAAAACTGACTTATGGCCTGCAACCAATTTCTTCTGCAACTGAACCACACTTGAATTGTTTACTAAAACTAAAAACGAAATGTTGAAAAATCCTAAAAGAAATGCTCAAACTATGAGCTTATTTGAAAATCTCCAACTATAATATGAAATATGAGCTTTTGTTATGTGAATTCAAACACACAATGAAACCATTAAAGCATCTTGTCCATCGATTGAAAACCTTGCATGCCTTTATTATGGAGTAAACTAAAAAATGTATTTAATGATAACTCAAAAGTAGATCTTAAAACAAATTTCATATTTAAAAATTTCAAAATTTGGGCCTATTTTTTTACTCCAAACATGTTGTGAAAGGATCCTCATAAGAATCAAAATTGATTTTAAAATTTATCCAAATTTTTTCACTCTCATATGGAACTCCTCCAACCGCATTTTCTTTCTCAAATACCTCCATTTGATCATTGTCATAATTCTCCAAAAAAAAACTTTCAGGACGAGAAAATATTGGCTACAACATTGATTCTTGATTATCTTCATGTATATTAGAGAAAGATGGAGGACCCATGTCTTGCAAAATACAAGTGATTGATGATGGTTATTCATATGTTTCAACAAAAACATAAGCTTCATTTCTTGAATTTTTTGATTTTATATCTTCAAGAGATTCAAGATCCTGGATGATCTCTCTATTTTGAAAACAATCAATAAGAACCTGCTCTTTTTCCTTGACTAAAATATGAGGTAAATAATGTATAGAAATTACTGATTGATTATCATTATCCCTTTCTTGGTATATATATTTAATATCTTCTCAAATAATACACAAGGATGCTACGTTTCAAATCAACACCAACCCTCTTTCATTTTATATAAACAGTCTTTATAAAACACACCATAACTTACAACAATTTTCTACCAAAACATAATTACAAAATCTAAAAATAATAAGTTACTTTATGAAATACATTCATATAGAAAATTTCCTAGTATTCTATGCAGATACAGATCATGTTGTTGTTGGATTCAGGGTGGATATGAGAATCACCAAGTCGAATTTGATGAGGGGACATCCAAGTCAACAAATGTCCATGAGCTTCTCCCTCACAAATTCCTGAAAAATAGGGTCTAGTGATCGCTTTGAAACTCAAAAACCATGATAGTTGTTAGAAAAATGAGGGATATTTTGTTAATGGGCATGTTTTCAAAAAAAACCTCTTTTGGTTTTCATAAATTCATCCTGATTTGTTCGAAAATTGTTGGTTAAAGCAATGACTAAAATAGGAAAAGAATAAATTGCAAAATGATGAAAAACAGTTCTCAACGATTCCTTAGAATCTAACAAACCATTAAATGTGTGTAAAAATTGAAGCAGAATTTTTTAGACAATCCTTTTACAAAAAAAAAATCCCCTTTTATTTCTAAACTTTCGTTTCCAACTGTTCAGAATCCGCTCCCAAAATTACTTTGTTGTACAAGGAAAAGTTGAGTTTTAAGCAGACCATATTTACAAAATGTGTTGTTATTATAGTTGTTAGCGCACATTTCCCTTTTTTATTTTAAAACACATGATAATGCTGACACTTCTATTGTCAACACAATTTTTAAATTTTCAAAACTTCAGTAACATTGTCACTCATATTTTCAATGTTTTAAACCTATTTATTACAAATTTGCGTTGACACTCCCATTGTAAGCTCTTTTAAAACAATTTAGACTAACAATATGATAACATGAAGTATACATAATTCTTATACATTTGTGGCATAACCATTCGGTGTCCAAACAAAACTCTAAAGCCAAAGAAAACCATTCAATGTCTAATTGCAACCCTTATAGTGGCCACTTGTTGCTTCGAAAGGGTTCGATAACAATCTGTGGGTTTTTGAAATATTCCCATGAGAGGCCCAAATCTCTGAAGCTGATTTTCCGAATTTTATTCTAAGAAAAATGTGGAGTTGTTAGCATGATCAGGTATGCATAAGAATACAATTAATTTGTATATGAAATATGGAATTGAAGTGCGAAGTCCTGTAACGATGTTTACTGAAAAAGTGTGATTTTAGTCTCGAACTATTGCAGCGAAACTATTGAAAGTATAAATAGAAGTGTATGGTTATCTCTTCTGCAGGGCTCATTAGCATCTCTTCCGCAGTATGGCTCCCAGCTTCATGAATATAATTACTAGCCCAGTTTTGTACGCCTCTTAGAGTCAAGATCTTGCCCATATTTTCATTGAAGCTCCATCTCCCATTGTGCAGGTGGTCAAGGCCTCACTGGATGAGGCCTTAAATTTTTCTGAAAGTGCCTTAATCTGCCAGTTTAATCGCTTTTGGCCGTGGCTAACAACTCTCCACAGTTGGATCTGGGAGGTATGGAAGCCTTTCATTTTTTATGAAATTAATATCTACACCTGTGCTAAGGGTTTCTTTATAGTAGATTTTGAAAACTCTGAAAGTAGACAATTCATTTTAGATTCCGACCCTTCATTTTGTGAAAACTCAGGCTTATTCATGAAGCAATGGAACCCATCATTCGATCCCTCAACAATAGTCATAACCTCAGCACCAGTTTGGGTCACATTGCCAAACCTACCTGTGTATCTTTGGAATCTCTCCTCGCTAAAATCCATTGGAAATGCAATTGGGAAATTTTACTTTAAGTGCCCAGAAATAGAGGAATATGTCAGAACCACCTATGCATGCATCTATGTAAAAATGGACTTCAGTGCCAGTTTCCAAGCTGAAATAATCCTAACAAGCAAAGACTATGTATGGAACCAGAAACTCGACTATGAAAGTGTCCTATTCAGATGTCGATCCTACTTTGAGACAGGCTATTTAGCCAAAAATTTCCCAAAAGCCTCCTAGAAAAATTCTGCTAGAAAGAATCACCATAGACCTACATTGTGGGAAGGAATACAAAAGGAACATTACACTGTCATCAAGGAAGAATACTCTCCAGAAAACTCTAAATCACAAGAAATCAGGCAAGAAAGAAACAACCCTCAAGAAAAGCAAGGGGAATGCCCTACCCAACAACAAAAAAGCGAACTCGAGAGCCCCTTAAGCATCAACAATTATGAGGATTCGAATACCACACAAAAGGAATCTTCATTTAGCAGCAAAGCAGATCTCCCAGATCCCGAAAATAAGACACTAGTGTCTCAAGAATCAAAAGAGATGAAGGAGTCTCAAGATAAAGGAAGTTGGAAGACCATAGAGAAGAAAAATAAAGCTACAACACCAATCTTGCCAATAAATACGAGAACCCATCCAATTAAGAACTAAGAAAATTATAAGTCCGATAGACCAAATTTTGGTCTCAGTGGAAGTTAACCATCATCATCATAATCGTCAACAACAACATATAAATGTGTAAATATTAATTCAATAAAATTTACAATTTAAAAGTGGTAGCATACATAATAAATTTTTTAAAAGTGGTAGCATACATAATAAATTTTTTTATTTATAAGATACATTCAACTTTTTTTTTATTATTAATAATATTTTCTTATTGAATGTATTAATTTTATATTAAAATTTGAATGAATTACACATATTTTTATGAAAGAAAATTAACTAATTTTACTTTTAATTATTTCTTTCTTCTCGCCATTGAAATACTTTATTTTTATTTTTTAACGATATGTCTTAAACTAGATTTTAAAAATAGACATCCAAATATTTTATTTATGCCATCGAGAGTGAAAATGAAATATTTTTATAACATTTCATTCATACTTGGGTTGTAATATTGAAAATAAGCTAGCACAAAAAGAGAGATTATTAATGTTTTATAATGATTTTAGTCAAGTTTACTTGGGTTTTAATATTGAAAATGAATAAAAAAAAATGTAGTAACAATAAGATTATTTATGTTTTATAGTAATTTTAATTAAATATAACCAAATATGTATAGCTTACATTGTTCTTTTATTGAGATTCTTTTTTTTCAAAGAACAGGTGTCAACTGGATGTTGAGCACAAACGGAATCACAAATCCCCTTTTACTAGGTTCTAGAATGTGCCTCTCCGTGTGATCATATAAAACTATTTATTTATTATATAAATGATGATTTGTTTGAGTTGTAAAGAGTAATGTGGTAATCTATAACAATAAAAAAATATTAGTCAAATTAGATGTGAAAATAAATTATTGTGTATGAGTTTACTCAAAATTTTCCTATTTACTCATAGGTTTACTTGATAAATACATTTTAGTGATATCTTTGATATTGTACTTATAAGTAACCAAAAAAAATGTATTTACTTAAAATAAGCCTAAATCCATCTTAACTTTAATTCTATCAAGTATCTAAAGAAATCAATCTCTACAAACAAATCAATCTCTACTAACAGTTTGAAATATTTTATCTTTTTCCATACTTACATCCAAAATTAATAGAAATTTAAATTGATATTATTAATATTACATAATAAAAACACTATCAACCTTTATTATATATAATTCTTATATTAAATTATAAGAAAACACTAATATATTATAAACCTTACTTTTAATCCAGAAGTAATTATGTACCCATTTTTTTTTATTTTTTTTTAAATTTAAATAATTTCACTTTAATAACATAATCTATAATTAAGAATGAAATATTATAATAATAAAAAATTATTGATTGAGAAATAAATTCTCTTAAAATAGTGTGTTCATCCAAATTTCAAATTTTCATCCAAATTTCAAATTGGGATATTTATTTTTAGAATATTTTTAGAACATTATGTTCTCAATTAAATTTTTTATTTGATTTTTTTTCTTGAGATAATATCTTTTTAAAACAGAATTCACCTTCTTATGTTAAGTTGTTGGTGTTGAATTTAGATTAAGTTGAATTTGTTTAAATTAATAATAATATAAAGATGAAAGCTTTCCAAATATGATAAGAAAAATATACATATCTTATCCATAACAATTTTTCCACTTTATATACCATATTTTCTTTGTGTTCAAACTTACAATTACCAAAACTTATAATTACAAAATGATATTTTTCATTTTTAAATTTAAATTTATAATTAAAAAAAACAATTTTATGATATATTTATTTTAGTATTATATTTTTCAATAGAATAATAAAATATTTAGATAATATTAATATTATATTTATTATAAAAATATTAATATATTAATTTTAATATAAAAAATTATATATATAATTTATATAATTATTATTTTCATTATAAATAAAAAAATATTAAAATAGACTAACCAATTTATGATAATGTATATCCCTATCATTATAATGTAGATTATGGGGATGAGTCTAAATCTTCAACTTTTTTCAAATTATTCAAAACTTAAAATAGACAATATCATTATATTTAGTATCATCGTATTTATATTACGAGCAGTGTAAATTTCATCTCCATCTAAACATTGGATCAAAATATAGGAGCCTTAAAATATTTGTCCTAGTAACTTCTGCCAAGTAATTTTGGCTTCCCACGTGGCACCTACGTGCCCTCCACATAGGAATATATGTCACAGCCCACTGGTCAGTTACTCACCCATTCATGGTAATAATATAATATGGATGGGCTCCCAAAGTTTTTGGCCCTCGTTCATATGAATATATGTATGTAAGTAATTACATAAATTACAATCCTCCCTTTATATTATATATAATACGCAATACGTGGGCCTAGGCTGCCACCTCACCCTGGGTGTAAAATCCCCGACGATTTTCATTGGTTTCCCTCTTTGAATTCACCGGGGAAGAATCCTCTGGGATTACGTGGAGGTTCTACCATTCTCTCTGTCCTCTTAATATGCTTATCCGACATGGGCCCCAACTACGATGTCACATCATCAAAGAGAGTTTAATCCTAGAGATTTTCTCCTGTGTTGATCCAAAAACGTCAATCTTTGACATTTTTTGGGTTAAGTTGATGGGCCCACTTCCTTCTCCCTCCTATCATACTCGGATGGTGTGGTGTGTGACTTCCTCCTCCGATGCCACATCATCACGAGAGTTTAATGGTGGAGGTTTCCCTTTGCGCTCATCGAAATAGATCTGTGGTAATCCCCTTTCTTATACCACCAAGGTTATGTGGATGGTCCCATATATTAAGTGTGGGCCCCTGCTCCTCTAAATCCACATCACCCTAGCAGTTTAATCTTAGAGATTTTCAGGGCACGCTCGAAACAAAATTTTCGGGGACACATGGACGGTCCTATTGTTTCTCGCTCTCGTGTAGCGTTATATTAAAGCAACGTGGATCCCTCCAGCTGGACGGTCTGCTCGATTTTAATCATGGTAGTACCAAAAAGAGACTCCCTTTGAAGCCTATAAATTACCATACATGATGCATTATTCAATGTCTCAAATACCTAAGATCAACAACCTTGACATCGCTTTTCTCTGGCCTTTGGTCATGGACCTAGCCACATGGGAATATAATGTTCAAGGCATGCTCCCTTCATGGCCCAAGGTTCCAACTCCAGCGCAATTCCAAATTCACACTTGTTAATGTATGCATATAGATAGCCTGTGCCCGACCTCCAAGGACACAACACATGCAAATGTGTGGGTGACCTGATTTAGCTATCATTGCTAAGTGTTTAACTCTCTCAGTTGATCTCGGTCTGTGGCCAGATATATATGTGCATGTTTTGGATGAGGACAAGGCTATCTCTCCTGAGCTCTTAAATTATAATATAAGGAAAAAGGGCCAAATTCTTTTATATTAGGCTTTTAATTTCTTTATCAATTTTTTTTTTTTTTTTCACATGCATTTAGATACTATTCACGGTCAGAGATAACACATGAATAACCCATTATTTTAGAAAAGGACATCAAGAATAAATCTCTACACAGGAAAAAGGGAATTTCAAATTGTGACGTGAAGCCATTAAATCCAGAATGGCGCTCCATGAAGAACAAATAGAAAGCTTCAGGAATTTAACTCATAGATGCATGGCACAAATTTATAAGAAGAACCTTAGGAAATTTAAGAATTTTAAACAAAACATTCATGCTCCATCTCACTTAATAATGCAACATTATTTAAATCCGTACACTAAATTTGACAAGGAAATATTTATCTCACCTACTCTAAGCTAATATTTGCCATTACAATAATGAAAAAGGACAAATTGAAGGTGAGTCTTTGATTTTCCACCAAAACATAGACGTATTATAGAAATAATGACTTACAATTGTTACACCTGAGCCCGATCCATGATCTAAGAGGAATTTTTCTTTTAGTAGCCTTAGCAAGAAGCCATCTTTAGTACACAAAGGATAGGAAATACCTATGATAGTAGGTTGTTTGTCAACTAGTCAAGCACAAAAACATTCACTTTAATGGGTGGTTTATTAGCCTTAGCAAGCACCCTGGGTGGTTTCTCAACCAGTCTTTTGGAAAACACTCATTCTATTTCCTTTTCATCCTCTTGCTCTTCTCGTCACAATTTTCTCTTTCATGGAATCCAATTACCTCGACTAATAGCTCTTTCTAGATTTAATTATGAGCTCCACCAAAAGGTTCAACCCCACATTTCTATGCATTTTCATTTCTATCATTTCCGCAAGGCCCCCTTTGTGTTCCTCTTGGACTCTTCTTATTTTTCTCATTATTTTCACCATAAATTTAATTTAAGGTGTTAACTAACCACTTGGTTTATCTTTCCTCATCCTTCTTAGATCATCGATATGTGGTCCCATACATTAGCCCATTACATCATTACATTACAAAAATCGGGGCAAATGTTCAAGGGGTGTCGCAAACCCCACACCCTTAAAGGGAATAACATCCTCGATGTTCTTCTTAGAATAGAAAATAGACAAAAAAAAAGATGAGCTTTATACACATCTCTTACATCATATTCTTTTAACAAAAAAATATGGGTGCCATTCTATTATTTGCTCATCCATCTCCCAAGTGACTTCATCATGTCCAAATTTCTTCCATTACACCTTAACCTAATCTATTGTTTTATTCCATAGCATGATTTTCCTCTAATCCATGATGCATAGTGGTTCTAGTTGGAACTCTCCCTCTAGTTCCACCTGTAGCACAAACCAATCAACAACATGGTTAGTGTCATGAAAATATATATTAAGAAAGGAAACATGAAAGACATTGTGAGCTTTTACTGTGGCTTCAAACGTCAATTTGTAGGCCACTGGACCCACTCTTTCCAAGATATGAAATGGTTCGCTAAATCAACATGCAAACATGGAACATGGCCCCATTTTTAATGAGATTTTATTTCGCTTGATATGGAGATAAACACGCTATCCCACTCGAAAATATTTGTGAGTTCTTTGTTGGTTTTCCTAACATTTTTATCTATCATCGATTTACTTTAATTTTTTCCTCGTCTTTATTGTTTCATGTTCCAATTATGTCAGAAAATATGGGCCAACAATTACTCTATTAACTAGATCATCCCAACTGATATTGGTATATCATTTTCTAACATAAAGTGCCTCAAAGAGGCTCAGTCCGAATGATTCTTGATAGCCATTGTTGTATGTGAATTCTAATAATGGAAGGTATTCCTCCCATTTTCTCAGTTGATGCATCACATACATCCTCAACATGTCTTCCAATATTCTATTTATTCTCTTTGTTTGATCATCAGTCTAAGGATTGTATGTAGTGCTAAAGGCCAAATTCGTTCCAAAACCAACATACAAGGATTTCCAAAAGTTTGAAGTGAACTTAGCATTCCTATCCGATATTATATTTTTAGGCATTCCATGCAACCTAAATATCTCTTTCATGAAAATTTGGGCTATATCAATTTCTTTATGAGTACTTTTAACATTTATAAAGTGACCCACCTTTCTCAACGTATCCAGTACCACCATGATTGGATCATGTTCTCTAGCTATTTTGAGAAAACCCCTAATGAAGTCCATGTATATAATCCCCTTTCTTATACCACCAAGGTTATGTAGTATCTTTGTCCTATAGTATTATATTAAGAAGTGTGGCCCCCTGCTCCTGTAAATCCACATCACCCTAGGAGTTTAATCTTAGAGATTTTCATGGCATGCACGAAACAAAATTTTCGGGGATACATGGACGGTCCTATCGTTTCTCTCTCTCGTGAAGCATTATATTAAAGCAATGTGGATCCCTCCTACTGGACGGTCCACTCAATTTTAATCATGGTAGTACCAAAAAGAGACTCCCTTTGAAGCCTATAAATTACCATACATGATGCATCACTCAATGTCTCAAATACCTAAGATCAACAACCTTGACATCGCTTTTCTCTCGCCTTTGGTCATGGACCTAGCCACATGGGAATATAATGTTCAAGGCATGCTACCTTCATGTCCTAAGGTTCCAAATTCACACTTGTTAATGTATGCATATAGATAGCCTGTGCTCGACCTCCAAGGACGCAACACATGCAAATGTGTGGGTGACCTGATTTAGTTATCATTGCTAAGTGTTTAACTCTCTTAGTTGATCTTGGTCTGTGGCCTATAAGATATATATGTGCATATTTTGGATGAGGACAAGGCTATCTCTCCTGAGCTCTTAGATTATAATATAAGGAAAAAGGGGCAAATTCTTTTATATTAGGCTTTTAATTTCTTTATCAATTTTTTTTATTTTTTTTGCACATGCGTTTAAATACTATGCACGCTCAGAGATAACACATGAATAACCCATTATTTTAGAAAAGGGCATCAAGAAATAAATCTCTACACAGGAAAGAGCGAATTTCAAATTGTGACGTGAAGCCATTAAATCCAGAATGGCACTCCATGAAGAACAAATAGAAAGCTTCAGGAATTTAACTCATAGATGCATGGCACAAATTTATAAGAACCTTAGGAAATTTAAGAATTTTAAACAAAACATACACGCTCCATCTTACTTAATAATGCATCATTATTTAAATCCATACACTAAATTTGGAAAGGAAATATTTGTCTCACCTACTCTAAGCTAGTATTTGCCATTACAATAACGAAAAAGGACAATTGAAGGCGAGTCTTTGATTTTCCACCCAAACATAGACCTATTATAGAAATAATGACTTACAATTGTTACACCTGAGCCCAATCCATGATCTAAGAGGATTTTTTCTCTTAGCAGCCTTAGCAAGAAGCCATCTTTAGTACACAAAGGATAGGAAATACCTATGATAGTAGGTTGTTTTTCAACTAGTCAAGCACAAAAAAATTCACTTTAATGGGTGGTTTATTAGCCTTAGCAAGCACCCTGGGTGGTTTCTCAACCAGTCCTTTGGAAAACACTCATTCTATTTCCTTTTCATCCTCTTGCTCTTCTCGTCATAATTTTCTCTTTCACGGAATTCAATTACCTAAACTAATAGCTCTTTCTAGATTTAATTATGAGCTCCACCAAAAGGTTCAACCCCACATTTCTGTGCATTTTCATTTCTATCATTTCCGCAAGGTCCCCTTTGTGTTCCTCTTGGACTCTTCTTATTTTTCTCATTATTTTCACCATAAATTTAATTTAAGGTGTTAACTAACCACTTGGTTTATCTTTCCTCATCCTTCTTAGATCATCGATATGTGGTCCCATACATTAGGCCATTACATCATTACATTACAAAAATTGGGGCAAATGTTCAAGGGGTGTTGCAAACCCCACACCCTTAAAGGGAATAACATCATCGGTGTTCTTATTAGAATAGAAAATAGACAAAAAAAGAGATGAGCTTTATACACATCTCTTACATCATATTCTTTTAACAAAAAAAATATGGGTGCCATTCTATTATTTGCTCATCCATCTCCCAAGTGACTTCATCATGTCCAAATTTCTTCCATTACACCTTAACCTAATCTATTGTTTTATTCCATAGCATGATTTTCCTCTAATCCATGATGCATAGTGGTTCTAGTTGGAACTCTCCCTCTAGTTCCACCTATAGCACAAACCAATCAACAACATGGTTAGTGTCATGAAAATATATATTAAGAAAGGAAACATGAAAGACATTGTGAGCTTTTATTGTGGCTTCAAACGTCAATTTGTAGGCCACTGGCCCCACTCTTTCCAAGATATGAAATGGTTCGCTAAATCAACGTGCAAACATGGAACATGGACCCATTTTTAATGAGATTTTATTTCACTTGATATGGAGATAAACATGCTATCCCACTCGAAAATATTTGTGAGTTCTTTGTTGGTTTTCCTAACATTTTTATCTATCATCGATTTCCTTTAATTTTTTCTCATCTTTATTGTTTCATGTTCCAATTATGTCAGCAAATATGGGCCAACAATTACTCTATTGACTAGATCGTCCCAACTGATATTGGTATTTCATTTTCTAGCATAAAGTGCCTCAAAGAGGCTCAGTCCCAATGATTCTCGATAGCCATTGTTGTATGTGAATTCTAATAATGGAAGGTATTCCTCCCATTTTCTCAGTTGATGCATCACATACATCCTCAACATGTCTTCCAATATTCTATTTATTCTCTTTGTTTGACCATCAGTCTAAGGATGGTATGTAGTGCTAAAGGCCAAATTCGTTCCAAAACCAACATACAAGGATTTTCAAAAGTTTGAAGTGAACTTAGCATTCCTATTCGATATTATATTTTTAGGCATTCCATGCAACCTAAATATCTCTTTCATGAAAATTTGGGCTATATCAATTTCTTTATGAGTACTTTTAACATTTATAAAGTGACCCACCTTTCTCAACGTATCCAGTACCACCATGATTGGATCATGTTCTCTAGCTATTTTGAGAAAACCCCTAATGAAGTCCATGTATATAACCTACCATTTCCATTTAGAAATTGGTATTGGTTGTAGTAGTCCAACTAGGTTCTTTCACTCTACCTTTACTTGTTGACATTCCAAAAAATTTGCAAGGTATTCAAAAATATCTTTCTTCGTTCCACGAAAAAAAAATGTCATCTTTATGGTTTTCATCATATTTTTAAATTGAGGCTGATTCGAGCAACGTATTATATGGGATTCATCTGTTACATACACCTTTCTAAGCCTAACCTTATCTAAGGATAGAAGGAGGAAATTACTAAGCTAACCCACCCTCTAAATTCTACTTATGGAAAATGGGTCTATACTTTTATACCTTTTTGAGAATTGGTCAAAAATTATAATTGATGGATCTGTTGCATTCATCTTATCGAGACTTTTCCAACGATATTTAGTGAAAATGTGAAGTTGGGTTACACTTTTTGCCCTTTTTTGAGAAAAAATATAATTGTTTTCTGTTCTTCAACTTTCTCCAAGCCAAAAAAATTTATTTGTTTAGAATTTCATTTTCAATAAAAATAAAACTTGTGAGAAATTTTATTAGCTTTCTATTACTTATTTTTTGGAATTTTTTTATTCACATTTGATATTTTAACTTAACATTTCTTTTAGTGTGTGTTCTTTAACAATCAAAGGATTCATAAAAAGTCATGTTGAAACGCGTTGGTGTATTCATTGAAAATTTTGTGTTTTTGGGAAAAAAAATGTGTTACAACAATCTAGACAGAGCCTACTTCAGTATCATTATATTTAAGAAACCAGCTGATGCATATCATAATTACTAGAATTTATTGAAGTGGTCCAATATGAAAAAAGTTGCATATTTTGAATATGTTTCTGCTCGCGTGAAGTTTCTCAACATATTAGTTATAAACTAAAAATATAAAAAATACCCATTACAGACGATAGACCAATGTAATACACAATAATTTTTTCAATTTTTTTACAGTGTATTTTGGAAGATACAAAATTTTGATTTCGTTGAATCATAATGACATTTAGAGATTTTTTTCACTCATTATATTACAAAATTAATTAAAATTACTTAATATCTATGGAATTCCATAAAATTTATTGATCCAAGTGGATCGAACATGTCCAAGTACAAGTGGTCTGAGTATAAGGCTCAAAAAATCAAAGTGTTCTATCTCATCATCCTGATTCGAACGACGTGGACGACACTCAATTACAAGTCCGTATGAAGGGATTAGGAGCAGTAAAAGTTGAGGGTTGACTTGGTGACTTGGCAAGCTTAAGGAGGCAACAATTTTGCTAGAACCCAGCCAACGGATTCCAGCCGACCCCAACCGGATTCCGGGAAATTTTTTGGGATGGTTAAGTGGACTCTTATGGTCAATTTCCAGAATATTTAAAAATAAGGGGTTGTTATATATATATATATATATATATATATATATATATATATATATATATATATATATATATATATATATATATATATATATATATAGTTTATTCGTGGCACCACTGCCCTCCTAAAACTATCCAATAATCAACAAAATGTATTTAAATTTGGGGTCGATGGCCATGACCCTGTTGGAACCCGCCCATATATCACGGCAAATGTTTAAAATGGGAAGGGGCCAACAGTCATGACCCTGCAGCCCCAACCCACAGGTCTATGTACATAAACATTAAAGGGTGCTGGGGGTTGTTAACCCACCGCCGACCGTCTTGATTACCACCTTCACACAACGATCGACGGGAAATTGGGGGCAGGTCGCCCAATGCGAACCTGGACCCAAATGTTGTATATTTAATTTTTTATGTGGGTTCTGAAAAAAGAAACAGTGCGGGGTTTCATCAAATTAAATGCAAATTTTTTAAAAATTTTGTCTTTATTCGGAGGGGTCGGGGTTTGACCACCCGACCTCCTCCTATACAACTTGGATCTCAACCAACTCACCTAAATTTTTTGAAATGTCTGCCCACCTCCATATATTTAAACCTTCATTAAGCATAGGGAAAATTTTAGGGGCTAATATTCGTCGAAGGGCTAATTTTCTATGTTTTTTCCAAAAAAAAGATTCATCAATTCCCATTTTTTCCTAAAAGTGATTCACCCAAATTTTATAAGAAAAAAATATTTTACCTGAAAAATCGCCAAAATTCTATAGAGACTATATAAAATCGGTAGAAATTTTAAAATTTTTACTAAAATATCACTAATAATTTTATAGTTTGCATATTATTGATTAGTAATATTCACCAAGGCTTCTAATCTTTAAGATAAGGCTCTATCCTTAAAATTTTTCGTGATTAAGCAGTGCAGATAGGGGGTAGACAGGAGCAGGCACAAAAACCAATGCAACAAAACCCTAAGCACTGTGCAGGAGGGGGCAGAACCATGACCTGAGCCATTTTTCTAGAGGGGCCAGATTTTCACTTTGTCATATTGGGACAAGTTTTATATGGATTCCACACTACTCGACGCTACAAATCCAAAGGTTATACCCATTTCATCATCAGATGTCTGCAATTTTCGGCCATTTTCATATTGGGAAAATATATGGGTGTAATTCCTCATTTTGTACTTGTACTTTCATTTTTTCAATTTAATGAAAGAAGGGTCTCCCCACTATTTGAGTAGGGCCCAGAGATGTAGTCCCTCCTGGATGAACTACGATATCAATTCTGTGGCTTCTTGCATGATGTTAATTTCTTCTCTCTTTTTTCGTTTATGCCTTTAAAGTTTCTTGTTTAAAGCTACAATTTTCACATGTAATTCTTTCACACATCTCAAGAAAAATATTTTGGATCAAGTGGTATTAGAGCAGGTGTTTGTAGATGTGAATTACACGCTTGTATGCTAACTAGAAATAGGCTATGAAGATTTGAAGGGATGCTACACGCTTTTGATCCTAAAGCAGGATGTGTACATCAGAGAAGGAACATGAATGAAGAGGAACGAAATGAAGCAGAGCTCAAATTCCACAAAACCTTCTACACCATGGAAAATCGAGTAGAGAAACTATTCTCTAGACTTGGGAAGTTAGAGAAAATAGGGGAGCATGCTTTAGAAGGGAAACGTTCAGTGCATGGAGATGGTGGAGGGGACCCACCTCCTTCAGGAAATGAAAGTCCATCTTGCTCTTCTGACCATCATCATAAAAATTCTGGAAATGCATCTAATAAGCCTTTCTTTAAGTTAGATGTCAAATTTGATCTACCCATGTATAACGATTAAAGTGATGCAAATAAACTTACAAATTGGAATATGCATCTTGAAATCTACTGGAGTATTCAACAGATTTTGGAGGATGAGGCAAAGATCCAGTTGGCTTCTCTTCGATTGAGGGGCACAACTCTCATCTGGTGGAGAGAAAACTTCAAGGCAATAGTAATTTGTGTAACCTTCTTTCCTCATGGTCAAATTTTATTTCTGCACTTAAAGATCAATTTTATCTCTTGGGTTATAAGAAAAAATCCTTAATGGATTAGTAGTACCTAAGGCAAGGTAAAGGACAAAACGTGCAAAGCTTTACCGATGAATTTAGAAAACAAGCACTAAGTTTGGAAATTTCATTAGATTAACCTAATGTTGTAATTAAGTACATTGGGTCATTACATAGTTACATAAGGCATTCATTATAGTTTTTTGAGCCTCCTACCTCGATGAGGCCAGTGTAAAGGCCATGAACATAGAAATTAGGGGGCGCATGAACAAAGTAACTACCCAAAAAGGATTGTCGCAACTAAAAGAAGGGGAGCACAACCCTCTTTCACACATTATGAAAAAGAGGGACGTGATGAAGAAAATTGTTGGAAGCTGCACCCTGATTTGAGACCTAAGAAATGACAAAAAAGGGAAGCACAAGATCACCACCACCATATAGCAAAACTAAGAATCGAAAGATTTTAGATTCGAGGAAGATGAAAAGGTCATAGCTATAGGATTTGCACCAGGTCAAACAATTGACCTAGGGTCTGATTCAGGCAATGGAATGAAGCTTGGAGCCTCTGGGATCATGATAGAAGGACCCAGAGACTTGGGTTCCGATTCAGGCGATGAAACAAATATATCAACAGATAATGTACCCAAGGAGAAAAGGACACTTACTGCGGTGGAGTTCCAAGAACTTGAAGAGATTAACCAAGGAATCCAAGCAAAAAATGCTGAGCTAAGAAGGCACCTATAGGAAACAAGGGAAGAAAAACAAAGGTTACTATGCTAGTTACAAGCTAAGGATAAGGCCTTGCAAAAATTGTGACATGACAAATCCGAGATGGGGTATCAAGGAAAGGGCCTCATCATCAATGGCCAAGGCATCATATACCCCATCAAAGTCGAGGAATTTCCATGTCATGTAGGGCATGGATACACCAGGAAGGAAGTACAAGAAAGCTCGAAGACAACCAACAACCCACCAAAAACTGATGATGAGAGCACCTCCTCACGCCTCAATGACAATTATGGATTCATGGGCACTTCTTGAAGGTACATCGGGAGGAGGCGCACCAAGACGACACGAAAGGTATGGAGGAGGAAGAATCATTACAACTAGAATGAACACTATAAACTTGCATGTCAAACACACCAGGATCAAAGAACAGCCATACAGAGTCTGGTCCCCAAAGTTGTTCCCCAGGCATATCCTCCACAGGGGGATGATCCATTTACCTTATTAAATAAAAGATGGTTCTTTTAGGGGTCTTAGTGTGATGGCCACATTTCTAAATCATACTTTGAAAGTAAATGTAGACGTGATCGTGTGTTTCCCATCACTTCAAAACACAATGATGATGTTTTTTCCTTTCCTTATGAGTAGTTGAGATATTGAATGTTTTGTTTTTATGTAATCCTTGGCCAATGAGTGTGTGCTATAAACTCTTGCAAGGAGGAGTGATTAAGTCATGTGTAGTGTGCATGATTGCAAAAGATGTATGAGTTTCACATACATGGAATTGAAAGTGTGGTTTGCGAAGGACACAAACAGTGTGCTCAGAGTGTTAATTCTTTCTGGGTCCAAAAGCTCTTCAGTGGGGAGGAATGATCCAGGTGGATCGAACAGGTCCAAGAACAAGTGGCTTGAGAACAAGGCTAAAAAAATAAAAGTGTTCAAAAGTCTCTCGAACCTGGTTCAGGTTGTATATCTTATCTTTCAGATTCCAACGACGCACACAACACTCAATTCCAAGTCCATATGAAGGAGTTAGGAGTAGTCGAAGTTGAGGGTTGACTTGGTGACTTGGCAGGCTTAAGGAGGCAACAATTTTTCTGGAACCCAGCTACCAGATTCTGGCCGACCTCGGCCGGATTTCGGGAAAATTTGTGGGATGGTTAAATGGACTCCTATGGTCAATTTCCAAAAGATTTAAAAATAAGGGATTATTTTAAAATTTTTAAAAAAATACATAAATAGTTTGGTTGTGGTGCCACCGCCCTCCTAAAACCATCCAAAAATCAACAAAATGTACTTAAATTTAGGGCCAATGGCCATGACCCCACCGGACCCCACCCATATATTATGGAAAATGTTTAAAATATGGTGGGGCCAACGATCATCACCCTGTGGCCCCAACCCACAAGTCTATGTACAAAAACATTAAAGGGTGGCGGGGATTGTTAGCCCACCACTAACCCCCCTCATTGCCACCTACACACAACGGTTGGTGGGAAATCGTGGGCAAGCCACCCAATGTGGGCCCTACCCCCACTGTTATATATTTAATTTGTTATGTTGGTTTTCAAAAATAAACGGCACGGGATTTCAACAAATTAAATCTAGATTTTTTAAACATTTTGTCTTTATTCAGAGGGGTCGGAGTTTGACCACCTGACCTCCTCCAATACAATTTGGATCCCAACCAACTCACCTAAATGAAAATTTTGAAAATTCTGCCCACGTCCATATATTTGAACCTTCATTCTGCAATGCAGACAGGGGGTAGAGAGGAGTGGGCACAGAAACCAAGGCAAAAAAACCCTAAGCAGTGTGCAGAAGTGGGCGAAACCATTATCTAAGCCATTTTTTCAGAGGGGTCAGATTTTAATTTTGTCAGATTGGGACAATTTTTATATGGATTATGCACTACTTGATGCCACAAATCCAACGATGGTGCCCATTTCATCATCAAAGGTCTGAAATTTTTTTCCATTTTCAGATTAGGTAGGTATATGGGTGTAATTCCTCATTTTGTACTTCTACTTTATTTTTTTCCATTTAATGTAAGAAGGGCCTCCCCAATATTTGAGCAGGCCCCAGAGACGTAGTCCCTGTTGGATGAACTTTGATATCAACTCTGTGTCTTCTTGAATGATGTTAATTGCTTCTCTCTTTTTCCATTTATGCCTTTAAAGTTTCTTGTTTAAAGCTGCAATTTTCACATGTAATTCTTTCACACATCTCAAGAAAAATATTTTGGATCAGTTGTATTTCCTGAAAGTAGAGTGAATTCTGAAGATTATTGTCTTGGTTGCGAAAGTTAATTAATAAATTTTGATGGAGTCTAATCATTTCAAAGTTGAAGAAATGTGTTGAGAGTCGATTTGCTGCATATTTTCAGACGTGTTAGTTTGGCCAAAATTTTAAAATAGTTTAGCCAAATTGTTTTTGCCACTCCGTCCTATTAATTCTAATGGCAAAAAAGTTTGGTTGAACTTTGGCTCACAAATTACGTTGGTCAGAAAATTCAGTGAAGCCCCTCCAAAAAAAAAATCGCAACTCTATAAATAGTAAAAAACGGAATCATTGTTTTCGCATATTTTCTCACATTTCTTCATTTCAGTTGAATTTGCAAAGGAATTTTTTTGGCCTTCATTTTTAAAGGACATTTTTTCAATTTAATTTTTAAAGTAACATCTTTTGACAGGTTTTTTGGGCTTAATCTTCAAAGGACATGTTTTGGAGGCATTTTTTAAAGTAACATTTTTTTAGTGGTTTTTTGGGCTTAATTTTCAAGAAAATTTTTTTGGAGGTATTTTTTAGAGTGAATTTTTTTTAGAGGTTAGGCTTGATTTTGAAAGGAAATTTTTTGGAAGTATTTTTTAAAGTTACATATTTTTAGAGTAAGTTTTTTGGGTTTAATTAAATGTTTT
Source organism: Pinus albicaulis (assembly GCA_034641835.2). NCBI lineage: Eukaryota > Viridiplantae > Streptophyta > Pinopsida > Pinales > Pinaceae > Pinus > Pinus albicaulis. The sequence continues at coordinate 1,550,358,419 of CM076578.1, read as the reverse complement.
ACGATGATTTTTTGAAGTGAGTTTTTGTCTAATTTTTTAAATGAAATTTTTTTCAGGACTTGGAAGGAAATATTTTGAGCTTCATTTCATTTTTAAAAGACATTTTTTTAACTGAATTTAAAAAAAAAAAGTGTTTTGTGTTGAAGCATGTCTTTTGTGTAAAAATTTTAAAATGAGTTTCTTTAAAATTAAATCTTTTGTGATGCTTTTCTTAATTGATTTTTTGTCTAAATTTTGATCTAGTGATTTTTTTTTACAAGATTTTGAAGGAAATTTGTTGAGCTTCATACTAAATTATCATGGGAAATCAAAGGAATTGGAAGAGAAAATATGATAAAAAAAGAGACCCTGAGGAACATAGAGAAAAGAGGAGAGAATATCACAAAAAAAGATAGAAGAACGCTCAAATATTGAAAGGGAAAATCAACCTCAACTAGAAGTTGAAGCAGGTATGTAAATGTAAATATTATAAATTTGATATTTAAAATTTGACTAGTGTATTGTGAAACTTAATTTTTAATTGATGAACTAATTTGAAAAATATTTTGCAATGTAAACAAAGAGAGATATTCCTCAAAACATTGATGATGAGATATAAAATTTTGAAAGAAATTCAAGTGAATAAATTGAATCACCAAGTACGTATATATATGTTGAATGTGTATTATTTAAATTATGCATATTTATTAATTTAATTATTTACTTAATATGTAAACTCATTATGTAAATTTAATTATAATATGTACAAATGAAATCAATATCGATGATGAGATGTTAGAAAATGTTTACACTCAGACATATGGAGATAAAAACGTAGACCATGTTATACGATATCGTGTTAAGCACATTATTGATACGTTCTTAAAAGATGAAATTGTGCCATATCAAGCTCAAATTTTGAAAATTCTCTCAACATTAAAGAAATTAAAAGAGGCTATGACTTTATTGGGTATTCAAAAATAAAAATAAAGAAGATAAAAAAACAAATGAAGGAAAATGTGATACAAAATACAAATAGTGCTCTAAAGTCAATTGGAATATCTCGAAAAAAAAAATTAGATGTGCGTAGAGCAATACAAATGGCAGTGGTTTCATCAAGTACTAAAGATAATCGATTGGTAAAATCTATGGCATAAGCATTAGGAACCTCACAAAAAACTTTTCACAAACATAAAAAATTTCGATTGCAAATAGATGTAAATGATGAACTCGCTTGTTGGATAGTTATTTGTAGGAAACCATATAAAGATAGACTTGGAGAAATTTAAAATATATATATATATATATATATATATATATATATATATATATATTGGATGAAAAATTCACGTGTTTTGCCAAAATCAAGGGATGTGATGCAAAGAAGAATGGCACGAAATTAGTACAAAGAACATGCGAAACATTTCTTGGACACTACTTAGATATAGTTTTTCAACAAGTTCATAGAATAGAATCGTGAAATTAATGTCTCAATCAGTGCTTTTGTGAAAAAAAAACTATGTTAGGTTAAACCTATAACTGTACGTGACACTTGTTGTTGTTGTTATCATGTGGAATTTCAGTTATCTTATGACACATTCCTTACTTTTGGTAATTTTTTTTGGAAATATTCACCTCCTCCTTCCACTATCCATGATTTCATATCTCATATTCTATGTGGAAGATAAATCCATGAATTATTTTACCAAAATAAATGTGTTGGTGGTAAAAAATGTGACTACTGTGGAAAATTGACATTATTTCAAAAAAAAATATCATACTAATATAGATGATCAATCATTATCCAACATAAAAGTGAAATTGTAGAGATATGAATATATTCATACATGGATTGGTTCAAGTAGTACTACAAGTGCTAAAAGAATTTATTAACAAGAAGACAAAATATTTTTGATAGAGATTTTGGGAAAGTTTAAGGCTGAAATTAATAAATACACCAACCATTCCCATAAAGCTCAATGGAAGGACTTGCAATTCAAAAACTCCCATGAAGTGTTTCCACCAGGGACCATTTTGTCAATAGTTGATTTTGCAAATAACTACACATTTGTTCCATAAAAAGAAATATATAGTGAATAATATCATTCTTACCAAGTCTCCATGCTTGTCCATATTCTACATAGACAAGCTAAACAAAATGTTGATCATATAGAAAGCACCAGTGAAAATCGACATGTTATTAAATAATATCACTTTTATATCAGTGACGATTGTACACATGATACATATTTTGTACAAAATTGTTTTGAAAAGATTAATGACTCCTTGAAAATTCATGAAATAAAATTAAATGAACATTGGATATGGTCAGATGGATGCACATGTCAATTCAAATATTCACAATCATTATTTTGGTTGTGTCATCTTCATATGAAAACCCGCATTAAACATTGTTGGAATTTCTTTGAGACTATTCATGGAAAACGAGAACATGATGGTGCAGGGGCATGTATAAAATGTGCACTTCGAAGATATCAAATGTACCACTCTGTAAACCAACATGTCTCAGTTGAACAATTTTTTCAATGGTGCATCACTGCACTACGCCATGAGACAAATCATTCAAGGAAAGTAAAAAGGTACATGTACATATATTACAAATTAAAATTTAATATGTACATGATCTAATTTTTATTGGATTTCTAATTTTAAACATTATTTATCACAATGATTATCTTTGATGGTATTCTGAATAACATATTTATATTCTTGTTTAAATTTTACATATATGATTTTTTGGCACATTAGGTTGCAACATGTAGATAGATCGATTGGAGATGAAGTTGAAACAAAAATAGGGACTTGAAAATTGCATTCGATTAAAACAAAGAAGTACAAAAATGTGTTGCATTTGATAAAATAAAATATTCTTGTTTTTTTCATGTTTGCATATACAACAAAGAATGCAATGATGTTTGTGAAAAAAAAATGTATGTAAAATATTGGCAACATACAGAACTAAGTGCAAAGGGGAAAATTTCCATTGCAAACTTTGGAGAAATGCAATAGGATGAGACTATAGTATCATCTGGTAGGTGATCCAGTTTCCGATCTTGTTAGAGAAGGTGACATTTCAATTTCTTTCAAATAATATAGATCTAGAAATAGATAATAAAATCAATTACACATCTTAATTTTTTAAAGTTAAATTTTCATGTTAGTTCATGATCTAAATTTATGTACAATTTTTTTTTTACTGTGCATGATATTTTTTTTGTTGTGGTTGCACCTACTCCCAACGTAGAAAATGTGAAGTATTTTTTGATGCATTGAATGGAACTAAAGATGAAATTACTGGAAAATTATGATGATAAAGAGTTTATATATGGCAGAGGGTCTATTATACTAAAAGGTTATTTTTTCCAACAAACTAATCAAAGTTAGGGTTTTTTTTACTTCCAAGACTATGAAACTGATGTCATAAGTTGTCAATATAGTCACTTGGTGTGTGTAACACACGTAAATTTGATAGAAGTTCAATCAAATAAAAAATTGAAAATCAGGAAATGGAAAATGTCAAACGCTGATCATGAATCGATCATTGAAGATGGAATTCCATTATAATTTTTTTTTTGAACTTCCGAAAATTTTATTCTCCTTGGATTCATCTTTTAGAACTTACAAAACTCAACTAGAAATTGTTAGCCTTTTTTTTATGTATTTTTAACTTTTACAATTATTATAATTTGTATATTTTATGTTATATGTAAAGGTCTTTCAACACGTACATTGTTTTGATACATGCACATGAGTAATTTATACACACGTAAACATACGCATGTATATTATCTGGTCTTAAACAATTTCATACATTCTCTGGTACAATTTATGTCATAATTTCATTTTTGAAAAATGTTGATATAATGCAAATTTTAAGTTGTGATTTTATTTTAAAAATCTATTAAGAAAATCATAATACTCATTCTTGCATGTAAAATATGTGGTACATGTTTTGTAATTTCTAGTTTACTATCGACTGATATCCGTAGTAGATTTTCTATGTACATCAATGAAGAATGTTGTGTACTGGATATATGTTTTAATGAAATTTTAAAATTTTATGATTGTTTGATGCATCTATGAACACCTACAATTCTATGATTGTTTTTAGATATACACATATCTTACTTCAATCATTTTTACATATTTTCAAATGTACTCAAATCATTTATACAGATATATTCAAATGTACTTCAATCATTTTTACACATATTCATGAACTTAAATATGTAAAACCATCTAGGCTTGTTTTAAATGACATGTATGATCATGAAAAATGTACCTAAATATCACCTTTAATAGACATACTAATTATACAACATTCACACGTGTTCAAATGCATCACATTTACCACATGTGTTTTGTAATTTGAAATTTACATCTAGATTCATTTTATTTTTAACAAATAACAAAACAGCTTGAGTTTTAAAAACAAAACATTATATCACAACATGCAATCACATGCCAAATGAACCAACCATCCAAAATTTAGAATCATTCTTGATAAAAGTAAATGTAGTTCAACTATCCAAAATGTAACATATGTCCAAACTTAATATCATTAACAATAAAAGTAAATATATATATAACAATGTACATATTGTTATTGTTTTTAGATATATACATCAATATGTATTGCACTTCAATCATTTTTACATATATTGAAGAACTTAACTATGCAAAACCATCTATGATTGTTTTAATGACATGTGATGACATGTGATTGAACACAAAATGTACCTAAATATCACCTTTAATAGAAACACTTATTATATAATATTCACACATTTTCAAATGCATAACATGTACCGCATGTGGTTTGTAATTTGAAATTCCATCCAGATTCATTTTATATTTAACAAATAACAAAAAAAATTGAGTTTTAAAAACAAAACATTATATTACAACATGTGATCACATGCCAAATGTAGTTCAACTATCCAAAAATATACACGTGTTTTGTAATATGAAAAATCAATCTAGATTAATTTTGTATTTAACAAATAACAAAGCAACTTAATCTTTAAAAACAAGATGTTATATCACAACATATTTTCACATTCCAAATGTAAAATATGACCAAAATTTATATCATGAACAATAAAGTAAATATATGTAACAATGTATAGTGTTATTGTAAGTATCAAGTTATATAGAAAAGTAAATATGACTCCATAAATAAGACTATATCTATCAAATAAAATGTTGCGCATGTGCATCTTCAATCAAATAGAGATGGATGGAGTTTCTTTTCCAGCAACGTCCTGAGCCTCGTTATGTTATCATATGAAGAATGTGTAAACATTAAAATTTCATGTTTTAAAATTGAATGAGAATGTAGAACTTCATAAAAAAAAAAGAAATGAAAAAAAAAATTTCTTGCAATACCTCACGTAGTTCCCTCTCCATTGTCCCATGTTGGTCGTCCATCAATAGATCCTCCATTGTAAATTGTAAGATATATATATATATATATATATATATATATATATATATATATATAATATATATATATATATATATATATATATATATAATAAAGTTTTTCAAATGAAAATGAATAAACTAATTTGCAATAATATTAAAAAAAAACTAGACAACTTCTTGTTCAAATTATTTGTATGTTCTTATCTCCATCATACACTCCATGGCTAGAGACCTTGGAGAATGGAAATCATCTCCACAAACATAAAATTCAAAGAAAATTAAAATGTAAAAAAACTCAAGATCTAGATCTCATTTTTAATGAAAATTTTGAACTTCAATTTATAACTTAAGCATAAGTGAAAAATTTAATGCTTGTGATGGTGTATTTGGCAGATCTCCTACCAGGGAATAACATTGTGGCTCCAAATGAAAATAATCTCCACAAACCTAAAGTTCAAAAATTTTAAAACTGTAAAATAACTTAGGATCTAGATCTCGTTTTTTAATGAAACTTTCACTTTAATTTATAATTTAAAAACATAAGTGAAAAATTGAATACTTGTGACGGTGTATTTGGCACATCTCCTAACAGAGAAGAAGAGGGTGGCTCCAAACTAAAATCATCTCCACAAACCTAAAATTCAATCATTTTAAAACTGTAAAATAACTCAAGGTCTACATCTCATTTTTTAATGAAACTTTCACTTCAATTTATAACTTAAAAACATATTTAAGTGAAAAATTGTTCATACTTGTGATGGTGGATTTGGCACATCTCCTAATAGGGAAGAATATGGTGGCTCCATTGTGAAAACATCGGATGGAAACATAATATGTTAATGTTTAATGATATACATGTACATGTATACACAATTATTTATTTTAGAAATATGTCATCATGATACTGATATAGTAATAGATTAATAATTGTACATAAACATCATCAACACTTAAAAAACACTAACATTTGCCAACATATCATCTTGATTATGAGAACCATCTTGATTGTGAGAACCTGGAGCTTCGACCGTGATATTAAAATCTTCGTTCATTAAGCGTGTTAACTACACATGGTGTTCACATATGATACATTATTGTTAGATTAACATATAAAAATAAACATGTATATGTATTTATTACAAATTTTACATGTTAAAATATTCACCCTAACTATTAACACATACCGATCCCATTCGCCCTTCCTCATGAATAATTAAGTCCTGCCAACCATTGCGACAATTATTTTCATATGTTCAAAGGTATTCAATACTCATGTTGTCTATCTCATTATCTGTATGATACACAAAATTAGTACGTTCATTCTCTCATGCTCTTTTTTTATTCGGAAAAACATCAATTCCACCAAGTCCACTTTGAACATTGTCTATGATGGCATCCCTTGCTTCTCGAATAATTTGAGAAGTGGCATCCATCTCCAATTGCAAATTTTCCACATGAATGGTTTGGATTACCAATAGTGGCTCGAGGTGAGGAAAATCAGCATTACGCTTAGTGCCCCTGTGGTCACATAATCGACCTTTACGAGGACCAAAAAATTTAGAGGGAAGGTCATTATTATTAGGTTTCATTCTAAAAACCAAATATGCATAAAATAGTTTTTCAAAATAAAGAGGAACCTCATTGTTCCATGGTAGTTTTTCATAGCCAGCAAGGTGTCTATCATACAAATGGAAAGCTATATCAGGGTTCTTGAAATATTTCACCTTTAACATCTTTCTTTTCGACCCTTATTTGAAATTAAACATAGATTTTTCTATTTATATTGCCACTCTGTTTTTAACATCCTCCCATGTATCGAGACCCATCATTGTTTCCTTTCTTTTCCACATCACTTATAAAAAAGTATCAGTGGTTGGCCCAAGCTTTTTGTATACATCTACAAGTGTGCTTAAAGAGTGCGTAACTATTTCTAATCTTTCTCGACTCTCAGTAGGGAGTTTCAAAGGCATAAGATATTTCTTCAATTTTGAATAAAGATGTTCACACCTTTGTAATGTGCATTATTGGATGTTTGTTTCCTAAGGTAAATCAGAAATGTTAGAAGGATAAGTCGGGGTTTGTGTAAAACCTTCTTTTTGAATAGCGTGGTCTCGCCTACATTTTTTTTCGAGCAACATTTTCACCCTCTGCATCAATATATAAAATGACATGTAAAACTAAAAAAACATGTGAACAAATTTATACAAATTTTATGTTTAACCAATATATATATATATATATAGATAGATATATATAATTTAAAACAAATTAAAATAAAATTCGGATTGATGGCCACCTCGAGATGGTTGAGCAACATCATGCCAACCCTGAGATCGTTGAGAACCATCATGACCACCGATTAGTTGAAAACCAACATGACTACCCATTGATTGGACACTAGTGGAATGCATACCACCACCCACATGCAATTAGCCACCACCTATTGATTCGCCACCAGGGGAATGTGTACCACCACCACCCTCACATGATGAGAGGAAAGCTTCATAAAAAAATATAAGTTTATAATCAATTCAAAAATACATTCATACATATAAATACATGTACATATGACTGATTAGATTGTGTGAACCATACATTGATTGCGTGAACCATGACTAGGCTCCATTGATGGAGCAGATACTCTTGTCCTCTGAACTTGTAAAAAAAAAAAATTAAATTTATTATAAACTAATTTATCTCACAAAATTGATAAAAATTCATTTCCATATGTATACATGTATGTACATGGGGATAAAACTATATATATTCAATAAAAAAATCAATTCCACATATATACATGTATGTATGGAGATAGGATTATATATTCAAATTTGAATTGAAGACATGCACATTTAATATAAATACCATGAACATCACTCGATCCAGGATCCCTCTCTCTCATAAAGGCATGGGATGCTACTGATGTTCGCCTTTTATCCTCCATGATATATATATATATATATATATATATATATATATATATATATGGATATCTACAGTGGAAATTTACAATTATTTTTAAAATTACTATTTAAAATAGATTCAAAAGAATACAAAAAAAAATAATAATTTAGTACACAAATGTTGAGCACAAACACAAATTATATAAAACAAAAAAATGTCAAAGTACAAATTGATGTGTAAAACTCACTTTAAACAAAAAGTTCTTGAAGTCATGCATATTTTAATTTTATAAAACATGAAGTTCACCAAGTTGTTCTTACATGGTGGGAGCATACTTGGTATATAATTGAAAAAAAAAACATGGTCATTACAAATGGCTTATTTATAAATAAAAAACACACATATATCAAATATATGTTACAATTTTCATCAGTAAATTTTGACGGAGAGCGTCTCAACACTAATTCATATTTGAGAGATGAATCTTGAGTTAGAATTGACCCGTATAATATTAATTCATATACTAATTCATATTTGACAGATGAATCTTGAATTGGATTTGCCCCACACAATAGATGATCAGACATCTTATTAACATTTTCACAATGTCTTTTACTAAAAAAATGAAATTTTCTAACAATATTCTTTGCTTTTCCGTGCATTTTTTTTAGCTTCTCCTTCTGAACTTGGTACATGCCTTTCATCTGGTTGCACACAAGTTCAAAATTTGTGAAAAATAAAATTCCATTTGATCCATACATCCGAGCTGTTCCAAATCCTTCTATCAATGCAGTATAATATGCTTCATTGTTTGTTGTTCTTCCCGATATATTCATTTTCCTTTGGAGGACCTTATTATTCACAATATTAGAAAGCACATATGTAATCATTGCTTTCACTATATTGGGATAGCAAGAAAATTCTATGCATAATGCCCATTTTTCAACCATGTTTAGTGGGCATTTTGATCCCTCGAAAAATATATATATATATATATTAAATGAACATTTATTTCAAATTCCTTAAATTTTATTGGAGAAATAACATGTACATTGTTCCCAAAAACACTAGAAAATGCCATAAATTTTATGGGAGAAATGACATGTACATGGTTTCGAAAAACACTAGCAAATTCCTTAATGTTTATGGGAGAAATAACATGTACATGGTTTCCAAAAACAATAGCATTTTCCTTAAAAATATATTAAATGAACATTTATTGCAAATTCCTTAAAGTTTATGGGATAAATTGATCTAGGTGGATATCGGTGGCCACCCACCTATTCCGTTTGGACCCGCACCATCAATTCTTGCAACTTTTCACAATCAGCACCACTTACTATTTTTAGCAGGTTTTCGGGTCCTACACTCCCAGAGCCGTTTTGGAGCCTTAATGATCTAGGTGGATATTGGTGGCCACTCACCTATTCCATTTGAACCCCCACCATCAGTCCATTCATTTTTTAAGTTGCATCACAACTTACTATTTTTAGCAATTTTTCAAGTCCTGAACTGCCAGAGCCGTTTTGAGGCCCTAAACGACGTTTTTTGGGAAACCGAGAGCAACATGGGTCCATGGACCGATGTTGCTCCCATGGGTCCATAGAATGATGTCGCTCACATTGAAAGTTGTGATCCTCGGATAGATATTTCTAACGAGCTATTGAGCGCGTCAAATGGAGATCGGATGCCAAAGTTACGTCCCCAGGAAGTTGAAACACCAATTTACCCAAAAGGGACCCACATTTTTGGCGCTTCATCTCTTAAGTTGGGTTTTTTGACGTTTCAGTTTTTCCATTGTTTCTCAATAATAAATAGGCCCTCGAGCCTTATTATAACATAGTTCATAGGGTTGTAGCCATCACATCTCTTCTCAGAGATTCGCTACCAGCACGCTAGCTATTTTATTTCCATTATGCCTGCAAGCATATTTATGTTATTAATGAAATGATGCATTATTTTTGCTGCATCTCTATGCTTATGGTTATTTCTGTAGCATAAATCTGGATCAGTGGTATCAGAGCAATATGCTCTTTCTTTGTTTTTCTTTGTGTGTCCCCAATGCGGTCAGGGTATAAGGAGTTAGGGCTCGATCTAGTTGAACCCTTGTAAGATCAGCTTTGCAAACCTCGATGACCTCCCATGGTGGAAGAGAAGAAATACGAGGGAGCAAGAGATCCTATCAAAATATTTCTCGAGGAGGCCCTTAAGTAACAAAGGAATGCGATGATGGATAACTTTGCTGAGATCCTTCAACAGCTTCCCACCTACAACGCATCTGCATCCAATAGCCACTCTGGAGGTGCCACTCCCTTCAAGGTACAGGTAAAATTTGACATTCCTGTATTTGAAGGAAAAATAGATGTAGATGCCGTAGATAGATGGTTGAATTTGCTGGCAGGTTATTTCTCAGTCCATGATTTCTCTAACTGAGAAAAGATGATTTTTGCACTGCTCAAAGCTGCCCCCCATGTCAAATACTGGTGGGAAACCTACTGTGAGAAAGAAAACGAAGGGGAACCCTCTCTATTCTCAGCCACACCCACTTGTATTTCGTTCCGAGATGGCATCAAGGAGAAATATTACCCTGGGGGGAGCTATGAGGACAAATACATCCAATGGACCATGCTGCGGCAACAAAGGGATCAAGATGTGCACGAACTGACGAATCTATTCCACACCTTGCACACAAAGTTGGGTATTAAAGATTCCCAGAGAAATTTTGTGCTCAAGTACCACGGTTATTTGCACAAACACATTCAGGAGGAAATAGAGTTCCTCAAAATTACATCACTTGGCACAGCATATCGCTATGCCACCAAGATCGAGCAGAAATTTAAGCAGAAGAGGCGAGACTTTGGATCTACGAATCCGAAAGGTGCCCTAATCCGAAGAACGAGGGGAAGGCCAAAACAACGCAACCTAAAACAACACCACAAATCCAAAGAAGGACACAGGGAAGTGGTGTGAATTTCATAACAGCCCCACTCACAGCACAAATGAGTGTCGGGCCAAACAGTCATTGGTGGTTGAACTAAAGGCACCCGAATCATATGCATTTTTTGATCCCAAGTTAGAACCATACAAAGGCAATGACAAAGGGAAGCAGATCATTGATGCGGATCCTAGTGCCATTGTTGCCACCACCAAGATCTAGAGGGAGGATCTAGAGAAGGGGCAGCACCTCTTCCATTTGCAGATGTAGGTGAAGGGTTCTCCGCTGCAATTTATTGTCGATAACAGAAGCCAAAAGAACCTCATTTTAGAAGAGGTCATGAAGTGGCTCAGCCTACCGACCATAGCACACCCACAGCTGTATACTATCAGGTGGTTTCACCCAGGGACAGATATCTGCATCTGCCAACAGTGTTGCCTTCCGTACAGCATCAAGCCATTCACGGATGAGGTATTATGTGATGTTTCTCCTCTTTATGTAGCTAATGTATTATTGGGCGAACCATACTTGTGGAGGTGACATGTTGTATATGAGTCTAGGCCTCGTGCTATCATTATTACTTTGGGAAGTAACGTGTACAAGATACCGGCGGTAGTATCGCCTTCTACCATCTCTTTGACTACTACAAAACAACACAGTAAGATTTTTTCCCAAACCAGAAAATTTATTTTCCTTACAAATAGCTCACTGGGAAAGAAGAATATTATGGCCACAACCTCAAAACAGGGCTCCCCTGCATTGCTACAGCAGATGGAAAAAATCATGGAGGAATACGAGGACATTTTCTCCTCACTCACAGAGGTTCCTCTACATTATCAGGATAAGCACTCCATTGATCTGACCCCCAACGCACTACCGCCTGATGTTGCCATACCTCCTGAAAATACACATACAGAATCCACACATGTACTGTCTGAGGCTGATAAACAAACCAAATTTACTAAACACATCCAACATGTCCGCCCACAAGTCCATAACATCTTCAACAAATCTAATACCCAGTTCAACATAATTCTCCTCATCTCAGGGAGGATCTCAACGCAATGGGGACCATTTCCTCCTAAGGAGGGAGGAATGATCTAGGTGGATATCGGTGGCTACCCACCTATTCCGTTTGGACCCACACCATCAATTCTTGCAACTTTTCACATTCAGCACCACTCACTATTTTTAGCAGGTTTTCGGGTCCAACACTCCCGAAGACATTTTGGGGCATAATCCAGATGTATATTGATGGCCAACCACCTATTCCATTTGAACCCCCACCATCAGTTTTTTCAGTTTTTAATTTGAAACACAACATACTATTTTTAACAGTTTTTTGAGTCCTGAAAACCGGGAGCAATGTGGGTCCATGGACCGATGTTGGTCACATAAGAAGTTCTACTCCTTGGATAGATATTTCTAATGAGCTATTGAGCACGTCAAATAGAGATCGGATGCCAAATTTACATCCCCAGGAAGTTGAAACACCAATTTACCCAAACGGGACCCACAGTTTTGGCGCTTCATCTCCTAGAGTTAGGTTTTTTGACGTTTCATTTTTTCCATTGTTTCTAAATAATAAATAGGCCCTCGAGCCTCATTGTAACATAGTTCAGAGGGCTATAGCAACCACATCTCTTCTCATATATTCGCTACCAACACCCTGGCTATTTTATTTCCATTATGTCTGCAAACATATTTCTGTTATTAATGAAATGATGCATTATTTCTGTTGCATCTCTATGTTTATGGTTATTTTTGTATTCTGTTGCATTCCTACATAAATTCAGATCATAAATGGCATGTAAATAGTTTTCCTTAAAGTTTATGGGAGAAATGACATGTACATGGTACCCTGAAACACTAGAAAATGCCAAGTTTATGGGAGAAATGGCATTTACATGGTTTCCAAAAACACTAGCATTTTCCTTAAAAATATATTAAGTCATATTTTATAGGAGAAATGACATGTACATGGTTTCGAAAAACACTACCATTTTCCTTGAAAATATATTGAATTAAATTTTATGGGATAAATGACATGGACATGTTTTTCCTTAAAGTTTATGGGAGAAATGACATGTACATGGTTCCCCAAAACACTAGAAATTTCCATAAATTTTATGGGATAAGTGACATGTACATGGTTTCCAAAAACACTAGCAAATGTGTTAAGTTTATGGGAGAAATGACATCTACGTGGTTTCCAAAAACACTAGCATTTTCCTTAAAAATATATGAAATGAACATTTATTTCAAATGCCTTAAATTTTATGGGAGAAATGACATGTACATGGTTTTCATTAATTTAATTTTATGGGAGGAATGACATGTACGTATTTTCACTTAAATTTTATGGGAGGAATGTAATGTGCATGGTTCCCAAATACGCTAACAAATGCCTTAAAATTTACGGGAGAAATGACATGTACATGGTTCCCAAAAATACTAGAAAATACCTTAAATTTTATGGGAGAAATGGCATCTACATGGTTTCCAAAAATACTAGCATTTTCCTTAAAAATATATTAACAGAAAATTTATTGCAAATTACTTCAATTTTATTGCAAATGCCTTAACGTTTATGGGAAAAATTACATGTACATGGTTTTCCAAGTAAATTTTGTGGGAGAAATGACATGTACATGGTTTTTCTTAAATTTTATGGGACAAATGACATGTACATGGTTTTCCTTAAAGTTTATGGGAGAAATGACATGAACATGGTTTTCCTTCAAGTTCATCGTAAAGTTTATGGGATAAATGACATGTACATGGTTTGCCTTAAAGTTTATGAGAGAAATAACATGTACATGGTTTGCCTTTTTATTCGAGAAATGAAATGTACATGGTTTGGCTTAAATTTTATGGGAGAAATGACATGTACATGGTTTCCCTTAAAGTTTATGGGAGAAATTACATGTACATGGTTTTCTTAAATTTTGGCTTAAGTTTATGGGAGAAATGACATGTACATGGTTTTCCTTAAATTTTGGCTTAATTTTATGGGAGAAATGACATATAAATTATTTGTCTTAAAGTTTTCCTTAAATTTTATGGGAGAAATTACATAGAAATTACATGTACATGGTTACAAAAAAAACTAGCTAATTCCTTAAATTTTATGGGAGAAATGACATTGTATGGTTTCCAAAAATACTAGAATTTTCCTTAAAAAATTATTAAATTAAATTTTATGGGAGAAATGACATGTACATGGTTTGCATTAAATTTTATGGGAGAAATGGCATGTACATGGTTTTCCTTAAAGTTTATGAGACAAATGACATGTACATGGCCTGCCTTAAAGTTTTCCCTAAATTTTATGGGAGAAATCACATGTAAATGGTCTACCTTAAATTTTTCCTTAAAGTTTATGGGAGAAATGACATATAAATGTCATGTAAATGGTTCCCAAAGCACTGGAAAATGCCTTAAATTTTATGGGAGAAATGACATGTACATGGTTTCCAAGATCGCTAGCATTTTCCTTTAAAATATATTAAATTAAATTTTATGGGATAAATGACATGTACATGGTTCCCAAAAACACTAGCAAATTCCTTAAATTTTATGGGATAAATGACATGTACATGGTTCCCAAAAACACTAGCAAATGCCTTAAAGTTTATGGGAGAAATGACATGTACATGGTTCCAAAAAAAACTAGCAGATGCCTTAAATTTTATGGGAGAAATGACATGTACATGGTTTCCAAAAACACCAAAAGTTTCCTTAGAAATGTATTAAATGAAAATTTATTGCAAATTCCTTAAATTTTATGGGAGAAATGACTCCAAATGCATTTCTTTAATTGAAAAAAGAAAATCATCGTTCTCTGATACAAAACTATGTAAATATAAATAGACACAAAATTTTGTAAATACAGATAGACACAAATTATAAAAACTATATATAGACTTGAGAGCTACTCAAAATGCATTTATTTAATTGAAAAAAAAAAATTGTTTTTTTTCTGATACAAAATTATTTAAATACAGATAGAGAGACAAACTAGAAAAAATATATAGACTTGAGAGCTACTCCAAATGCATTTCTTTAATTGAAAAAAAAAATCATTGTTTTCTAATACAAAATTATGTAAATACAGACATACAGACAAATTAATCATTGTTTTTTGATACAAAATTATGTAAATACACACATACAGACAAATTATAAGAATTATATATAGACTTGAGAAGCAGGATCAATATAAGTGCTTGCTGATATAAAATGAGGATAAGAAAAGCCAAGTGTAGAGACAGAGACATATATTAATTATCTTAAGCAGGAGGATAGTCCCAATCTGGAAGCAGGATATATATAAGTGCTTGCTGATATAAAATGAGGATAAGTAAATCCAAGTGCAGATACATACAGATATTAATTCTCTTAAGTAGGAGGATAGTCCCAATCTGGAAGCAGGATAGATATAAGTGCTTGCTGATATAAAATGAGGATAAGTAAAGCCAAGTGCAAAGACATAAATAGATATTAATTCTCTTAAGCATGAGGATAGTCCCAATTTGGAAGCGGGATAGATATAAGTGCTTGCTGATATAAAATGAGGATAAGAAAAGCCAAGGGTGGAGACAAAGACAAATATTAATTCTCTTGAGCAGGAGGATAGTCCCAATCTGGAAGTAGGATGGATATAATTTCTTGTTGATATAAAATGAGGATTATATGAAGTAATACAACACATGTACTTATGTCTATAATTAGGACATTATCAAATCCATGGTGATATAGGCTTAGCAAGTAATAAAACATACCCTATTGCCCATGTGAGCTTTGGAATCACTCTATTACATTCAATACAAGTGTGATAGTATTGGACTAGTAACATCATATTCCATGCCAAAACAGATACTAGTAATCAATAACCTCATACATGAAACTGCTTGGTAATAATATTATAATGAGTCATCTAGTCATATGTCACTACAACATAAAGGGGGGTTTTAAGACAATATTTAAGACAATTTTTGGGTAAATCGTCTTAATTTGAGACAAAAGAAAACTTTTGTATTGTCTTAAATATTGTCTTTAAGCGGGTGTCTCAAATTAAATCGTCTTAAAATTAAATTGTCTTAAAATATTGTCTCTATAAATACAATATATAACACAAGAAATTTTTTTCTCTCCAGAGACAATTTCATTTTTGTCTCTCCAAAGACAATAGTTGCACTACATCACAAAGGGGGGTTTTAAGACAATTCTTGGGTAAATTTCCTTAACTTGAGACAATATAAAACAATGACTCCAGAAAAATATCTCACCTTTAAAATAAATCAATATACAAATATTTAATTAAAAAGATCAATAATATCATTGAATAATTCATGTTAGGGTGCAGTGGAATCGAACCACCAACCTCCTGCATGGTAGGTGCTCTTCCAATGATCTAGCACGCTTTAAATAATTATGTGAGGAGTTATGACAATCCTTGAAATTGTATAATAATAATTTATTTTTTAAAAATGTTCAACACATAATTGGAGAAAAACAAAACCAAAGCATTCTTAGAAGTGAAAAACACTGACAGCAAGCCCAAACAATCTCAATACAAAACCACAAATATAGACACAGAAGGCAATGAAGCCAACCAGATTCTAATGAATTACATCAAGAAAAACACATAAGGGAAGTCCAACCTAGGTTTTCATCATTGGAGAGATCTAGACAACACTAATAACCATATAACATAGTAACTCAAGGTGAATTTGAAATGAAAAAAAATTAATTTGCGATTACTGATGGTAGAACCCTTTATCCATACATTAAGCGATAGATAAATCCAAACAAATATTCTCAGGTATAATTGGTACAATCCTTGAAAGTGTATAATAAGCATTGATTTTTAAAAAATGTTCCACACATAATTAGAGCAAAACAAAAACAAAGCATTCTCAGAAGTGAAAAACACTGACAGCAAGCCTAAATAATCTCAATACAAAACCACAAGTATAGACACAGAAGGCAACGAAGCCAACCAAATTCCAATGAATTATAATAAAGGTGATTGGGATTATATGACAAACCCAAGTAAAATGTTCCAAGACAAGCTTGTGATCAAATGATTCTTCTAGAAATCGTGTTTCCTCTACAATAGTTGCCAGCTGATCATGTGTCATACCAGTTTAACAGGAGACCCTTGCAAAGGTATTTTCAAATTTATTTGTGCTATGATTATCCATATGTCCAATGCTCATTATTGTAATCATTTACTTGCATACAAGAATGAAAGTTTTCGTAAATGCCCAGAATCTTCTAGCAAAGCTTCTAGTTTCTCATGCACTATCCATTCAAGCCATAGGGCCATCCTCCTAGCAACCTTCTTATAATAGTATCCATTCCTTTGAAGCATGCATGGTTTCTAAATTTTAGAACCCCACTCTATTACAATGTATGTAAAGGACACATGATCTTAAGACATCTAGTCACTAAGTTGGACTATGGAACTAGAATGCAAAATAACATACATTGACATCTGTTGACAACGTGAAAATGAATATACAGGTTTACCTAAAAAAATAGTACGTTTAAAGTAGCATAATACATTACAATGAAAGTTACATACCACAGCACAACTATTTTCAGAGACGCAACTTGCTTCATTTCTTCTGTATGTCCAGAACTCTGTAAAGGTACACCAAAAGTGTATCAATTTCATCCTTCATTAAAGGAGCCATATCCTTGTTTCAGGAAGCCTTGCAATACCTGGAGTTGTATAAAAAACATAATATTTCACATAGAAAAGAAATTGTGTCAGAAAAATGCTTAGATTTGGGGGAAAGAAAATCAGAAACTCTATATATCGTGTTTGGTAGGCATACAAAACATGAATATATTCCCATGCTACTAGAAAGTCTAAACCAAAAGCCACAAAGACTATTGCTGACAAATTCATACACAACAAGTTCACATTTTTATAAGTCTCTATCGATAGCATTGATATATTTCAATGACTTGAAAAGTAAGTCCATTTCCAACTAGCCTTAAGTTCTTCAGGATATATCTGCAATATTGTGTTAAGACAAGAAGAAAAAGAAAGGGACCTGATAATATTTTTAATTTTCAACTCCAATAAGATACTTCTACTTGAAGAACTTGGAAGCATATCATCCTGATTGGTAAAAAAGAATTGTCAACTCCAATAAGATACTTCTACTTGAAGAACTTGGAAGCACTAAAATATGCCATCCTGATTGGTAAAAAGAAGTTTTAGTAGTAACAATATAAAGTTTTTTTGCCTGTATAATTGGATGGGTTGTATTTCTAGTGGATCTACCTATTTTGGGCCCCTAAAGTGCGGCATCTCAATCACATAAGTGATTTCAGATTTTATCGGTTCTCCCTTTGTAATCACAAGAGATACATATTGATATGTGGCGTGGCCACGGGAAATTTCCTTTTGCATGCATGTTGGCATCCATTATAATTACCTACTAACCCATGTGCCCACACAAAATCATAGAAAAATACAGAAAAATAAATTATAAAATAAATCACTCCACTCTGTAAGAGTATGTAAGCATTTATGAGTTTGGTAATTACTCTCTCCTCTCTGTTAATGGAATCCTATAAAGCAATTTTTCGTATCCTACCTATGGTATGTATAATATTATAGGGTATTAATCTTAAGCTCTATGCTCTACCACCATATATGCACATCACAAGTTCATTACAAGCACACTACATGATTATGCTCCGCTTTGTCTACCTCAGAAGTATATGTCAATTGAACCCAGGTATATTATTTATAAAACCAGTGATAACATGTTTTTATGTATCATTGATAGCATGTTTTATTGTATAATTTGTTTGTTTTACAAATTTTTGAAATAGGAGGCTCTAACCATATCTTTACTAGTCTAACCATATTCGACACATGTTACTTAAATTACAATCCCAGTATCTGAACATGTAAAAAAGAAATTACTGGGTTTCCTGTAGCTTCCGCATATTGAACTGCTCCAATACCCTATTGTTCCATCCAAACCGCAAGTATTGTTTAGGGATGTATATAGGTTAGCGTTATTTGAAACTCATGGGTTGTTTTCCTGAGTGTAGATGTAGTCCACATGAGCAGCTAGTGTGTGTCTCATCAAACATTTTTCTTCCTCATCAACATTGTTGCATCAATGATACATAAAACATGCTATCACTGGTTGAGGAAGGGTGTTCTTAGAGAATTTCTGGAGACTTATCCTTTCTATTCTTTAACCTAGGTATCATGCTCTATTTGGAGTGAATCTTGCTTGTGTTTGATAGGTTATATTTTGATTGGATAGGAGCTTGCTTGTGTTTGATGGGTTATATTTGGCTTGGATAGGAGCTTGCTTGTGTTTGATGGGTTATATTTGGCTTGGATAGGAGCCTGTTTTGGAGGGGCTCCCCATGAATTTTCCCGCAAAGAGAGAAACAATCTAGTCAAAATAAAAGATGGTGAAGAACACTGCTAAAAATTTATAGAAAATGGAGCTCACTGGGGAAACAACAGTGAAGGAAAAAGAATGACATGAAAAGACTTCTTGAAAATATTGGACAAGTGAGATATAATCACAAGGTCAAAATTGTCAATAGTCAACTTCTATAGTAGAAAATAGTGCATCATTGAGAGGAGCTGAAAGTAAAAACTAACATATTAATCTTCATATAAGCATTGTTGCATTAACAACTGAGAAATTTTGATGTGAGAGACTGTCATAATGCAAGATAACTTTGGTTTCGATCTGTCTGCCACTCAGTTGAAAGCTATCAAACAATTATGCAATATCTTAATACTAGAATTGACACAATACAATGAAGTGGGTGGAATTTCCAACAGGTTCCTATGGAATTTCATAAGAACTGCACACATCAGCATATAATATAGGCCCTGACATTACACAAACATAGGACATGAGACTTCAATATTTTATGGATCTCAACCTAGAAAGGATCCCCTCTTATGAAGCTATTAATTTGACACATGCAATGATATCAAAAGAAAGCAAGGCCCCAAAAACATATATTTGTAACAAAGTTACAGTTTTCAAGTAATCAGTAAAGTAAAATTCCCATAAAGAGAAACTGATAATCTGTAACTACAATGGAAGAAGTAAAGCACAAGATAGTGGCTCATCAAGGAAGATAAGTTTGGGATTCCCCATAAAGGCCTACTTCCCAACTAAGGCAACACTTCATTCCTCCACTATGGTACCAGCTTGGATATTGGATGCACCTGTAAGCTTACCTTACAAGTTTTCTGCATCCTACGTTCAAAGAAGAACACTTTTCCAATGTGTATGGTAAATGATTTGACAAAAATATGAAATGGAAAACATGTTCAAAAATAAACTAATTGTAGATATGAAAGACACTATTCTATAAACATCAGTGGATTTCAAAATCATTTAGAACATACCTCTTTGAATGCAGCTAACAGTATGCCCTTGATGCTGGCAAAGAGAGATTTTCTTGAGATGATAGGTCTTCCCATAAAATTTCAAATTGCACAGTTCATTTATGGTACTAGAAAGACATATATGGAAGAAAATGTTTTTGAATACACGACACATTGAGAAGTGAATGCATCCTATCTCTTTTAACATTTGTGCCAGAGAAATTTAATTGAGGGAAAACTCCACTGAGACGTTGAACATGGGAAATTCCAATTGTACCTATGATTTTGTAGCCATATACAAGGGCTGGAAGCAGTTATTTAAATAAATAATGATTTAATATAGTAAGTGTGATTTTTTTAAATGTTTCTGCCACTACACCCAAATGAACAATATAGTAAACCCAACAAAAAATGGAAACCATTCCTAGAAATCCCACATTAAATGTACAATGTTCAAAATTAAAACTAACCACTACATTTAAAACTCACTCCAGGAAGCTAATTGGAACTCAATTGGAAGAATAAAACCTTCATTTAACTTGCTGACTAGAGGTGAAAACTGAATGTTCTATATGGATATGCTTCAACCCGGAATAGTAATTGACCAAAGAATAATTGAATCATTTGAAGCATTATTGATCATTCTTATGTGATAACTCGTAATTTTTCATAGAAATTTAAGTTCAAACATTATAGTCCTTCACTTCATGATAAGCGAATGAAAAATAAGGTTCTTATTAGTAGTCAACAACATCCAATTACCATTGCTAGCTGTTATTGACGAGACAACCACACATGACTCTAAGACAGAATGTGGGTGGGTGATTGATTTTCCATCCCTTTTGGAATTGTTTAAGAACACATATGGGAACACATCTGCAGATGCCCCTGGGTTCAAGAATAGTTGCAGAATGGGGAGAATACTCGATACCTCTTTCAATATTGTGACAATTTAAGCATTGGGGTTTGCAATAAATAAGGTAGAAGGCTTATAGATGAATGGTACAATTCCAACGTAACATTAAGTTATTGATCCATCCCAGAAACAAAATACATCTTTGGAATTTACAAAGAATGGATATGTTCAACTTCAGCCTGCCACTAAAATGTTCTCTTGCACTGCATCAATGTCTGACCATTTTGTACCTTTGGGAAGATCCTTAGAAGAACACTTGATGTGGGCAGATATCTTGGTAATCCTAATTTTGTTCTCATTAATGGGCATGGGCTACCATACCAAGCATCAATTATACTGGATCAAGGTATCAGATTGCTAATCTCTATAACAAGCTAGTCTACTAGATCTAGTATAGGTGTTGCTAGGGAATGAAAGTTTCACAAGATCTAGTTTTTATACATTTATTATCAATTCGTTTACTTATTTTCTGATATATATAAAATGACCTATATGTTTATGTGCAGGAAAAACATACCAGCTCCGCATTTCAAATGTGGGATTGCCATCATCTTTGAACTTTAGGATTCAAGGTCACAAACTGAAGCTTGTGGGGGTGGAAGGATCTCACACCGTTAAAAATCCCTATGATTCTTTTGACATTCATGTTGGCAAAACATACTCTGTTTTGGTCACTGCATAACAGCCACCTCAAGACTATTACATGGTTGCATCTACTCATTTCATCACTCCTGTTATTTCTACAAGTGGCATTTTCCACTATAGAAATTCCTACAATTCCCAAAAGTGGCATTTTCTAATCGATGGTCCATTCCCGGGACCCCAGATTGACAATGTTACCAATGATAACATTGTTGTGAATGTGTTTAACAACTTGGATGAGGCTTTCTTAATATTTTGGTAAGTTCTTCCTGTTCTCTCTATGTATTGGATGATTGAAATTCATGGGGTGTTTTTAATGTGTGGAGGTCCTTACACACGTTCTGCTACAGGAGTGATTTCCAACAACATAGGAAATCATGGGAAGATGGAGTTTTTGGAGAAAAATGTCGTATTCCACTAGGAAAGAACTTTACATAAAATTTATAGGTGAAGGATCAGATAGGAAGCTACTACTACTTTCCATCGTTGTATATGCAGAAAGCGGCAGGGGGATTTGGAGGAATAAATTTTGCTAGTGGGCCCCTCATCCCTGTTCCATTCCCTCCTCCTGATGGTGATATCACTCTGCTTATAGGTGAGTGATACAAGTCCAATGTAACAATAATTTATTGATCAATCCCATAAACAAAATACATATTTGGAATTTACAAAGATTAGATATGTTCAACTTCAGCCTGCCACTTATCATTTCACCTGGGATACAAACTTATCATTCTATTTTGAACAGAGAAGCATACTTTCATTACAAAATATTTCACCCAAATTATGTTAAATTTGAGAGCTAAAGAAGAAAATATTACAGAAACAGAAGAAAACATCCCAATGGTGAATGAATGAATAGCACTGAAATAAAAATCATAACATATAAAAATATCAGCATAAAAGATGAAAAATAAAGAAAGCATTTACCAATGGACACTACAGATTTGTCAAGTCATATAGATGACTGCAATAAATGTTATCATTTATGTCACATTATACATCAATGATAGAATGTAGTACATACTAATGTCAATAATTCTGTAAACTCTAAGATACCTTCACCAAATATCTTACTCATTGGGATCTCACATATCTCTCATGCACGTTCACACTACAACCATGAGATGAAGATAATAAAATATAGAGAGAGGTCACATGGCATAAACCATGGGCTACAAATCCATGAACCCAAAACCATGTTCCAAAACTATGTCGAAACCTTGTACCAAAACCACTACACAGTAGAAGACATTTTCCTATTCATCAATTATCTTTTCCATGGTAGTGCTTGAATGGAATCGCTACACCAAGTAAATTTATCTCCATTGAATGGTTTTGTCAATACATCTATAGCATTTTCCTCTATCCCGCATTTCCTCAAGATAACTATGCTAACATCTGCCATTTCTCTCAGAAAATAGGGAACTTTTAAATTGCTTCTCCTTGCTTGAGTCCAATATCTTCACATAACCTCCTCAACCAAATGACTTCCTTGGAAACTTAAATGGTGGATATATATTGTGCCTTGGTACTAGAAAAAAAAATGTGCTATTTTGTGCTCATCTAGCTAATTTCTGCTCTAGAAAAAGTAAAGAGATAGGCACCAATAGATTTTCTTTCACCTACATCTCCTGACCAGTCTACATCCACATATCCATGCAAAACTGGGAATTTTATTTCAAGACACTTCTTCCCTTACAGTATAGGCCCAAATCCATGGTGCCACATCGGTATTTACAACAATCCTATGCTACTTCCAAAGATTGGCCATGAACGTATTACCACTCCCACCACTTGTGCAACAACATCCAATCTAGTGTATACCATAACATACATATGTGATCCTCCAGCACTGAAAAATAGTTTCCTTTCCATCTCTTCCTTGTCTTCCGCTGTCTTGGGAAACATGTCTTTTCAAAAATTGACTCCCACTGAATAACAAGTTCCCATAAACTTACAGCGCATCATCCCAAACTCTTGAAGTATGCCATGAATATACTTATTTTGGCCCCACCAAATTTTTCTGCTCTGACAGTGCCTTTTCACTTTGATGCCAAACATATAATGAATAACTCACATGTCTATCATATCAAATTCTTATTCAGTTAGCCCTTGGTGATGTTAACAAGCTCTTTGTTATCACTAAAAGACAAATTTCATCTACGTATAGAAAAAGAAAAATATGATTGTCACCTTTAATGTCGATGTTGATTCAATGATTAGCCTTGGTCAATCAAATATTTGTCATATTTTTTATAACATTTCCTTGGAAACTACCTAAGTCCATATAAGAACTTCTTTAACCTGCACACCATGTTTTCCTTTCCCTCTGTAACAGAACATGTCGATTGCTCCATATAAATTTATCCTTTGATATTTCCATGGAAGAATATTATTTATACATCCATTTGTTCTATCTTGAATTCCATGGTGCTATCCATGCTACGAACATCCTAATCGAGGCTATCTTAACCACTGGAAATATTTTCCTCGTAATCTACTCCTTATTCAGTTAGCCCTTACTGACATTGACAGAACCCACTCTCTTGGTAAATGTCAAGCGCCTAGGTTTTATCAACAAGATGGAAGCCTGAGAACTATGCACTTGCAACACCTTTCCAGTAGCTCATAGACATCCTTCCTCAAATCTTGTGAAATCAGACTGGTATGTTGACTACTTTTTAAGCTTTCCATTCATGTCACCAACCTTCTACTGAATCTCACATTAATATCACATAAATCCCGAATTTTGTGAGCTAGATGTGGGGTAAATCTTAGTGCAGAAATACAAAGTGTAGGAAACAGCTGATGGATTGTTGGCGCCATGATTTCATTCTCCTATTATGTTTAATTCCAATTTGGTAAAGTCAATGATATAGGTGAACTATTTAATGCTCCATATCCTCAAATTTGGGCCAAACCTTGTGCCACCTTAATGATTATTGCAATTGTGTTTAATTTGAAATTTAGCACTCTTTCAAGGGGGTCAAGATAATATTTCATATTGCCATGGGGATGCTAAGGTTATCAAAACTAGTCAACGCGAAGGTGAGTATTCCTCATTTCCTTCTTATTTTCTATGAGTCAATATGTTTTGATTCAGATTCTCTCCTAAGATCTATAAAATTCCCTCCCAGCTTTTTTCCTTGTTCATCTATGGAGTTTTAAGCACTCTCAGATCTCTATCTTCTAGCTTGAGTGCTTGATTTTCCACACAATCTTCTTATGTTAGTGCTTCTAATATGATAAAATTCAATATTATAAATGATTGCCTAACCTGTTTTAACTATTTTAGTTGTTTTAAATGCTCCCAGTTTTTGGGATAAGCCTTGCCTTTCTGGTGTTTATGATTATTTAAGAGTCCCCTTTTACTACAATATCTTGGAAACCAAGCATTTGTAATCTCTTATCTCTAAAATGAAGGCATTGACTTTGTCTCGCTTATTTGTATAAACCCCTAATCCTTTCGTTGAGATTTTTGTGAACTGACCCCTATGATCCAGAAGGAAGTCTCCTCCACAACATGATTTCTGTGGTTTTCTTTTTTTATCCAATTGAAATTGATCTTTATATGCCCCTCCCTTGGAGGTTTCCAAGACTCCTTGGGAGTAAGCAGCTCTCCTTCATCAGGAATGCACAAGCATAACATACCTCTTTTGGGCATCCAGGTTTGAACCTGGTCATTGGCTAAGGAAACTTGTATTTTTTAGTTATACCACTCTAGAGAATAAACTTTGAACCTGTATAAATATTATCAATAGCTCCCGCTGGAAAATTTTTGATCCTATTAATTCTGTGCTAGAATCCATTATTCATGTCAATAAAATATTGTTTATTTGAATGCCTTTCTTACAAGACTTGCATTTATATAGGTTATTGTTATAATATAGTTATATAATTTCCTCAACAAGCAGTTCATTCCATTTAAATCGGATCCATGAAGAAAATATTTGAAAAACAGTTTGGAATTCCTCTGAGTTAACAACAGCTGACATGAATATTGGTAACCTTAAATTGAATGATTGTTAGCAGAGAGGCATCGACTCGGCACTGTAAATGAAAGACCACAGTTGGGACTTTCACAGTTTTCATCCATGATAAATCATAGTAGGTATCAAACATAGAAGAAAAACCTATAGATTTCAGGTTACCAGTCCCTGCCCTGAAACCATCCCTCATTGAAGTATAAGAAGACTCAACCAAACAAGCCACGGAGGTTCCAGAATCGATAATAACTTCGCCATTTCCAGTAGCATAAAATCAAATGCATATAAAAATTTTGAATTCAATACACAGATGCTCCATGGCCTAATTACAC
Organism: Pinus albicaulis; assembly: GCA_034641835.2. NCBI lineage: Eukaryota > Viridiplantae > Streptophyta > Pinopsida > Pinales > Pinaceae > Pinus > Pinus albicaulis. The sequence continues at coordinate 1,550,331,874 of CM076578.1, read as the reverse complement.
TATATGGGCACATTATTCCTTGACCTCTCCCCTCATACTTACTATCTACTTCTATTATTTTCTCCACCTCCCTAATGCTCGTAAGCTTTCAAATGCTTCATTAAAACATAGAAATGATAACTATTTCAGTTTGGATCCTATAATATTGCTACAATTCACCCTAAGATCTTGCCAATATTTATCTCCTACAATATGTCATACCTTAACAATGTAGATTTTCACTCAAATAATTCTCTCTAGAAACTCCTTAATAATTTAAATAATTACAAAACTACAGAACCCACTCCCTTGGTAAATGTCAAGCCCCTAGTTTTTATCAACAGGTTGGAAGCTTGAGAAATATGCACCTGCAACACCTTTCCAGCAGCTCACAGACATCCGTCCTCAAAGCTTGTGAAATCAACCTGGTCTATTGACTGCTTGTTAAGCTTTCCATTCATGTCACCAAGCTTCTACTCAATCTCACATTAATCTCACATAAATCGCGAATTTTGTGGGCTAGATGTGGGGTAAATCTGGGTGCAGAAATATAGAGTGCAAGAAACAACTGATGGAATGTTGGTGCCATGATTTCATTCTCCTATTATGTTTAAGTCCAATTTGGTCCAATCAATGATACAGGTGGACTAGTTAATGCTCCATATCCTTGGATATGGGCCCAACCTTGTGCCACCTTAATGATTATTTCAATTGTGTTTCATTTGAAAGTTAGCACTCTTTCAAGGGGGGCAAGATAATATTTCATATTGCCAAGGGGATGCTAAGGTTATCAAAACTAGTCAACGCGAAGGTGAGTATTCCTCATTTCCTTCTTATTTTCTATGAGTCAATATGTTTTGATTCATATTCTCTCCTAAGATCTATAAAATTCCCTCCTAGCTTTTTTCCTTGTTCATCTCTGGAGTTTTAAACACTCTCAAATCTCTATCTTCCAGCTTGAGTGCCTGATTTTCCACACAATCTATTACTCTTATGGGAGTGCTTCTAATTTGATAAAATTCAATATTATGAATGACTAGCTAACCTATTTTAACCATTTTAGTTGTTTTAAAAGCTCCCAATTTTGGGGATAAGCCTTGCCTCTCTAGTGTTTATGATTATCTGAGAGTCCCCTTTTACTACAATACCTTGGAAAGCAAGAATTTTTAATCTCTTATCTCTATAATCAAGGCATTAACGTTTTCCTTCTTATTTGTATAACCCCCTAATCCTTTCATTGAGATTTTTGTGAACTGACAAGTCTAGAAAATTTGGCAAGTATGTTGTAGAAATTGATGAGGATGATCAAAATGATGATACATGTATTATCTGTGGTGATAGGGGAGACTTGATCTATTGTGACAAATGCCCTTCAACGTTCCATCAAGACTTTTTGGGATTGAAGAGTGTGCCTAAAGGTGACTGGTACTGTCTGAATTTCACATGTGGGATTTTTAAAAGTGTTGGGTATGTTGGTGAAAATCTAGGTGGGAAAAGCGCATCTGTTCTTTTCTATGAATAGTGCGAACATGAATATCACAAAAGGTGTCTTCATATGAGAGGCATCGACTCAAAAAATTATTTTTCAATGGGCTCTTACTTTTGTGGACAGGCCTGTGAGAAGGTTTCTTCAAGCCTCGAGTCCCTCCTTGGGGTTCCAAATGCCCTTGAAGGGAGCTATTACTAGAGTCTTCTTAGGCGTTTTGATGAAGATCAACAATTTTCATCAACACAGGGGCTAAGCATAGCTAAGATGGCAGATTGCAATGCAAAGATGGTCTCACATGATTTCTCATATTGTTATGGATGAATGCTTTGTGCATATAATAGATCCAAGGACAAACATAGGCATGGTCTCACATGTTGTGTTTAGCTGCTTGTCAAATTTAAATCAATTGAACTATAAAGGCTTCTACACTATGATATTGGAGAAAGATGATGAATTTATTTCTATTGCATCAATCAAAATTTATGGAAGATGCTTAGCAGAGATGCCTCTTATAAGAACTTGTCATCATTTTCAATGCCAAGGAATGTGTCTCCGCTTGGTGAATGAAATTGAGCAGATGTTAGCATCACTCCAAGTGGAAAAGCTAGTTTTACTAGCAATACCTAATATGTTGCCAACATAGACTGCAGCCTTTAGCTTCAACCCCCTAGAAGATTCAGATAAGCAGGAAATTAGAAATCTCAATCTAATGGTCTTTCCAGGAACTGATCTGTTACATAAGTAGCTATGTAAGAAATAAATACCAAAGGATGAAGTCACAGGAGAAAAATAATGTACACATAGAGAGTTTGTCACCTGCACAGAAGATATGCAACATCAGACTGAATTTGGAGTGAAAGAGAAAGTACTTTCAGATAATGTATTGTCTATCTCTGGTGGTGACGCTATAAGCTACACCAAAATTGCTGAAGATTGTTCTAGTGAGCCAGCACATATTGATAATATGGAGAGTGACTCTAATGTTAAACTTAGTGATTTTAATGTTAAACTGGGCGAGTGCTCCTAACCTTGTATGTAAGTATCATTTTTTTTGTACTCTTCATTTACCTCCATCCAGTGTATTTTCATTATGTAAATGGTATCCATACATGGTTTAATTGCATAGTAAATTATATTAGGTTAAATCTACAATACCTTGTTGCACTATCAGGCTTATGAAAATTTCAATGCTCCACCAAGTTACAGGGATGAGGGTATTTTTTGAAAGATCCCCCTCACAAATTTTACTGGACATTATAGGGGACATCATTTTCTCTAACATAAGGGACTCGACCACAAGTAATAATATATCAAAAAACTTACAAGACTTTCATTTATATAGGTTCTTGTTATAATATAGTTATAGACTTTCCTCAACAAGAAATTCATTCCATTTAAATCATATCCATGAAGCAAAGGTTCGAAAAACACTTTGGAATGCCTCTCAGTTAACAGCAGATGACATGAATATTGGTTCCCTTAAATTGAATGACTATTAGCAAAGAGGCATCGAGTCAGCACTGGAAATGAAAGACCACAGTTGGTACTTTCAAATTTTTCAGCCCTGATAAATCATAGTCGGTATCAAACAGAGAAAACCCATCTACAGATTTCAGGTTACCAGTCCCTTCCCTGAAACCATCCCTCATTGCAGTATAAGAAGATTCAGCCAAATGACTTGCAAAGGCTCCAGAATCGATAATAAATCTGCCATTGCCAATAGTATCCACCCTAAACACAGAGGCAGGGATGGAGGTGAGACTTATCAAGCGCGGTGTAAATATTACAGATTTGGGTATTCCAGTTCACCAAAAATTAGGGAACCAGAGTTTCTAGACATGCTCCTGTCTATTAAACAGTAAAAACTTGTTTGTTGAACTGTGCCTCTGTCTCAGATGGAAACGAGAGTATCCCTTGGCCCAGACCCAGAAGCACTATAGCTCTAACAAAAATCCCTTCGTTGTCATGGCCACAGCCCAGATCCATTCTTCTAATCACTTTATTTTTCTTTTTATGAAGGGGACTTACAATAAGATATAGTAATTAAACTTGATAAAGAATACATTTCCACCCAACTATTTAATTAGGAACCCTAGATAACCCAAAAATGGCCATGCTTAAAGTTATTTTACTCTATTATGGAACCTAAAAACTATTCCAATTGTTTATTATCTGATATGAATTTCACAGTATTATGAAACATAAAACGATTCTAGACATTCTCTATCAAATAAAGGGTTCAAGATTTTTTCCATAGTGGGAATAATTCCATCCAAACAGTGGAACGCTAGGATGTAAAGAAAAATCCACTCATTGGCATTGCTGAAGGATCATTCCCCACACAGAGAGATTAAGGGTTTTGGCCTCCTTATGTAGACACAGCAATGTCGGTGCCACATATAGGACTCATAGTAGTAAGAATAATACAAGCGATTGAGATTGCAGGCGTGGTTACCTTTATCAGTCCATAAATGTTCGTTGATATTTACCCTAGGTTTTTATTCATTTTCAATGAACTAGTAGATATCGAATGAGAACTAGAATGGATCTAACTCACCTTTGGTGCTATGAAGTTGCAAGTTTTGCAACTCTATCCCACCGTTGTCTGGGCCTGAGCTCTACCATCAGCACACTTGATTCTGTCCCTCAATTTCTTATTTCTTCTCACTCTTCATTATTCCTCCCTATATTATTTCTTCTCCCCACCATTCCCACTGCATTCTCTCTCCTTTTCCCCTCTTTTACTCTGTTCCCCGTGTATTCTTCTACTTGCATCATCCGTTTGGTTAGTTAGAACTTTCCCTTCTGGCACAAGCTCATATGGCCCCCCATCCCTCCTAACTCGTCACTGGAAAACAGTTTTCTTTGGCCACCCACTTTCATGCCATTTTCCAGCCTCCCATTTTCCCTCCTCCCAGGTTGGCAAGGTGTGTGTGGGAGGGAAAAAAAAATCGTGTTCAATGTTGCAAACTATCTGTCAACCATTGATGGTTGAGTCTCTCCCTCCGCACCCCAGGTTTACAAGGTCTCGGTGCTTAATTCCCCTCTCCATCACTGAAATCCGTTATAGCATAATTGAACACTATAGATATCAATTATGTATGTTTTAACTTTGAATCTTGATAGTTTCAAACTTTGAGTTATTATTCTTGAGGTCCTACCCAATGTGTTTAAAGGTTTAAAGGTATAAAGGTTTAAAGGTCTGTATGTGGTCCTTTAAGGAATGGCCATTATGTTTAAGGTCTTATTTAGATTTTATTTATTAATTTATTTATTTATTAATTTATGTTAGTGGTTAAGATTTTATTTAGATTTGATATATTAATTTATTTATAGATATAGTGTATCTATTATTTCTAATATACTTATTATAATTATGCAAATGTAATTTCAATATATATTTCGAAACATAACAAAATATATATAATATCATACTGATTTGAGATGACTACAGTAATATCTACATTAAATGTGCCATCACTGAGACCCTTAACACAATATGTACTTTTTTACCACATGACCAAGGTCATTACATAAATGATCAAGTAAATAAATCCAAAATGTCAAGGGATAGGCATAAAAAGAAGTATAAAGAAGAAGATGAGAACCAAATGATTACCGGACTGAATAAAACACCTCGAAACAATTGACCATCAACCGGCAGTAATGAGATATCCAGAGTCAAAAACTCCATCGACGTTATCATGAACTTCAGCCCCTTCCTACATGTAAAATGATCAAAATAGAAATACTTGCATGACTATTCTTGTCAAATAAATAAAGTAAACCTTGAAATCATTTTTTTGCATGGGAATTAAATAAAGCATATTTTACTTACCAGATTATGGACTACAACCATTCCTACAATTACAATTCTTGGTGGCAGATTATTAGATAGATGTTGATTTTTTGGTATTAGTTTAGAAAAAAATTTGAAGTGAGATCTTGGGAAATATTGTTTGGGGCATGTTCAATTAGAGAAGGGTCAATGGGAGCCAGAGTTTGTGAGACATTATGTGTGGGCAATGACATTGTCTAACTGAGAAGACCTACATGCAAATGGAAGAAATGATTTTCCTTTTGATTTTATTGCACTTCATGAGGGGTCGGTGTTTGATGTTGTTGATGAGGCATTTGATGTTTAATTTACATTGTTGTCTTTACTAAATATTACAGATTTGGGTACTCCAGTTCACCAAAAATTAGGGAACCAGAGTTTCTAGACATGCTCCTGTCGATTAAACAGTAAAAACTTGTTTGTTGAACTGTGCCTCTGTCTCAGATGGAAACGAGAGTATCCCTTGGCCCAGACCCAGAAGCACTGTAGCTCTAACAAAAATCCCTTAGTTGTCATGGCCACAGCCCAGATCCATTCTTCTAATCACTTTATTTTTCTTTTTATGAAGGGGACTTACAATAAGATATAGTAATTAAACTTGATAAAGAATACATTTCCACCCAACTATTTAATTAGGAACCCTAGATAACCCAAAAATGGCCATGCTTAAAGTTATTTTACTCTATTATGGAACCTGAAAACTATTCCAATTGTTTATTATCTGATATGAATTTCACAGTATTATGAAACATAAAACGATTCTAGACATTCTCTATCAAATAAAGGGTTCAAGATTTTTTCCATAGTGGGAATAATTCCATCCAAACAGTGGAACGCTAGGATGTAAAGAAAAATCCACTCATTGGCATTGCTGAAGGGTCATTCCCCACACAGAGAGATTAAGGGTTTTGGCCTCCTTATGTAGACACAGCAATGTCGGTGCCACATATAGGACTCATAGTAGTAAGAATAATACAAGCGATTGAGATTGCAGGCGTGGTTACCTTTATCAGTCCATAAACGTTCGTTGATATTTACCCTAGGTTTTTATTCATTTTCAATGAACTAGTAGATATCGAATGAGAACTAGAATGGATCTAACTCACCTTTGGTGCTATGAAGTTGCAAGTTTTGCAGCTCTATCCACGTTATGCAGGCACGCTCTGTCAGCACACTTGATTCTGTCCCTCAATTTCTTATTTCTTCTCACTCTTCATTATTCCTCCCTATATTATTTCTTCTCCCCACCATTCCCACTGCATTCTCTCTCCTTTTCCCCTCTTTTACTCCGTTCCCCGTGTATTCTTCTACTTGCATCATCCGTTTGGTTAGTTAGAACTTTCCCTTCTGGCACAAGCTCATATGGCCCCCCATCCCTCCTAACTCGTCACTGGAAAATAGTTTTCTTTGTCCACCCACTTTCATGCCATTTTCCAGCCTCCCATTTTCCCTCCTCCCAGGTTGGCAAGGTGTGTGTGGGATGGAAAAAAAAATCATGTTCAATGTTGCAAACTATCTGTCAACCATTGAGTCTCTCCCTCCGCACCCCAGGTTTACAAGGTCTCGGTGCTTAATTCCCCTCTCCATCACTGAAATCCGTTATAACTTATAATTTTGCACTATAGATATCAATTATGTATATTTCAACTTTGAATATTTAGTATAGTTCAACTTTAGGTTATTGTTGCTGAGGTCCTACCTAATGTATTTAAAGGTTTAAAGGTTTAAAGGTATGTATATGGTCCTTTAAGGAATGGCCATTATGTTTAAGGTCTTATTTAGATTTTATTTATTAATTAATTTAGGTTAGTGGTTAAGGTTTTATTTAGATTTCATTTATTAATTTATTTATAGACATAGTGTATTCATTATTTCTAGTATATTTATTATAATTATGTGAATGTAATTTCAAAATGTATTTCTAAAAATAACTAAATATATATAATATCGTACTGATTTGAGATGACTACGGTAATATTTACATTATATGCCTAAATGTGCTATCACTGAGACCCTTAACACAATATGTACTTGTTTACCACATGACCAGGGTCATTACATAAATGATCAAGTAAATAAATCCAAAATGTGAAGGGATAGGCATACAAAGAAGTATAAATAAGAAGATGAGAACCAAATTCTTACTGGACTGAATAAAACACCTCGAAACAATTGACCATCAACCGACAGTAATGAGATATCCAGAGTCAAAAACTCCATCGACGTTATCATGAACTTCAGCCCCTTCCTACATGTAAAATGATCAAAATAGAAATACTTGCATGACTATTCTTGTCATATAAATAAAGTAAACCTTGAAATCATTTTTTTGCATGGGAATTAAATAAAGCATATTTTACTTACCAGATTATGGACTACAACCATTCCTACAATTACAATTCTTGGTGGCAGATTATTAGATAGATGTTGATTTTTTGGTCTTAGTTCAGAAAAAATTTTGAAGTGAGATCTTGGGAAATATTGTTTGGGGCATGTTCAATTAGAGAAGGGTCAATGGGAGCCAGAGTTTGTGATACATTATGTGTGGGCAATGACATTGTCTAACTGAGAAGACCTACATGCAAATGGAAGAACTGATTTTCCTTTTGATTTTATTGCACTTCATGAGGGGTCGGTGTTTGATGTTGTTGATGAGGCATTTGATGTTTAATTTACATTGTTTTCTTTACTAAATACTACAGATTTGGGTACTCCAGTTCACCAAAAATTAGGGAACCAGAGTTTCTAGACATGCTCTTGTCGATTAAACAGTAAAAACTTGTTTGTTGAACTGTGCCTCTGTCTCAGATGGAAACGAGAGTATCCCTTGGCCCAGACCCAGAAGCACTGTAGCTCTAACAAAAATCCCTTCGTTGTCATCGCCACAGCCCAGATCCATTCTTCTAATCACTTTATTTTTCTTTTTATGAAGGGGACTTACAATAATATATAGTAATTAAACTTGATAAAGAATACATTTCCACCCAACTATTTAATTACGAACCCTAGATAACCCAAAAATGGCCATGCTTAAAGTTATTTTACTCTATTATGGAACCTGAAAACTATTCCAATTGTTTATTATCTGATATGAATTTCACAGTATTATGAAACATAAAACGATTCTAGACATTCTCTATCAAATAAAGGGTTCAAGATTTTTTCCATAGTGGGAATAATTCCATCCAAACAGTGGAACGCAAGGATGTAAAGAAAAATCCACTCATTAGTATGTGAAGGATGTTAGAAGGTCTGGGGTTTTGGCCTCCTTATGTAGACACAGCAATGTCGGTGCCACATATAGGACTCATAGTAGTAAGAATAATACAAGCGATTGAGATTGCAGGCGTGGTTACTTTTATCAGTCCATAAACGTTCGTTGATATTTACCCTAGGTTTTTATTCATTTTCAATGAACTAGTAGATATCGAATGAGAACTAGAATGGATCTAACTCACCTTTGGTGCTATGAAGTTGCAAGTTTTGTAGTTCTATCCCACCGTTGTCTGGGCCTGAGCTCTACCATCAGCGCACTTGATTCTGTCCCTCAATTTCTTATTTCTTCTCACTCTTCATTATTCCTCCCTATATTATTTCTTCTCCCCACCATTCCCACTGCATTCTCTCTCCTTTTCCCCTCTTTTACTCTGTTCCCCGTGTATTCTTCTACTTGCATCATCCATTTGGTTAGTTAGAACTTTCCCTTCTGGCACAAGCTCATATGGCCCCCCATCCCTCCTAACTCGTCACTGGAAAACAATTTTCTTTGGCCACCCACTTTCATGCCATTTTCCAGCCTCCCATTTTCCCTCCTCCCAAGTTGGCAAGGTGTGTGTGGGAGGGAAAAAAAAATCATGTTCAATGTTGCAAACTATCTGTCAACCATTGATGGTTGAGTCTCTCCCTCCGCACCCCAGGTTTACAAGGTCTCGGTGCTTAATTCCCCTCTCCATCACTGAAATCCGTTATAACTTATAATTGTGCACTATAGATATCAATTATGTATATTTCAACTTTGAATATTTAGTATAGTTCAACTTTAGGTTATTGTTGCTGAGGTCCTACCTAATGTATTTAAAGGTTTAAAGGTTTAAAGGTATGTATATGGTCCTTCAAGGAATGGCCATTATGTTTAAGGTCTTATTTAGATTTTATTTATTAATTAATTTAGGTTAGTGGTTAAGGTTTTATTTAGATTTCATTTATTAATTTATTTATAGACATAGTGTATTCATTATTTCTAGTATATTTATTATAATTATGTGAATGTAATTTCAAAATGTATTTCTAAACATAACTAAATATATATAATATCGTACTGATTTGAGATGACTACGGTAATATTTACATTATATGCCTAAATATGCTATCACTGAGACCCTTAACACAATATGTACTTGTTTACCACATGACCAGGGTCATTACATAAATGATCAAGTAAATAAATCCAAAATGTGAAGGGATATGCATACAAAGAAGTATAAATAAGAAGATGAGAACCAAATGCTTACTGGACTAAATAAAACACCTCGAAACAATTGACCATCAACCGGCAGTAATGAGATATCCAGAGTCAAAAACTCCATCGACGTTATCATGAACTTCAGCCCCTTCCTACATGTAAAATGATCAAAATAGAAATACTTGCATGACTATTCTTGTCATATAAATAAAGTAAACCTTGAAATCATTTTTTTGCATGGGAATTAAATAAAGCATATTTTACTTACCAGATTATGGACTACAACCATTCCTACAATTACAATTCTTGGTGGCAGATTATTAGATAGATGTTGATTTTTTGGTCTTAGTTCAGAAAAAATTTTGAAGTGAGATCTTGGGAAATATTGTTTGGGGCATGTTCAATTAGAGAAGGGTCAATGGGAGCCAGAGTTTGTAAGACATTATGTGTGGGCAATGACATTGTCTAACTGAGAAGACCTACATGCAAATGGAAGAATTGATTTTCCTTTTGATTTTATTGCACTTCATGAGGGGTCGGTGTTTGATGTTGTTGATGAGGCATTTAATGTTTAATTTACATTGTTGTCTTTACTAATGATTCTGGTTTTGTTGAGAAAAAATTCCAAAGGGTTGTGGAGGAGACCTAGCAGTGGAGTTGGGAAGATTACATGGAGATGTTTTTTATGAATTGCTTGCTCTTGATTGGATTGAGAATGAGAAAATTGTTGCGAAAGTGAACGTGACCATCCTTCTTGTTCTACTTCAAGATCTAGTCATTTCAAATGGGCCATACTTTTCTATTTCAGTTGAGGATTGTCTAAAACATTAGTCCAAGAAAAACAGCTTAGGTATACCCACATTGTTGATAATATAGATAAATAAATAAATCTTCAATTATAGTATTCCATGATTCAGATGTAAGAATTACAAAGTATATTGTACTTCTCTATTGTTGGCATTTAAAAAGGTATTTTCGTTTCTGAGGAAAACTAACATTGATTTATAGTTTGGCACTCTACTATGTGGAATATGAGAGATTTTTCATGTATTATAGTTTGGCACCCTACTATGTGGAATATGACAAATTGTTCATGTATTATAGTTTGGCACTCTACTATGTGGAATATGACAAATTGTTCATGTATTATAGTTTGGCACTCTACTGTGTGGAATACGACACAACATATTGAACAAATGGACAATAGACGATAGCCAATCCTAATGGCAGCATGCAGGATGGCTTATCTTAATAACCCCTAGCAGCATGTGGGCATGTGTAGCTAGTTGGTTATTTAAACAATTTTCCATTTAACCAAATCACCATACACATGGGATATTGTGGAAATTTTGATATTTGTAATATATGGATTCTTATTTCATTCCATGCCAAGATTTAGCATTCAAATGCAAGGTATGATGTGATAATCAAAACTATTATAAGTTGAGGGACCAAAAGAAGGTACTTTTAAAATTTGTTTATGGGTTTGATGCTCCTTGAAATCTAGATTACCATTTTGAATCACTTCATTTCCAATTCATACATAAAATATATTCTTGAAATGGTGATTGATATTCTTGATCTCTACACTGCTATAAATTACATTTTAGATAGTTATGCAAAAATTCTTCATGCCAATTGAAAATAGATTCAAAACTCATTTCAATCAGTAATATCTATAAAAAGTGATTCCATCCAAGTGAATTGGTTTTTTCAAAGTGGAGGAATAACCTGTTATGAGTATTTTAACCCAACGTTTTGGACTTCATAAGTGACTCCATCATCAGGGGTAAACGCTCAATGATCTTTGAAAATTTTTGAGAATTTAGGGAAAAGAAGTAAAGATATAGGAAAAATTATTTTTAATGATGATGTCGGTTTGGAAGAAAGGTTAATCATTTTATTTATTTAGATTAATTTTATTTATTTATTTATTATTATTATTATTATTATTATTATTATTATTTAAATCATTAATTATTATATTTCATTTAATTATTTGTTGTTTAAACATATTATTAAAATTCTTATTTATTTATTTATTTTAAATTCTTTTTATTATTTTTAATTTTATTATTATTATTATTATTATTTTATTTATTATTTATTATTTATTTTTATTATTTTTTTATTTTTTATTTATTTTTTATTTATAATGTTATTTTGAAAACTTATGGAGTTTAAAAGTTATAGGGGTAGTAAATTTTTATTTTTACTTTTTATTATATTTTATTTTATTTTTTAATTATTAATAATTGAAATTGTTTATTGACTAATTAATTAAATTATTATAATTCATGTTATTAATATTATTACTTTATTTATTTTTTATATTATTATTAATTATTATTATTAGTATTATTATTTTATTATTATTATTATTTTTAACTATCATTTTGTGGATTCATTATTGTTAGCATTGATGTCACGTGAGGTGTGATGGATTAGGGGTTTCCAAGTGTTGCCGATATTAACACCATCATCGCGATTCATGTTATTTTTTCTTTTCTCTATTTCAATGGCTTCTTTGATTTTTCTTTTTAGGTAGTGGTCTTCTTTGGATATGAGTTTGGCATCTTCCATTCGTATGTAATGTGAGGATAAGGAGGCATGTTTTGCTAATGCAGATTTTTCAGTTCTGTTCCTAGATATGTCAGCGGTATGCTCCTTAATTCTAATGTTAAGGGATCTGCCAGTTTCACCAATATATTCTTTTCCACAAGAGCATGGTATGATGTAGACGCCTTTTTGTAATCTAGGGTTTATGGGGTCCTTGGCTGAGTCTACAATATTTCTAATGGTATTAGGAGGAGTGAAAGCAATTTTAATGTTATGTTTGTTGAGGATTTTGGAAATTTTATCAGTTGTTCCTTTTATGTAGGGTAAAGAAATTTTAGGGATGTCAAAAGATCTTTTTACGTTGTTTTTATTTAGGGTTTGGTTAATAGTTTTATTAATGACATTTTTGTTGTATCCATTATGTTGAAAGACATGGCAGAGGTGGTTTATTTATTGTCCTAGATGGTGAGAGTCTGAAATTATAGACGCCCTAGTTGTTAAGGTTTTAATGATGCCATTTTTTTTCTTAGGATGGTGATGAGAGTCTGCGTGCAAGTATATTTCTGTGTGGGTTTTCTTCCTATAGACTTTGGTGCTAAGTTTTCCATCTTTTTTTGTTAAAAGGATGTCTAGAAAGGGTAATTGATTGTCTTTTTCCATTTCAATGGTGAATTTAATATGATTTGAGATGTTATTAATGTGATTTAAGAAATCATTTAGTTTTGATTTTCCATGGATCCAATTTGCGAAAATATCATCTACAAATATTTTCCATTCTTCAGGGGTGAATGGAAAGGTTTTGAGGGCTTTTTTCTCAAATTGTTCCATGTAAATGTTAGTGATTATAGGGGAAAAAGGTGATCCCATGGCTACACCATGAGTTTGTTCATAGATAGTTCCTTTAAAGCTAAAGAACGAATATTTTAGACATAATCTGAGGAGATCTATTGTTTCGCTGTCTGTCATAGTTTTTATGACATCAATGGCTTCATCTATAGGTATCATGGTGTACAAGGAGACAATGTCGAAGCTTCCCATGAGATCCTTGTTTTTCATGTCAAGGTTTTTGACCCATTGAACGAAGGATCTGGAGTCTTTAATGTAAGATGAGGTTTCCTGACAGGGGGTGGAGCTTTTTTCCAAGTTATTGGGCAAGGAGGTAGGTAGGTGAGCCTATGGTGTTGACTATGGGTCTCAAAGGGATGTATTTTTTATGAATTTTGGGAGCACCATATATTCTAGGGGTGATTGAGCTTGACGGAGTGATTCTCTTTTTTGTGATTGTATCGAGAGATGATTCTTTTATTTTTTTAGTTACTTCTCTAAGAATTTTTGCACTGAGGTCTTTATTTAAGATTTTATAGAAACCACTATTTTTAAGGTGTTCATACATCTTGTTGTCAGAGTCCACTCTATCCATTATTACGGTTGCATTACCCTTATCAGCTTTTATAATTATTATGTTTTTATTCTTTTTTAGGTTGTTTAGGGCAACTTTTTATTCTTTAGATATGTTACATGGAGGCAGTCTGGATTTTTTAAGGATTTTCGCAATGTCTTGTCTAACATCTTCAACTTCAATAAGGTTAAGGTCTCTTAAGGTGATTTCTACATTACTAATGATGTTGTCGTACAGAATTTTGTTAGGAGTGATGGCGAAATTTAAGCCTTTTTGGAGAAGGGAAATGAAAGCTTGGTCTAATTCAACACTAGAAAGGTTTACCACTGAAGGAAGGTTTAAACTTACATTCTTCGTATTGTTATGGAAAAGGTGAGACGAAAGGGGATTAATAGATGGGGAACTCGGATTCTTTTGCTATGATCCGTGGTTAGGAGGGCAGGGAGAGACGTTGGTGAGCATTAGTTGTTTGATGGATAACATTTGTACAAGAAATAACCCTTCTCTTTAGGGCCTCCCTGCGCAAGACAGCATCGATTCAATCACCCAAATTCAACATGTCTCCTCGGCTGCTTATAACCCTATCAATGCTCCGTTTCTCGACTCCCTACACCCTTCGCATCACGTCTCCTCTACTCACGAACAGACCACCCCGCACACTAGCGCATTCTCTGTTTCAGGTTGCAGCATGCTCAAATTCACAAATATGTCAGACGTTTATGCTACAGAATTAGACAGGACCTGTAGGCATGTTATAGCAATCGTTGACACAAACAATGCTGCGGAATTTCCTTGGATGGCAGAATCGAGCAGTCATAACATTTCTACAAGCAATAACCCTTCTCTTCAGGGCATCCCTGCGCAAGACAGCATCGATTCAATCACCCAAATTCAACACGTATCCTCGGCTGCTCATAAACATATCAATTCTCTAGTTCTCGACTCCCTACACCCTTCGCATCACCCTCCCTCTAGACAGGACTTCATCAATCCTACCTATCACGTTGCCCCTCCTCAAAGAAACAATGACTCCATCAAATAGCCAATGCTCACCAACGTCTCTCCCTACCCTCCTAACCACAAATCGCAGGAAAATAATCCCATTTCCCCATCTATTAATCCCATTTCGTCTCAACTTTTCCATAACAATACGAAGAATGTAATTTTAAACCTTCCTTCAGTGGTAAACCTTTCCAGTGTTGAATTAGACCAAGCTTCCATTTCCCTTCTCCGAAAAGGCTTAAATTTCGCCATCACTCCTAACAAAATTCCGTACGACAACATCATTAGTAATGTATAAATCGCCTTAAGAGACCTTAACCTTATTGAAGCTGAATATGTTAGACAAGACATTGCGAAAATCCTTAAAAAATCCAGAACACCTCCATGTAACATATCTAAAGAAGAAAAACTTGCCCTAAACAACCTAAAAAATAATAAAAACATAATAATTCTAAAAGCTGATAAGGGTAATGCAACTGTAATAATGGATAGAGTGGACTATGACAACAAGATGGATGAGCACCTTAAAAATAGTGGTTGCTATAAAATCTTAAATAAAGAACCCAGTGCAAAAATTCTTAGAGAAGTAACTGAAAAAATAAAATAATCATCTCTCGATACAATCACAAAAAGAGAATCACTCCATCAAGCTCAATCACCCCTAGAATATATGGTGCTCCCAAAATTCATAAAAAAGACATCCCTCTAAGACCCATAGTCAACACCATAGGCTCACCTACCTACCTCCTTGCCCAATACCTTGCCAAAAAGCTTCGCCCCCTATCAGGAAACACCTCATCTTACATTAAAGACTCCACACCCTTCATTCAATGGGTCAAAAACCTTGACATGAAAAACTATGATCTCATGGTAAGCTTCGACATTGTCTCCTTGTACACCATGATACCTATAGATGAAGCCATTGATGTCATAAAAACTATGACAGACAACAAAACAATAGATCTCCTCAGATTATGTCTAAAATATTCATTCTTTAGCTTTAAAGGAACTATCTATGAACAAACTCATGGTGTAGCCATGGGATCACCTTTGTCCCCTATAACCGCTAACATTTACATGGAACAATTTGAGAAAGAAGCTCTCAAAACCTTTCCATTCACCCCTGAAGAATGGAAAATATTTGTAGATGATATTTTCGCAAAATGGACCCATGGAAAATCAAAACTAAATGATTTCTTAAATCACATTAATAACATCTCAAATCATATTAAATTCACCAATGAAATGGAAAAAGACAATCAGTTACCATTTCTAGACATCCTTTTAACAAAAAAAGATGGAAAACTTAGCACCAAAGTCTATAGGAAGAAAACCCACACAGAAAGATACTTGCACGCAGAATCTCATCACCATCCTAAGCGAAAAATTGGCATCATTAAAACCTTAACAACTAGGGCGTCTAGAATTCCAGACTCTCACCATCTAGGAAAATAAATAAACCACCTCCGCCATGTCCTTCAACATAATGGATACAACAAAAATGTCATTAATAAAATTATTAACCAAACCCTAAATAAAAAAAATGTAAAAAGATCTTTTGACATCCCTAAAATTTCTTTACCCTACATAAAAGGAACAACTAACAAAATTTCCAAAACCCTCAACAAACATAGCATTAAAATTTCTTTCACTCCTCCTAATACCATTAGAAATATTGTAGACTCAGCCAAGGACCCCATAAACCCTAGATTACAAAAAGGCGTCGACATCATACCATGCTCTTGTGGAAATGAATATATTGGTGAAACTGGCAGATCCCTTAACATTAGAATTAAGGAGCATACCGCTGACATATCTAGGAACAAAACTGAAAAATCTGCATTAGCAGAACATGCCTCCTTATCCTCACATTACATACGAATGGAAGATGCCAAACTCATATCCAAAGAAGACCACTACCTAAAAAGAAAAATCAAAGAAGCCATTGAAATAGAGAAAAGAAAAAATAACATGAATCGTGACGATGGTCTTAACATCAGCAACACTTGGAAACCCCTAATCCAGCACACCTCACGTGACATCAATCCTAACAATAATGAATCCACAAAATGATAGTTAAAAAAAAATAATAATAATAAAATAATAATACTAATAATAATAATTAATAATAATATAAAAAAATAAATAAAGTAATAATATTAGTAACATTAATTATAATAATTTAATTAATTAGTCAATAAACAATTTCAATTATTAATAATTAAAAAATAAAATAAAATATAATAAAAAATAAAAATAAAAATTTACTACCCCTCTAACTTTTAAACTCCATAAGTTTTCAAAATAACATTATAAATATAAAAATAAATAAATAAATAAAAAGTAAAAAATAAAAAATAAAATAAATAATAAATAATAAATAAAATAAAATAAAATAATAAAAATAAAAATAAAAAGAATAAAAAGAATTTAAAATAAATAAATAAATAAGAATTTTAATAATATGTTTAAACAACAAATAATTAAATGAAATATAATAAATAATGATTTAAATAATAATAATAATAATAATAAATAAATAAAAAAAATTAATCTAAATAAATAAAATTATTAACCTTTCTTCCAAACCGACATCATCATTAAAAATAAATTTCCCTCTAAAATTACTATATATATCTTTACTTCTTTGCCCTAAATTCTCAAAAAATTTCAAAGATCATTGAGCATTTACCCCTGATGATGGACTCACTTATGAAGTCCAAAATGTTGGGTTAAAATACTCATAACAGGTTATTCCTCCACTTTGAAAATATCTATAAATATCATTTCATTTCGCTTTGTAATCATGCCAATCCCTCATTGAGTTAAACTGTTATTTCCAGAAAAATGGTGTTAGAATATTGAAAATATGCATAAACATATAATATTATATGCAAACCATAACTTTACTAATTTAACACCCTCTCCATCATAAAAAAAAAATTAATCAACAGAAGAAAAGAGACCACAAAGCAGAGGATATTTCCAAGAGTATTGGTTTGAGTTACCATCACCAACCTAAAAAAAATCTAGGACTGGAGATGCTACAAAAAAAAAAAAAATGTTTGACCTCTGAGAGCTTTGAATAGAAAAATAAATACATGACCTGATGGTTTAATAAGGGGTTTATGGTGTTTAACACATCATGCGAGTAATGAAGGGTTATATATCTGTCTTTATTGAGAGTTTTAGAAACTACTATAGCATGGCACACTATAGTCAGGAAATAAATGGTAAGGATCAACCCAACTATATGGAAAACTACACAGGTATATAGCTAAATGGCCACATAATTTATACAAATCCTTATTTAACTCTTTGGGTGTTGAGGAAATTGTTGGCTTATTATTTCTCCATGCAAAGAAAGGAAATAGTGAAGACAAATTGGATAGTGGAGGGAGTGGTGGTGCTTGAATACATTATAAAAGGGGATGATATGTAAAGAAATCATGCCTACATTATAAAGAGCCTATGATTGACCTTTTTCTAAGAGCATTGTTTGGGATTATCTCCTTTAGATTGTAGATGTTGGAGATTTAAATTTTTTGTGATTCACATTGATAAGGAAATGTGCTTAAGCATTGGAAGTCCCAAATGTGAATGGATATGCTCCAAATGAGAATGTATGTGTCCTGAATGAAAATGATATGCTCCAAATGAGAATTTCTACGCTCCAAATGAGAATATTCGTGTCCAGAATGAGAATCGATATGTAAATGGTTGTAGTATAATTTTAAAAATTATCCATATTTCCATTTGTAGTGTCATTTATAAAATTATCTCCACCATTATGGTGAAAATGATAAAACCAATTTTTCCCAGTCTCATAGCTCCAAAACAAAATAGTTTTGTTGAAGGCTTCCAAATTTTGGATGGAATCATCACTTCCCGAGAAGTTTCCCTCTCTCTTAACAAACTTAAATTTCTTGGTATGTTGATCAAGCTATAATTAACCAAAGCCTATGATCCCCTTAGTTGGTCCTACCTCCATAGTATCTTGAAGGCTTATGGTCTTGATTCCAGATGGATTAGTTGTGTCTCCTCCCTCATTTCTTCGATGGTATTTTTGATCATAATCAATGGATCCACTTCTAAAACCTTTAATCCATCTAGAAGTATTAGGAAAGGACATCCCATGCCTCCCTTTACTTTCATCATGGATGTAGAAGGCTTGGGAAGATATATCAAATCGGCCTCCCAATTATCTCATCTCAAAGGCCCTCATCTATGGGGTAATGGGTTAATGGTTAATGGGTTAATGGGTTAATGGTTAAGCGGTAAGAGTTTAGGGGTTAAGGGGTGAAGGGGTTAGGGGTTTAGGTGTTAGTGGTTTAGGGGTTTAAGGTTTTAGAGGTTTAGGTTTTTGGGGGTTAATTGGGTTAGGGTTTTAGGGGTTTAGGCGTTAAATGGGTTACGGGTTGGGAATTAGGGCTTAGGGGGTTAAGGGTTAGACGTTTAGGGCTTACAGGGTTAAATAGGTTTAGGGGTTTAGAGGTTTAGGGGGTTAGGGGAGTTAGCAGTTAAGGATTTTAGGGGTTTGGAGTTAAGGGGTTAAGGGGTTAGATTTTTAGGGGGTTAAATGGGTTAGGTGTTTAAAGGTTTAGGGGCTTAGGGGATTTAGCAGCTAAGGATTTTAGTGGTTAGGGGTTAAAGGGGTTAGGGGTTAGGTTTTGGGGGTTAGGGTTTGGGGGTTAAATGGGTTAGGTTTTTAGGGGTTTAGGGGGTTAAATGGGTTAGGGTCAGTAATTAGGGTTTAAGGGGTTAGGGGTTAAATTTTTAGGGTTTAGGGAGTTAAATGGGTGAGGGGTTATAGCCATTTATTAGGTGAACAAGGAATAATCTAATTGTAGTAACCATAACTTGGTCAAGTTGTTATAGTCAAGGCAAGACTTGGTTGGGTTCCCAAGTTCCAAAATATTAAGGGTAATTGTGAGGGAATGAGAACTAAGGAGTGTTAGTGTGTGCCAAGGAATGAAAAGGCATGCTAACACATGCTAGAAAGTATCAATGGATGTTGAGGATTGTTAGGGAGTGCCAGGACATTGCAAGGGAGAACTAGGTCAAAATGCATGGAAATGAATGAATAAGAGTGTGTGCCAAGTAGTGTCAACGAAATCCAAGTGTCTCAAGGATAAAGTATGTTAGGGGAAGGCTGGAATAAGACTTGTAGGAGGTAAGCCTATGGTTACATAAAGGGTTGCACAAAATAGTTTTAGACAAAGGAAAACTTTGGGTTGGGCACAACATTTATTTTCCAATGACTTGGTTGGGTTCCCAAGTCACAAAAAAAGTAAGGTTATCTATGACGACATGAAAGCTAAGGAATGTAACCAAGGTGTGTGAGGGAATTCCTAGAAGTAAAAACACATGTTAGGCAGTTCCAAGGCATGATAGGCATGCCAAGATGTGGCAGGTGCCAGGGTGTGGCATGAATACATGCTAGGGAGTGTGAGGGCCAAGTGTCAAGGAAACACAAGGGAGCACTAGTTTAAAATTCATGGAAATGAAGTATTAGCCAGTTCCAGGTGTGCTAAGAAGGGAGTGACACAGTATTCTAGGAACTGCCAAGGCAGGTTAGAGTGCTAGGGAAGCATACAAAGATGTTCCAAGTTCCAAGGTGTGCCAATGCGTGCTAAGGAGTGTTAGGGAGTGCCAGGAAAACATAACATAGCACTAGGTCAAAATTAATAAATGAATGAATAAGAGTGTGTGACAGGGAGTGTTAGTGAGTTTTAGGTGTTGAGATTCAGCAGGATGATGAGCTTAATGAAAAGAGTCGCCTTCACTAAGTGGGCCCACAGGCTATTTTTGGCGCAAGTCTATTTTTAGACATGGAGACCATATTTCAGAAGTTGCAGGATGATATTTGTGGATGGTTGGTCAAGTTGGAAAAATAGATGGATTTCTATTTTTAGACATATTGGGCAAAGTCTATTCATAGATTGCTGATCTAAAAATAGAAGTGTCGATTATTATTAGCTCTTAATAATAATTAGACCTTAAATAACAACTTATTCTCTTGGAGCACTTAATTTCAGTTAACAGGTGTCGTAGATCAGCTAGCTGAAGGAATTACACAATTACTAGGGTTTATTGGTGTTCATGCATAGAGGACTCAAGTGGCAGAGTTATGATGGAGTTGGTGAAATATTTCATGGAGTTTGTTTCAGTTTAACTACATCCTTGGAGTTAAACTCAATTGAACTAATTGTGTCTATTTCTAACTGATTGATACATTAGTGGGAGTGGAGTGAATTAATTAGTTAAATTAATTCACAAATAATAACTCATTAATCAAATTAATGGAGACAACGGTTAACTACTTGCATGGGAGTTCTAGTGGAGACTTAATGGAGAGATAGGTGAAAGGGCCATGTGACTATCAGTTGTGACTATGTTGATGCATCCAATGTATCACACATCCATTGGAGATTCCAATGAGGGTTGCGCAATCAAGGCAAGGGTAATTTGAATTCATTCAGAGCTATTCAAATCAGGGTCAACCCAAATAAATCTGATTTGGGGGTTCCACTGCAACAACATTTTCCCCACAACAAGCACAAGATCAAGCCAACATGTGTGATGTGTGCGTTTAAAGAGATGGATAGGTAGGTTTACCCTTACGAGAACATGGCACCTTAAAATCTGACCATGATTACCAAGTGCAAGCATTTGCGAAATGGAATTATGAGTGGAACCTTTTCCAGAAGAGATTATTCATTTACATTACAATATATACAACATGCAGTTAGTGTTCCATCCATGTTAGCGCACACACTTGATGGTATCAATCCTTAAACTGGTACAAAAAAAATGATTTTATATATTCACATACGGGACAGTCACAAAATGTAAACAAAATCACATACTTATAGAAATCCTCAACCAGGAATATGCTACATTGCTTCTTAATGTCCTTTCAACTAGGTAGGCATCAATGAAAATCATTACAATGGGTTAAGGGGATCTAAGAGAGAATTATGTAAGGAGTTCCTTCTAGGTAAAGGTCGTTGGTATTACTATTGTTAAATGGGGTGGCCTACAAGGATACAATGGTAGCTACTGATGCAAGAGCATAATTTCAACAATTTATTTCAAAATTTGTATTTGTCCTCCATAAGGTCTTAGAGATTTATAGAAGAGGAAGTTGGTTTCCTTGTTTCCCTATAATTTTGTAGAATTTCTAACTTCATATTTGGGATAGGAAATTTTAGTAACTTTAGGCATAATTTAAGATGTTTTTTTGTTTTTATTTTTAAGGCCTCCTAGTCATTAGGAAAGTTGAGTCTTATGATTAGGATTACTTCTGGCATCCTATGTATTTTTAAAACTCCAATACACCAAGGAAAACATGTGGAGGACATCTGGGGGAAATGTGATTGTCCATGAAATGTAGATCGGATTTGGGGAACTTGTAGCTCTTTTCCTCGAACCCTACTAGTTCTTAGAGGTTATATTTGGAGTGATTAGAAGGAAAAAGCATAATATGCCCAAGAATATTAGCATTGGAGCACCTATGGTTTGGGATAAAGGATAAGGGGTTCTAGGAGTTAATGGGTTTAAGGGTTTAGGAGCAAGGGGTTAAGGGTAAAGGGTAAAGGGTTAGGGCTTATGGGATTTAGAGGTTAGGGGGTTTAAGGGTTAGAGGTTAATGGCTTAGTGGTTAAGGGATTTAGGGGTTAATATTAACCATCGAAGGCTTACATGTCAAGGGATTTAGGGGTTAAGTGCCTAAGGGTTATGTTATTTAGGTGTCAGAAGGTTAAGGGGTTAGGGGTTAATGAGTATAGGGGTTAGGGTTTATGGGTTAAGGTTCAAGGTTTAAGAGGATATGGGATTAGGGTTTATGGTGTTCAAGGATTCTAAGTTAGTGGTTAGCGGTTAAGGGGTTAATGGCTTTGGGTTTAAGGGATCAAGGGGTTAATTTATCATGAGTTATGGCTGTAGGGATTAAGGGATTGTGCCTTTGGGGTTAAAGGGATAGGGACTTTAGTAGTTATGGTTTAAGTGCGTATGGGTTGTGATAATGTGGCCCCTAATCCCCTTTTCACAACTATTGGGGGTTCCCCTATCAATTTCTCTCATTGCCTTACCTATAGGTCCCCTAGCCCCTACACCATAAGGCCCTAAGGCTCCTTCTCATTCTCTAATGTTAGGATTATAGATCTCAGTAAACCATTCTCGAACCTCTCAATTCTACCCATCCATGCTACCCTTATGTCCCCTTTCCCCGCTCAATGCACAAAAAGACCCCCCTCCCCCAAAATTCATGAGAATTGAACATTTGGAGGCGATCATTTAACAAAAAATTCACAACTACTCCATTTATAATGGTGTCTTGGAGCTATTAGATGTCATTTAATTGAGCTAAAATCATAGGTGAGAGCAATGCATAGCTCACTAAAGGTGTATCAAGAGACTATTAGTCTATTGGATATAGAATTTGACTCCTTTTTTGTAACTTAGCGAAATGGAAAAGATGTGGAGACAATCTCCATTATTCTTCTTTCACCAGGCCATGTAAAATAAATGAAGCAAATAGTATCAACCCCTTGGAGAAGGAAAGTTGAGAACAATAATTAGCTTGAATAAACAAAGAATCCAATGATTTAAGCTTAGAGGGGTCTCCCTTTGTAAAAAATCATCCATAAGCTTGTTAGAGTTAGCATGAATCTTTACTAGAGGTTGAGTAGTCTTCACATCACCAACCACATCCAATAGAAACGTACCAACCCCTACAATAAAAATGATGTCTCCAAATAAGGTGTAGTTAATACCAACAATATCACCTTATGAATCTATTACAATATGATTTGGAAAGTATGTTTCCATACATGTGTGAAAGAAAAAATCCATTTGGTTAGCAAAAGGAAGTCTTTTTTAAGACCTCCAGAAACCCCCTTGAAGGAGACAAGAAGGGTTTGAAACCATATAATACAATTCGATTTATGAACCCTATTTCCGATGTTTTATATGCATGTGTTTGTTCACTCGGTTTGACATGTGATAGAAAATATATGAAGCCTTTTTTTCCACATAACATCTTCTTAGATATCATGTTGCTAAGAATGAAGTGTCTAGATTAGAGTTAAAGTTCCTATTTTAGTTTGTTGTCTTTTTTTGTCTTTTAAAGTACAAATCTTTCTGGTATATTGTGCTAAGGTAGTTTGGCTTTCAAATATTAAACGAATATGTGAGCTAATTATATAAGAAAATATTGTAATATTTGAAATAACATGATGAACTATTTAGCACAATTTATGGTGTTGGATTGATTGAGATGTTTATTTTTGGATGGATGGATGTACATCTCTTTAGCCAATAGAAAAAACTCATTAAGCATTGTTGAAAGTATGTTATTGACATGTTGAAGCGCCATTGAGACTTAGAGGTAGAAGATTTAGACTTGTATGTTTTCACCTATCTGGGTGTGATGATACCTTGTGGAGGTAAGAAAAATTTCCATTTTTTAAAATTTTGGATATATTCTATACGCTCTTGAGAGAATTTCAACCTTTTAAATGAAACTACAAACAAATGTACATCCATGCAATAATTACTAATTGATTTGGGGGTGACTCAAAAAATTTTAGCATGTTGGCTTGTTGAATTTGTTAGTAATTTAATTAGGGCTTGATAAATTTGTAAGCTTCAGTGGGATTTATTGCAGTTTTATGTGTTTTAGAGAAGCTAGTTTGGAGTGGTGGTTGTTCTTTCTTTATTGAATTTGATTTCTTTGGTTCTTCTTCTTGTGCATGCCCACTGTGGTATATTCTCGTTAGTGGTTAAGGGTTTGGGGATTGGGGGCTTAAGGGTTAGGGGCATAATGAATTAGTATTTAAGGGATTAGGGATTGGGGTTAGGGGAATAATGAGTTAGTGGTTAAGGGGTTATGGATTGGGGGTTTAGGCATTAGGGTATTTAGGCGCATTTAGGGGTTAGAGGAATAATGAGTTATTGTTTAAGGGATTAGGGATTGGGGGCTTAGGTGTTAGGGGATTTAGGCATAGTTAGTGGTTAGGTGAATAATGAGCTAGTGGTTAAGGGATTAGGGATTAGGGGCTTAGGGCTTAGTGGATTCAGCAGTTAAGGATTTTAGGGGTTAGAATTGAGGGGTTAATGGGTTACTGGTTAAGCGTTAACGGTTTAGGGGTTTACGGGTTAAGGGATTAGGGGTTTAGGTGTTAGTGGTTTAGGGGTTTAAGGGTTTAGAGGTTTAGGGTTTAGGAGTTAAATGGGTTAGGGTTTTAGGGGTTTAGGGGGTTAAATGGGTTAGGGGTTGGTAATTAGGGCTTAAGGGGTTAGGGGTTAAGGGTTAGACATTTAGGGTTTACAGGGTTAAATGGGTTTAGGGATTTAGAGGTTTATGGGGTTAGGGGATTTAGCAGTTAAGGATTTTAGGGGTCAGGGGTTAAGGGGTTAATGGGTTAGAGGTTAAGGGATTAGAGGTTTAGGGGGTTAAATGGGATAGGGGTTAAGAGGTTTAGGGGGTTAGGGGATTCATCAGTTAAGTATTTTAGGGGTTAGGGGTTAGGGTTTGGGGGTTAAATGGGTTAGGGTTTTAGGGGTTTACGGGTTAAATGGGTTAGGGGTCGGGAATTAGGGTTTAAGGGATTAGGGGTTAAGGGTTTAGGGGGTTAAATGGGTTATGGATTTAGCATTTAGGGGGTTAAATGGGTGAGGGGTTATAGTCATTTATTAGGTGAACAAGGCATAATCTAGTTGTAGTAACCGTAACTTGGTCAAGTTATTATATTCAAGGCAAGACTTGGGTGGGTTCCCAAGTTCCAAAAAAGTAAGGGTAATTGTGAGGGCATGATAACTAAGGAGTGTCAATGCGTGCCAAGGAATGAAAAGGCATGCTAACACATGCCAGAAAGTATCAATGGATGTTGAGGACTGTTAGGGAGTGCCAGGACATTGCAAGGGAGAATTAGGTCAAAATGCATGGAAATGAACGAATAAGAGTGTGTGCCAAGTAGTGTCAACGAATTCCAAGTGTCTCAAGGATAAAGTGTGTTAGGAGAAGGTCAGAATAAGACTTGTAGGAGGTAAGCCTATGGTTACATAAAGGGTTGAAAAAAGTAGTTTCAGACAAAGGGAAACTTTGGGCTGCGCACAACATTGATTTTCCAATGACTTGGTTGGGTTCCCAAGTCACAAAAAAATCAAGGTTATCTATGACGACATGAAAGCTAAGGAATACCAAGGTGTGTCAGGGAATTGCTAGAAGTACTAAGACATGTTAGGCAATTCCAAGGCATGATAGGCATGCCAAGATGTGGCAAGTGCCAGGGTGTGGCATGAACACATGCTAGGGAGTGTGAGGGCCAAGTGTCAGCGAAACGCAAAGGAGCACTAGTTTAAAATGCATGGAAATGAAGTATAAGCCAGTTCCAGGTGTGTTAAGAAGGGAGTGACACAGTATTCTAGGAAGTGCCAAGGCATGTTAGAGTGCTAGGGAAGCATACAAAGTTGTTCCAAGTGCCTAGGTGTGCCAATGTGTGCTAAGGAGTGTTAGGGAGTGCCAGGAAAACATAACAAAGGCGCACTAGGTCAAAATTCATAAATGAACGAATAAGAGTGTGCGGCAAGGAGTGTTAGCGAGTTCTAGGTGTCTCGAGGAGGGAGTGACATGGTATGATAGAAAATACTAAGTCATGTTATGGTGTCAGGGCGACATGCATCCAAGATTTTATATATTCACATACGGGACAGTCACAAGATGTCAATAAAATCACATACTTATCGAAATCCTCAACCAGCAATATGCTACATTGCTTCTTAATGTGCTTGCAACTAGGTAGGCATCAAAGACAATCATTGCAATGGGTTAAGGGGATATAAGAGAGAATTATGTAAGGAGTTCCTTCTAGCTGGTAAAGGACATTGGTATTGCTATTGTTAAAGGGGGTGGCCTATAAGGATACATTGGTAGCTATTGATGCAAGAGCATAATTTCAACAATTTATTTCAAAATTTGTACTTATCCTCCATAAGGTCTTAGGCATTTTTGGAAGAGGAAGTTGGTTTCCTTGTTGCCCTATAATTTTGTAGAATTTCTAATTTCATATTTGGGATAGGAAATTTTAGTAATTTTAGGCATAAGTTAAGATATTTTTTTTATTTTTAAGGCCTCCTAGTCATTAGGAAAGCTGAGTCTTATGATTAGGATTACTTGTGGCATCCTATGTATTTTTCAAACTCCAATACACCAAGGAAAATATGTGGAGGACATTTGGGGGAAATGTGATTGTCCATGAAATGTAGATCGGATTTCGGGAACTTGTAGCTCTTTTCCTTGGACCCTACTCGTTCTTAGAGGTTTTATTTGGAGTGGTTAGCAGGAAAAAACATAATATGCCCAAGAATATTAGTGTTGGATCAGTTATGGTTAAAACACGAGATTCAAAGTTCAAATCCCCTTGAGTTTCCAACCAAAAAAGTAATATTTTTTTATCTATTTATTTATTAAATTTTTAGAATGTGTTTTAGTGAAAAAATAAAAATATAATATAAAAGAAATAAATATGACATGATTAAATTTCATGTAGTTTGAATATCTATTTTCAAAAATAAAAAATATAATTTTATCCACTATCCACTTATGGATATTTCAATGCAAACTTCCCAATGCTAATGATTTTGTCTTAATTCCTTACTATATTAAATGGGTTTCTCCTTAATTTTCATTGTCTTAAGTCGCCATTGTCTTAAATATAAAGTTTTGTCTTAAATATTTTTGTCTCAAAGTGCTTTTGTCTTAAATATAAATTTTGTCTTAAAATATTTTTGTGTCAAATTTCTTTTGTCTTAAAATATATTTGTCTCAAACTTCTTTTGTCTTAAATATAAATTTTTGTCTTAAAATATTTTTGTCTCAAATTCGTGTCGTCTTAAATATAAATTTTTTCTTAAAATACTTTTGTCTTAAATTTTTTGTCTCAAATTGTTTTTGTCTTAAATATTTTTGTCTCAAATCTGTTTTGTCTTAAATATAGAATTTTGTCTCAAAATATTTTTGTCTCACACTATTTTTGTCTTAAATTTTATATTTAAGACAATTCAATTGATATTAAATTTTAATATAAAATAACTAAAATAAAAAGTGGCTTTTTAAGACAAAAGATTTCTTTTGTCTTAAACAAATGTCTTATAGTAGTGTGTTATAGATGGTGATAGTAATGAATCGCATATCAGCTTAAGCAGGTAATGATGGCATGTTATATCCATAAGTAACATCTAATCAAATGTCATGTATTAGTATTCATTAGGGACAAGCTTAACTCTATACCATAGCTTAATGGAAGCTAGTACTCTTCATATCAATCAATGGAGATCTAAGGTGTGATTAGTAATGAAGTAAGATATAGAGGTAATAAAAGTACTTATAAAGCTCATATAAGATGTAACTAATACTATAATGGTGCTCATACTAACCCTGTATCATCATGTTCATCAGTAATAGCCTATATATGATATCCCAGGAGTTGAGGTGAAATAGATAAGTTAATGACACTAATCTAATTTGGTAACTAGCTATTCCAATATAGCTAAAGTATGATTAGGTAGGCTCTTTCACATACTCTTCATATCAATAAATGAAGATGTAAGGTGTGATCAATAATGTAGTAAGATATAAAGGTAATGAGAGTAATCATAAAACTCATATAAGATGTAACTAATACTGTAATGGTGCTCATACTAACCCTGTATCATCATGTTCATTATTAATGGCCTGTATATGATATCCCAGGAGTTGAGGTGAAATAGATAAGTTAATGACACTAACAGAATTTGGTAACTACCTATTCCAATACAACTAAAGTAAGCTTAGACAAGCTCTTTCACATACTCTTCATATAAATAAATGGATATGTAAGGTGTGATTAGTAATGCAGTAAGATATAGAGGTAATGAGAGTTATCATAAAGCTCATATAAGATGTAACTAATACTGTAATGGTTCTCATACTAATCCTATATCATCATGTTTATCAGTGATAGCTCATATATTATATCCCAGGAATTAAGGTGAAACAACTAAGTTAAAGACACCAATCGAATATGGTAACTAGCTATTCCAATACAGGTAAAGTAAGCTTAGATAAGTTCTTTCACATACTCTTCATATCAATCAATGGAGATTTAAGGGGTGATCAGTAATGCAGTAACATACAGAGGTAATAAGAATAATCATAAAGCTAATATAAGATGTAACTAATAATGTAATGGTGCTCATACTAACACTGTATCATCATGTTTATCAGTAATAGCTCGTATATGATATTCCACGAATTAAGGTGAAACAACTAAGTTAATGACACCAATAAAATATGGTAACTATTTATTCCAATACAGGTAAAGTAAGCTTAGATAAGCACTTTCACATATTATTCATATCAATTAATGGAGATGTAAGGTGTGATCAGTAATGGAGTAAGATATAGAGGTAATAAGAGTAATTATAAAGCTCATATAAGATGTAACTAATATTGCAATGGTGCTAATCGTAGCCCTATATCATCATGTTTATCAATAATAGTGCATATATGATATCCTAGGAATTAAGGTGGAATAGCTAAGTTAATTGCACCAATCGAATATGGTAACTAGTTATTCCAATAAAGCTAAAGTAAGCTTATACAAGCTCTTTCACATACTCTTCATATCCATCAATGTGGATGTAAGGTGTGATCAATAATGCAGTAAGATATAGAGGTAATAAGAGTA
Source organism: Pinus albicaulis (assembly GCA_034641835.2). Classification (NCBI taxonomy): domain Eukaryota; kingdom Viridiplantae; phylum Streptophyta; class Pinopsida; order Pinales; family Pinaceae; genus Pinus; species Pinus albicaulis. The sequence continues at coordinate 1,550,302,414 of CM076578.1, read as the reverse complement.
ATCAAAAAGCTCATATAAGATGTAACTAATACTATAATGGTGCTCATACTAACCATGTATCATCATGTTTATTAGTAATAGTAATAGTAACAAAAAGCTTGGTCGAATTAATTTCAAAACTTCGGCCGAAATTTCTAAAACTTCGGTCTAAATTCCTAAAAGTTCAGCCACACTGTTGGGAAAATCAAAATTTCGAACGCGTTTCTCACGAAAGTGTAACCCAGATTTGCATTTTTACCCATATAAACAAACTTTTGACATTTCCGTGGGTTCCCCCCTTTCCCTAGTAGTGTCTAATATGTTTATGGAGGACTTTGAATCTAAATTTGTGTCCTCATCTCTATTCCAGCCTAAGCTTTAGAAAAAATTTGTGGATGGCACTTGTGTCATTTGGTCTCATGGTCGAGAAAAGTTGGAGCTCTTTTTCTAGCATCTTCACAATCAATATAGTTCCATAAAGTTTACTATGGAAATTGAAATCGATGACAACATCTCTTTCCTCGATGTTCTTATTTCAAAGAGAGATGATAGTACTTACTCCCACCAGCTTTTTTGGAAGAAAACTCACATAAAACAATATCTTCGTGCAAATTTGCATCATTTACACACTAAAAAGCTAGTTTTTCTCAACACCTTAGCCACTCGGACGTTACGCGTTTTTTATTAAAACCACCTCAATGATGAAAAAACCCATCTACTTATTGTTCATAATAAGAATAGTAATAGTAAGGAACAATTTATTAAAGCCTTCCTTAAGGCTAAAAAGGGTCCTAGGATTAAAAAATATTTTAAAGATCAGTTTTCAGGGGTGCATATTTTGTTTAATCAAGGAACCACACACAACATTGCTAAGATCCTGAAGAAGCATAAGGTTCCTTCAAAATTTAGGCCCCTAAACACTATTCAAGGCTCCCTAAGATTAGTGAAGGGCCCTAATAGCCCTAAAGATGGGAATAATGTCTATGTCATTCCTTGCTCCTGTCAGACTCTGTTACATTGGTGAAATTGGACACTTCATTAATTAAAGGATTCACGAGCATGCAAATAACATCAAACGTGGAAGGTCTCGCTCCTCTGGTTTGGTAGAACATGCTGAAAGGACAAAATATCACATTTGCGTTGAAGAGGCAAGGGTCATTGCCAGGATTTATCATTTTCATCACCATAAGTTTAGGAAGGCCTGGAAATTGAAAGAAGACGTATCAATCTGAATAGAGACAACGGTTAACAATGGTTAGACTATTAGCAGGGGTTGGATCCCTACATTGTATTATTAAGTTCTTATAATATTTATATATGTATTTATTAATATTATTATTATTATTATTATTAATCAGAATTTTTTATTTATTTATTAGTCTTTTTTTTCACCATATTATTTTGTTTTTGGATTTATATTAAAAATTTGAGTTAATTCATTAGCTTGATTTATATTTATATTTTATTTATTTATTTATTTTCAATTTCTTATTATTATTTTTAGTTTTATGGCTTAGAATAGTTAAATTTGACTTTATAATTTTTATTTTGTTTCTTTCTTTATTATTTATTTATTTATTTTCATTTTCTAATTATAATTTTTCAATTGTATTCTTTAGAATAATTAAATGACTTTTGATTAAAATAATAATATTAATAGAATTAATTTAAATCTTTATTTATAGCTAATTTGCATCTATTACTTTATTTTAATTAAAGTAAGTATTATATTCCAACCCCAAAAAAATATCTCTTTTAATCTATTTAATCTAATATCTAAAAAAACCTCTCAACATTTATAATATGGATTATAGAACCGAGATATATATATATATATATATATATATATATATATATATATATATATATATATATAACAAACCTCCCCCAATAATTAAATTAATGCATTAAATTTAGTGTAAAACCCGCCTAACTATTAGTTTCTATAATATAAAATTAATATTTTTCAAAATAATCGGTGACCATGAGAGGTAAAGTTATTAAAGTGACGTTGGCAGTGACTGTTCCTAGATTCACGAAGGTGACGTTGGCAGTGACCTCATCAATAGTTAAAACCATACGTCCATAAAGCTTTAGTCAGAATGAAATTTATATTTTCATTTTTGAAAATCTTTTTAAAAACACGAATGGCCAATATGGAGAAGCGGGATAGGGACACCAGAGTGGAAAGTTTGATTAACTTGCCGACAACTTTCATTATATGATTAGTTGGAATGGGAAACGTGACGGTGGGGGACTACCGACTTCGTGCGCAAACGACAAAAGATGGAACATGCTTTGTAGCTTCTCCGTCGCTGCAAGAGACGTCTCTGATCTGGCCATCCTACTCAACTTTCTTGTCCTGTTTTAAATTTTCCCTCAATTTTCTTCCTACGCTCCATTATGGGTTGCCTTTATAAAGGACGGGTAGATGGCAGAGGGCAACCAAGCCCGAGGGTTCGATTTTGCTTCGACCCGGAGCGGCCAGTGTCATCTCAGAATCTGCGCAAACCCTCTCACTGTAATGCCTTAGAGAGTATTACGCCGCCATGGCCGATACTATATATATATCTCGTCCATATCGTCCATGGCGGAAGAGATTATCATATTATTAGTAGTAAGTTGTGGAAACTTAGTTTTTTCTTTAGTTGAAAAAAAAATGTTGTGAGAACTGAAGTTACAAAGATTTGTAATAAACATTAAGTAGCAAGTTTGCAAAAAAAATTGGAATAAAGTGCTAGATCTGCAATTCTATGTTTATGTAAAATTTACTTTTACATCTGGTTTTCAATAACGTTATTTCTAGGCCATGAGCCTGGGAATGTATTTAGTATGGCTTATGGCTCACCTAACCATTCTGTTGGTCGATGCATTGTCATTATATTGTTTTATAGCTAACTCAATACTACTGTGGTGAGATATATCAGCATTAATGGCGTCATATTACATGTCTTTGATACAAAGATGCCGTCATATTACGTTTTAATTCTGCAACTTCTTACAAAGTTAGAATGGAGTTCTCCCAAAACTCAACTTTAGAATCCACTTTTACGTGGATATCTACAGAAATAAAGAGGAAAACAATTGCAGCTAGGCCCGTTTTGTCTAACTATATGATAATTTTGTTTCGTCTAATTCGATAAATTTTTTAAAGCATTTTATCTTTTGTTAAAATCATTTTATTTCAGTAAATTTGTTTTGCATTTATTGGTTATTCTCTGGTCGCCTTTCAGCGACCCACAGGAGCCCAGGAGCCCAGGTTACCAGGTTGATTTATTGAGATAAAAGTGATAATTAATTTTACTGTTCTAATTTGGAAAATTTTGAAAAAATGTGATGTTTTAGAAAGCAAAAATATATACTTATCATTTAAATTTAATTTTAAAATTTTGAAAATATATTTTTAATATTTTAAAAATCAAAAAAATAAAATTTACTATTTTATCTAAAGATTTTGAAATTATAATTTTATCGATGTCCAAAAATAGAAAAATCATACCTTTTATTTTAGTTTGAAAATTTTAGACACATATAAATAACCCTCATGTCAAAAATGAACACTAAATAGGACTGAATAGTTGTTGCTTTTATGAAAATTTTAAAATGGCAAAACCAATTTTTTAAAGGGAAAAAGTTGTATTTAAGAGTAACCAGCCATGTGAAAATGAGCAACCAGATAACTGTTGCTTTTATGTCATCCCAGAACAGCATTAAGGCAGTCGTAAAAAATGTGAAATGATGGATGATACGATGTATTCCATCTGCAAATATAGTTTCTAACCTTAAATCAAAATACAGTTTTGTTATAAAATAATATAATTCATGTTATATATATATATAATAGATTTGCTAATTTTAGATTTACAAGATATTATATGGAGGGATTGAATTTTTTAAAATATAATTTTTTTATATAAATATTTTATTTAAAAAAAACTTGTATTTTGAGGAATTTGATCTCTTTAAGTATATGATAGATTTAAGATCGTTCCGTACTTATATATATATAAACTTTTTTTTGTATGAAAGAAATTGTTCATATCTTAGTGATCAACAAGACACACTTCACATGTCAAGTCTATGTTGAGTATAGAAGGAATGAGGTGTATCTCTTCATATTGAGAATATATAATTGATTTTTTTCTTCCTTTTAAATGTTGTACATACGTAGACATATACATATATAGTAGCACAATCATATAAATTAAATGGAAACAAAGCCCAAGGGGCACAACTCAATTGGAGATTTCCATGTTATGAAGTATTGTATAAAGCATGAGATTCAAAGTCCAAAAGCCTATGGGTCAAACCAACAAAAAATACATGGAACACAATTCTTAACTATGAATATTTACCCCCATTTAACCATGGAGAAAGAATTTATCAACTTAATGTGAAATTTTTATACTTAGACACGTACTAAATGTAAAAATAACCTCTCATAAAATAAGAAACTTTCTATTTACAATAGTTTTCTATGGAAAACACTTGAGTTTGGGACTATGTTGTTAGTAAGTGGGAAAACTAAGAACATTGAAGGCTGCCAAGATTAAATTTTTAAAATAGTAAATCCTATCCTCATCTACCACATACAAAAGCTCTTCAATTTGGTAGTGAAGAAAGACTTCTCTAAGTCTTGGATTCATAGCCTCATTTACCCATCTTTAAAGGTGGTTATAAAATCATTCCCTATAATTATAGGACCATTATGATTAGCCAAGTTTTAACCAAGCTATATGGAATTATTTTGGAAAGAAAAATTAACCCATAATTAGAGAACCATGATAAAAGAGGTGAATGCCAAACTAGGTTTGCAAGATAACATTTAATTGTGGACCACCTTGTTACTCTCAATATCATCGTGGAGGAGTGTTGCAATAATAAAACTGATCTCTTCTATTATTTTGTTTGACTTTGGAAATGGTTTTGACATTGTTCCCAAGACAAACCCATAAAAGAAGATGGAAAATATACTTGTTCTCTCAAGTTGAGGGTTATTATGACAAGATTGTATGCGAATGTTATTGTCAAGTTTAGGACAAATGGGGTTGGTTGGAATAAATTAACTATAATGAAAGATTCATGGAATAGTTTCCCTTATTCCCTATCCTTTTTGGAATATACATTGATAAACTAGAAGAGTGTTTGGAAGATGTACATTGTTTTGGCCTACCACTCACTAGTATAGTCATAAATCTTCCCTTTTATGCTCAGGAGTCATTACGATTTTGGGGGAAAACTATGAATCCTCTGAGATCTTTGTTCCAAGGAGGGTATGATTATTAATACTGGAAAAACAAAATTAATGGCAATCAAACTCAAAGATATCTCATATGGTATTCTCATATATGATAATGACATGGAGGAAATTACTTCATACAAATATCTTGGAATCAACATGCATCATAAGCTAAACTGAATTATAGGAAAGAGAAAATGTTAAATAGTAGATGAAAATCTTATTATGGCCTTGAAAAACATGTATGTCAACATAAATTTAGATACGAGATGAAAAAAAAAACTTATGTTTGAGACTCTTATCACACCCATTATTTTATATGGATGTGAAGTCTATGGTTGCAACATCACTGAAGAGTTGTGGAGGAAGATAGGATGAATCAAAAATTTGTTTGTAACATACAATCTCTCGATTAAAGGAAATACACCATATCATATCCTCCTAACTAAGAAAATCCTTTTCCCCATCGAAAGCATTCCTATGACTATGTATATTATGTATAAGAAAAAATTCAACAACATTGAATACAAAGGATTTCATACAATTTCTTATAACTTTATCCAATAAGGGGAAAGACATAATGATGTGTGGTATTAGATAAACTATTTCTTTTTTAGGTGAAATTTATATTGCATGAAAAAACTTGAAATTAAATTAAGAGAAAAAATTTTCTTGCTACTATCTCACTAGAGAGACCCAACCATAACTATTAAAATACTACCATAGAGAGGATAATGAAACCAAAAAATAAGGGAAACCACAAAATTCAAAGTATATTTAGGGTCATGTCTTGAGATACACCATCTAGAAAGAATAAAAACATAAGTCACATAGAAAAAATAAATTATAAGGCTACTCTAAGGTATCTAAATTAGAGACAAAAATCAGAAAAATCTCCTTCCAACCTTTGTGAGTAGTTCCCACCACTCGAGGGATACAAAGGTGCTACTCTATGCGATCTAATATGTGGTCCAAGGTTCTTATATGACAGTGAAGGTACCCCTAATGAATGGAGGACATCCTCTTTGTTCTCTTTCCTATCTACCAAAATTGACCCCAATAAAAACTTTATCAATGAGTATAGGTCAATTGTTTGCATGTATTTTCTAAAACAACACTTGGTGGGCCATGTATCATGGATTCATTTATCCCATTCTACCAATACCTCAATGTCTGAGATTTGGTATCTATATGTGGATTCTTCTCCATAATATTGTGTAATTTCCTCCTGAATAGATTTTAGTGTTAGGTCCCATTATCATCCAACAAAGTCCTAAAATTGATGGGGAATTACAGTGTGTCTTCCTTTTCCTTTCTCTTAATAGTATAATCCCCCCCTCAACCCGTGCTTGATAATGTGGCAATAAGGTGGGGGATAAATTATCAGTAGTCGAAAAGAAGGAGAGAAGAAAATAGTTTATCTCTAAATCATTCAGAGGTTTCCACCCCATGTAAATCTCATAGTTTTGATCTATTCTATACATGGGATAATGCATAAAATATTTTGGCCAAGTCTACTTAGTTAAATATTATGTCTATATATTCTTATCACACTTCCTCTAGACAATACAACACCCCCAAGAAACAAACTTGCCATGAATTCCCATAAGGAACCAAGATTGCATAGCTATACTAGTGAGCCAAAAATGAAAACAACTAGAAGACAGCGGGTGGTAGGTGTTTAGGCTACACATACAGTAACTATGGACTACATCTCTACTGTAAAAAACAAATTAAATGTAGGGATTCCGAAATTCCCCCATTTCTTATGCCCGGATAGCTCTCAACACAACGCCCCTCCCTTTAAAACTAAAATTATATAGAAAACTAATTTCATAGGGGGTAACTCAAATATGAGTTCAGATAATCCCACATAGCTATTATGTTCATAAAAAACTGGTGACCATTCCATCCAATTATTCCAGCAAACCAGAAAAAGGGGCCTTACAATAAGTCTTCACTAGGTGAGTCCAATTCACTTTCCAGGCCAGAACAATAAACCTAAATTCAAGCATACATAAAACAATTAGAAACTATAAACATAAGGATTGATATGCTAACAAGGATATAAGAATTCATCATCAATATCAAAACAATATACCTGAGTCTCATCACATCTTAGAATAATAATAATACTATTTCCTTTTCTTGCATGTTATGGCCACTAGCAAACTTGCTAGTAAAAAACATAATATAGTAAAACTAGAATCAATAAATGACAAAAAATTACCATCAAGTTGACACTTTTCCAAACAATTGGAAGTAAAATATAACCCTCTAGTCTGATGAAATAGTTGGATTTCCTCATCTAGTACAACAATAAAATGGGTATCAATAACCAACTTCCATTCCCCCCAACACCTCCAATAAACCCAAAATGGGGCCTTACAACAAGCCTTCACTAGGAAAATCCAATTCACTTTCAAGGTTAGCATCAATAAAACCAAATTCAAGAAACCCAAAAGAAATTGAAATTTAAGGATTGAGTCAACTAGAAGGATATGGAACTTCTTCATCAATATCAAAACAATATGCCAAAGACCAGAGCCCCATCACATCTATTAACAACATCATTTATATTTCCCTTCCTCACATGTTATAGTCTCTAACAAAATTTCCAATTCCCTTCCCCCACCAAACTCAACAGGCTAGCAAGTGACAAACCAAAGCACAAATACTTTTCTAAAAGAACGCCATCAGTGGGTCTTGTAATTAGCCTCCTCCACCAGAGTTATAGACTAAAAAATCTCGCATAATGTCCACCACCACCATTATGTTTCTTTACATTTAATAATCTTAAGACTCGTTAATGAAATGGTTCTAGAGCCATTGATGATCATTTGGCATGTTGGGGATGAGTTGCCACATCCCTAGAATCTTATGCTATGTTGAGTGGTGTCAACTTGAACGGCCCCGCCCCACCACCCCCCCCCCCCCCCACCCACCAAAATTTTTTGCAGAGTCACCCCATTCGAGGCTAAACCATCCTTCATACATCTTTCAGTGGAGATTGTTGCATCATAATCCAATAAGAAAAAGAGAGGTAGATGTCTCTTAGCATCTATGATTTTCCAATAGGAAAACAAACTTTTTTATTCTTCTACAAACATGGATAGGAGTGTTGGAATGTCTAGGATGAGAGAAGCTACCATAGTTAAGATGGATTTAAGGTGTTATCTTGAAGAAACCTCGTCAATCTAAGTACCATTTTTTATCTTCCTCAACATATTAATGATAATGTAGAAGTCTCCCTCTACCATAAGCTTGGTGTACCATTGAGTGCATGCACTCTCCAAGCCCATGATGAGTCCCATCAGTTATGTTGCATTATTTCTTCTTATACCCATCATTCCTAAATATATGAAGAGAGGCATGCATTTACAATCTCTGATGGTTCCACCAAAACTGAATTGTCTTTGGTTCCTTTTTGAGGCCCCATAAAAATTCAATTTTAGGAAAGAGGGTGGAGGGGAAGTCAAATTTGTAGGGACTGAAAGGGGAATCAGGGGGGTGGAGAGGATATTAGACCTACAGGTTGGGAGGGAAACCAATGTAACAGAAACCTCGCCTCAGACCTTGATTCCTACAAAGCCTCGTAGAACAAAAAGGATGGATTATTTGATTTGGTTATTGATCGAGTTCCAAATATAATTTATTGGAATAGAGATTCCTTAGAATATTCACTAGTTACACTCTTTCCATATCCCAAAAAGTATAAAACTCAATGCCAAATTCTAAATGCAATTAAGTGAAAGATTTTAGAAGGCCTCAGAAATCTAGTTTGACAATGTATTAAGTATATTGAATGGGTCTCTATCTGTTTTCACGAATGACTTTGATAAACAAGTTCATAAACCCATAGAGAGAGTTCAAAAATTAAAATGATTTTGCAATTTCTCTGAATAAATTAGATGGAGAAAACATTTGGATGGACCTTTGTAGTTTCATATTTAAATTATTTCTAACTTTTAAAGGTTTCTTCTGGAGTAGTATCCATAAGAAAACATATATTTTTTTCCAAAAATTCTATATCCATATATTTTTCCATATATATTCTACTTACAACTCTTGGTGGCATGCCTCTTGGATGTAGGCTTCATCGATAGAAAAATCTCCTTTAAATTGATAACCCCAGTCAATATTTTATTATTTAGAGAATGGGATACATTTGTTTGGAATATTTCTCCAGAATTCCTACCCTATTTCTCCATCAGGTTGTGGTTTCCAATTTTATGAAGGTATCAATGTACACTGTTGTTGAGTATGATCCCCCTCTACCCAGTAATAAAATACAATGATTCTTCCTTGATCTTTCATATGTTGAATTAATCTTTCCGTCCTAATTCTACCTTCCAATTTTGGTAGTTGATGCCATGGGTCACCCCAAAACATTGTTCTGCTACCATTTTTAACTTCCCATTTTTTTTTTTTTGAATCAATTGCATTCATTTGTTTTCTAATGTCCAAATTGATTAGCCTAAAATTGAATTAGTTTACTAGATTGGGTTCTACAGATATATGTGAGGGGCATACTTGTATTTCCATATTCTCTTCCAAAGATCACCATCTCCTTGGAGCCATCACTACCATATTGTTTCTCCAAGTACAATAGACATGATAGTTGTATCTTGGATTCGTAACCAACCCTTAATCTTCAGACATAATAAAGTATTTTAAGCCACCAAAGACCACTTATTTTCTTCTATGTGAGCTCCACTATGAATAAAAGAGTGTTGAACTCTACAAAAATCCTATATAAAGGTTATGAGGAGAAGGAACACATGTCCATTGAAAAAAAATAACATCTACCTTTCCTTGCAATATAGGAATTTGGATGATGATAAGTAGAACCAAAGTCCCTTCTCACATTCTTGGTAGGAATTAAGTTGGTGATAATACCATTAAAAACATATGCAAATTATTTTCAGACACTTGAATAAAGAGACCAACAATCTATATGTATATACATTGAAAGGTATTTCCACCATAAATGTGATGAATCAAGTCAACATAAAGTTTATATTTCCTAAGAATGATTAATATTTACTTGTATACATATATAATATGGATGTGCAACTCTCGAAACCTCTCCTTATGGAGAAATAAATTAAATATCATTTGAGTAATCCAATTTTGGCTATATTTTTCCCAATTTTGTGAATTCAATTTCTTGCATGTGTTTTTCATGTGTTTCCTTAATGATTGCTGCCCATTTTATTCTCCAAAGTGTGTGTTAAAAAATGAGAAATGTTTCCCTTTTTTTTTCTAAAAAATAACTTGATGCAAATAAAATTGCGTGAGACAATTTTGCATTGTGATAAGATATTTAAAACGATTAACTAATAAAAATTTCTAAGATATGTTACGTAATTAATAGGTTTTCCACATTCCTTTTCTCGAAACTTAGGTGTTGGGGTGATGAGGAGGAAAATATGGCCATTATCATATTGAAATAATCAAGGTTATGATAAGAAGTGACAAGGAAGGGGAGATATTTACCCTTCTCACAATGTAGGAAGTTCAGTGATGATGAGATATAGAAAATGCCTTTTCTTGTAGTTTAGTAAATTTTAATATGAGGAAAATGACCACATGTTCTTTCTACATTATAAGAATTGGATTAATGTGATCAGGAACACATGCCATTTTTAACATTCACTCATTCCTATTTTGAATAGGAGCATGTGCCTCTTTTGACACTTTAGTAATGAAAGTGATGAATATAGAGAGGATTAACTACATAGACTTCTTACAGCCATCCCAAGCCCATCTTCTTGAGAATCATTGGGTTGGTATTAAAAAGTACCATCTCTATTATCGAAAAGACTTCATATATGTATGGTATTTTGGATAATATGTGAACAATAAAGGAAAATAGACTTAGACCCATTCATTAATTGAAATTATGGGTCACCTATAAGTTAATTAAGAAAAAAACTTGACAAGTAGCACACATACCTCAAGATATAATATAACATAACAACCATACCACATACCTATCCACTTCCCTATGGTCATTCAAGTAGATAGTTAGTATCACTTCTAATACTAATAGTCTCCATTAACTTATTGTGATCATAAGAAGATAGGAATTATCATAATATTGATGAGATCTTCCTTGGAATTTATTTTAGTTGGTGGTTTCTACCAACAAATAGGTTTTGTGTCATTTCACTTAGACTATAATACTCAAATACATACCAAATATTCTTCTTTGTTATTTCATCATATGTGAAATATTCTCCTTTAATACCCATTAAAATAATTAAAATTGAATGCCTTAAAAGTACATTAATGAGAGATTGAGGATATTTGAGAGTGTAAGCTTCTCTGATCCATATCATATTAAAAGAAATCTTCTGGGAAATCACATGAGAAATTTTGGAACCTAAAATTTCTCATATGATTTCCCGAAAGATTTCTTTTAACACTGAGGATGTGTTTTCCCTCTAACCAACATGCCAACCAATAGTTAATTCCTCATTCACTACATTTTGGGGTAGCCATTGTGTGTTACCTACAAAAAATGGAGTTCCAACATGTGAGTCTACTAAATCAACAAAGCATATGACATTCATGCTAGTTAATCAAAATTAATAGAATATTAACTATAAAAAATTGTATAATATCGAAGACATGATCATAAATTGGTGAAATCGTTAATCGGTTCTCCTTCAGATTTTATAATTCTCTAGAGTGAATGCATGAATATGGGTTACATTTTTGGGCCAAATGTGGTGATGGAATTTCAATTTTTTCATCATCTATTGAATAGAAACCCTCAAAATTCATATAAGCATTTTGAATTTTGATTCGAAGTAAGAAGAAAATATGTGTAGAATTATTTTCGTCCTAAAATATGTGTGTGTGTGGATCCACACACACACACACACATATATATATATGATCTACACGGAGAGAAATAAAATTTTCATATTAAAAATCTAATTTTTTATGCATTTTTGTTTCTTTTTCCGAAGTTGGGAAAGTAATATTCCGATTGCATTTTGGAGACACATGTGTTTGCGTAATATTTTCTTAAAATATTTAAATAAATTGAAAAAAATATTACCCTTTCTAAGAGGACTCATAAACGATGATAGTGGCACTTTTTGAAAAAATTTCGTTGTGTATATTTTATGTTGATTTTTTATTCAGCCCCTTTGAAATTGTCCAAAATTATTTCAAGCTTATGTTTTAAAAAAATTAGATGAAAAATATCATTTGAATTTGAAAGTGTCAAATTCATATGTTACTGGATAGAGGATCCTTTGAAGAATAAAAAATGATCAACTCTACCACTTAAGAGAAAATTCTACCCTAAATCTATTATGGTTAAAAATGGGGTTGTAGATAAATCTCTAGAAGTGGTGTTCAAAATGTTATTTTTAGAACCTCGGGAACTCGATCAAGTGCTTAAATTCAAAATTAGAATTTCTCTATTGAGAATTAAAGAAACCATTGATTAAGTCATATAGATGGTTAACTAATGACTCGATCAAGCCATTACAAGGATAACCACATCCAATCAGCTACCAACTTTTATTAATGTTATTAATGAAAAATGTTATAGCTCAATGGCTCAAGCGATCCTCTAATGTCAACCCAAAAAAGATAAATTAGCCTCTAAATTAAAATGTAGAAAGGAAAAAAAGCAATCATTCAATCATATAGAAATATCAAAGCGTGAAAATTACACAATGATTCACAACAAGCATGGGAAATTGGATATTTGGATCTAGAAAAGAAAAGAAATTTCGATCCATAGAGGAAGTGAGAGAAAAATCTAGAGAAAGGATGAGAAAAATACACCATACATTGAGAGAATAAGAATATCATGCAATTCAAGAAATTCATGAAAATATAGGTAATCCAAATTGTCTCACTTATCATATTACTTGCTCCATATTGTATGCATTAGGAAATATGATTGAAAACTAGAAACAAATGGAGAATGATACAATAAAACTAAGAAAAAATCATCATTGAAATTAATACCATGTATTTAAAAAATGACATGTAATAACAACTTAATAAAACCACTTGAAACCATGCAAATTATTGAAAACCACTTGAAACCATGGTTTATTGGAATTTTATGAAACCACTTGAATTCATGCAAATTATGAACCACCTTCGAATTTTAATGGTTCAGGATAACTAACAAAAAAATTATGTGATTTAACCAAAGAAAACCATTGGAACATAATTTCCATATATTATTTACATGAATTACAATTCATGGAAATTATTTACAAGAGTGATTAGAAAAATAGCAGTTACATAGGTGTTTCAAAAATTATAAAAATCATTTGGATTAATGTTTGATATCATTATAGGAGGTAAAATATAAATTGTGTTAAGATATAGAATGAGCAAGAATATCACTACTTCCAATGCCCATGAACTGAGAAGACATTATTAGTTAAACATATATAATGTAACATTAAATTTTCGTAACATTCATCATCATATATAACATTTAATGGTTTCTTGAATCATAAATGATGATCCCTTCCTTTGAAAACCTCCCAAGTTTCTTCTTTCAATTCTCACATGAAGGTGATGAATTTTTTTTAAAGAGAACAAGTTTTTTAAAGACATACAAAGTGTAGTGTAGATTCTTGCTTGCAAAAAAAAGGAGTAAATTATTGCATATAACTATAATGATCCATGGAAGGCTCATGTCATTAATCAATATTAAATTAATAAATAGCAAATGAAAAATAAATAATATTGATTATATGCTAGAAATGTTTACAAGGTTAATCTTCTTAGACTGTGCCAATCTAATGTTGATTAAATTCATCTAGTTGTTTCTCAACATGTAATCGTGAAATATGCTGCGAAATATGGTTCAAAAGTAAAATGGAGGAGTTCCTTATTTTAAACTTTGTCAAGATTTGTTGAAAATAATTGAAAACATAAAAGACATTGGATATCCATCTTTACACTTGCATGAAAAAGGTTCCTTGTAGAAACATATAGTTTTTAAATCCTCTTACACCTACTTCTGCCCTACTTGATTGTTCTGCTAAAATTTCCATGTAAACTCTCCCAAAGAAACACTCAAATAATTTATGTCCCTCTTTACCAAAAATGATAACAATGTACATTAATTGTTGATAATACCGTTAAGCATCTTCCTTGTCCTCTAAATCCACTAAAACCTCTGTCTCTTCATTTATTTTTATTTCCTTATCAACAATTTCATTGTCTTTCTCCTACTTCTCATCCCACATTTATTCCACTTTTTATTTGGAATTGTGAAATTCTATGTAGATATGATAAGATATTCCTTTAATAAATTTCTTATTACTTTTTTTTTATGGTTATTTTAGTTACATGTTTTAAAACTCTAAATGATATGGTGCTTCTAATGAAGAAACACTTTTCTAACTAATTTGATTTTGTATAATAGGATTTCAAATATTAACATACTTAAAAACTGGTTGAATAGGTTCCTTATTGTATCATGGAGCATGTATTTATGTATTGTATGGTGTTTTAGTCACAATTTATCTTATAGTTGATTAAATTTGTATAAATTTATAGATATAGATTTTGTTTTCTCTCATGAAATTAATGTGGCCCTTCAATTTGGTAATCACTAACTTGATTTTTCAGGAATCTCCCATTCTCTCAAATTCAAAATATTCACCATAACATTAGGTTATTAAATTAATAATTCCATCTGAAATATGTATTTACAAGTTTCCTATATAAGAATTTAAACTTAATTCCTATTAATATTTAGCTCAACAACCTTTAAAATTACTATACAAATGATTAGATTTAAATCATTGTCTTTGGATTTAAATAATTGAAATGTTTGGTAAATGAGATATATGAACAAAAATATAATACAAAGGCTTGTTATAGCAGGGATCACTTTTAATTTGGGATTTATATAGTCTTTTGAAGAAATAAAAAATCGTTGCTCAGAATTAACTTTGAAAAAGGTCTTGAAATTGTTTGCTTGGTAAATGTGACTTGTTATGAAGCCAAACAAAGCTTCAAACCTAGATTCACTAGTAAAATTTTGGGGTTATGTCTAACAATATATCACCTTTATCACACACCCTTCAAAAATCATTTTTTCATTTCTTAAACATGTGTTGGGGGGAGAGCGAAGAGAGGTTATTGCTTGCATCCATCATTCACACATCATTAATTTTCTTGTGAGGAACGAACATCGCGTAGTGTAATTAAAGAAATTGTATTAAAGGATTGTGAACCACATATCCACATAATTGCAATTCAAACACTTTGTATGTGCACTAGATTCACCTTGCACACACCATCACTACTAACCAATTTTCTTTCCCTACCATTACAAGTAGAGTAATTAATTATATTTTATTTTGAAATTTTGCACACAAACATATGCGCACATAGTATAATTAGAAAATAAGTAAGTGGCCCATCATCCATACATAATTTATTTTCTTGCAAGGAACAATCATCAACAAATAGTTTAACTAAGGGAGTTGTAAAGTATCACCACATATCCACATCAATTCACACTTTATATGCTCACAATTCCACTTGCACACAGATTCACCCCACATAGTAAGTTGAATTAAACTTTTTATAAAGGGTATCCCTTTTCTGGAATATTTGTACCTAGTTTATTTGAGCTTATATTTTTTAATACACCCTAAGTAAAGTAAATCCTTTCTAAGAAAATCGCTTAACTTGAACACACTAAATTCCCCATAGGGGCCACATGAGAATATATAGTTCAAGCTAGGGCCATGGCGATAGGCAACACATAAGCCGTAATGGTTGTTTTTCATATTAAAACATAGAAATTTGCCTTTTAGGGAGCTTAAAATCCCACATCTTCCAGTGAAAAATATAGGACATGGAAAGAAACCAGTGAAGGGGGTAAGGCCTATGTGCTAGATTATCACGGACCTTCATGTTATCTCTCGATACGTGGTGGGAGTTTCGGGTCCAAAATTGATAACTAGAAGCTAAGGTTCATCCCATCTCACTGGACACAAGTACTTAGTGGCAAAATCTTAGGGTATATTTCCCTATAGGTTGAGGTTGTTGATCAGTGGTTGTCATTGATGTTAACCCAGCTAGCATCATGGGCTACCCCGATCTTGCATTGGAATTTTTACCTACCAAATTACTATATTATATTTCAAGAATATTTTTTATGGTTTCTACTCGTTAAGATGTTTCCGTTGATATATGGCATGCCACGTAATTCTTCATGGTTTGAGATATATTCATATTTGAAGTTACTAACCCCAGTTAGTGCGCTAAAACACCATGGGGTTGTTGCATGGCACTAATAATTGGTTGTGGTGATTGAAAAATCAGTACTTAATTATTTTTAAGCTCCTAAAATCCCTCCCACGTTCACTTGTTTAATTCCCTCTCAACCTAAGAATTTATATAAATTGTGATCCTCATACCCTCCTCATGGAGGGATTTCGCTACTTGAAACAGGTCATCGTGGAATTTTTTCTACAACTGTTTTTTATAAAGGTTCAGAAGCTACAATTTTTGTGAGGCAAAGCTGAAATTATGAGGAAGCTTCTATAATAATTTCAGACCATGGTGCGCAATATTTTTGGATATATGATCTGTGGAAGTTAGGAATTTTGCAGGCTCCTAAACTTCATCTCAAAGAGGTGCCCTTGGGAAAATCATCATAATTCTCTCTCTAAGTATCGGATTGGAATTCTATAGAAAGTGCTGGATAGTATAGAGATCTTAGTTTTCTTTGTATCAATTTCAGAGACAAATGAGGAAAAAATGACACATGGCACATCGTATAGATTCGCTCTACTGAACTAGTCCATAATTAGGTCAATGTGAGAGATTGGGAATAAATTTTCCTTGAAGAACCCAAATTGGGTCAGATATGTGCAATTGGAAAGAAGAATTAGAGGAATATTGCATGGCTAAAAATCACATGTTGGGGATCTGAAACAACAAATATACACGAGATTCAATATCGAGCTCCTAGAAGGCAAGAAAAAGCTAGATAATGTGTTGTCAAGGGCTGAAAAGGACCATAATTTCTATAGAAGCAAAGAAAGGAAAGGTGTAGCAGAGGTAAGCTCTAGGTAAGTATATTTTGTATATGCATGTTCATGGGTATTTACCATTGAAGAATTTTTGCAGGTATTATATATTCATCAAGATAAGACTCAATGCATGATTTAATGTTCTAAAGAGTGAGAAAGGGTAACATGACAAGAGCAATATTCAAGGTATAGAACAACAAAAAGAAGTTCACCACATGAACTCTTCGCGTGGGCAGCACTGCATATAGTCATTGTAAAGGTATCATTGTATTGAGTCATTGTAAAAGAATCATTGTAAAATTTGTACAAGTGTCTATCTACCAAGAATTAAAGAGTTAGTTTTGGGAGGTCTAGGATCATCATTAGATATTTGTGTCATATTTTGGGTTATGGTCTAGTGTGTCTTCTTCTTCTATATCATTCTATATCATTCTAAAGTGGACTATTTTCGCTGGTACATGAGTCCATTCTTATTTTATTATTCTATAGGGCGGAAGGGTGGTGCTAGGCTAGTGCATAAAGTCACCAACAGGTTCAATCCTGTGAAAAATTTAGGGTGGTAGGGTGGTGCTAGGGTGAGTTGTAGCTCATTGGGTGTTGGGGCATCCATTTAGTTGACGACTGAAGAATATCGTGCATTGGAGGGTCCATCCAGTGGGAGCTGGAGAAGAATTCTTTTCTAGATTCTAGGAAGTTGAGATTTATTTTCAATTAGAGTTTAATATTAAAGAATTATTAGAAAGGCATTCAGGTGGTTTTTTGTCTCGAAGGGGGTTTCCACCTTAAAAAATGTGTGCATTTGTGTTCCTTTTGTTTACTTCTATCATTGTACAAAAACTGATAATATTTGAAGATTAACTAATACTCTAAAATATTAATAATACTACTAATCGAAAGGAATATTGGTTCACCCCCTCTCTCAGTATTTCCAACAATTGGAATCAGAGATTGGTTCCTTCAATAATAGTTTAACAGCTGGAAGGAGGTCATGGAGCATAACAAGAATGGTGCACCTATGTTCAATGAAAATAATTATGAGCTTTGGAAAGGAATAATGGAGGTCTATCTCTTGGCGCAAGTTTACGAAGTATTGGACACTGTTCACAATGGCGTTACACCAACCGCGAATGAACAAGGTAAGAATAATTTGGTAAATGATGCAAACGAAAAGAAGATTATTATCAGTGGACTTATTGAATATACTTATCATAAGGTGTTGGGTTGTAAAACCAAAAAAAATGTATGGGACAAGCTTGATAATATATATGCAGGTGATTCAAATGTCAAAGAATCAAAGCTTCAAAAATACAGAGAAAAATTTCAGCAACTCATAATGAAAGAAGATGGAAAAATTGCTCCATAATTCCAACATGCTGATGAAATAACCAACACTCTGGAAGGATTGGGAGAGCTTATTGACGAGAAGAGTATTATACGAAATATTCTTAAAATTTTACCAGGGAGATTAAACCCAAAAGGTATCGGTCTTAGAATACAGTTAAAATCTGGACAAACTCAACAAAGAGGAATTACATGGAATTCTCATAACATATGAAATGAGACTTGATGAAGAAGAGGGTACTTCACATTTAGAAACTACGTTCATTGCATCTAAGAAAAATAATAAGGACAAAGAACCTTCAAACAAAAATTCATGCACCTGCAAGTGTGAAGAAAAGGAAGATGATGAAGAAGGTATTTCAGATGGAGAATATGCTTACTTTACAAGAAAAGCAAAAATTGGTAAGGGAAAATTAAAAGTTAAACTCTCGTTGATATGTTTTGACTGTGGTGAGGTTGGGAATTTTGCAGCAAAATGTCAGAACAGAAGCGATGGCTACTCAAAAGAAAAGAAAGGATTTAAGAAATTCAACAAGCATGGAAAAAGAAAGGATTCAAAAGTAACTTTCTCTCTAAAGAAGATAGCTCATCATCCGATGAAGAAAATGACAGTGAAGAAGAAGCCAATGAGAGAGTATTCTTTATGGCCAAGCACAATAAACTAGAGGTATCAAACAACGAAGAAGAAGGGTTGACCATAGAATAATTTTATAAGCAGTAAATAAAGCCTATAAAAGAGCTCAAGCCTAAGAATATATGTTCCAATACTCTTGAAGAACAAGTTCAAGGTCTCAAAATTGAAGTTGAAGAACACAAATGTATTGAAGAGTCACTTAAAAAGAAGTTCGAAGAAAGAAACCAAGAAAGGGAAGCATTAGAAGCCGAAGTAGTCTCGCTGCATAAGGATGTGGAGAAGGGAAAAAATATCCAAAACTATGCCAACAGCTCAAGGGTATTGGAAGAACTCATCAACAATCAATGATCTTACAACGACAAAACTCGCCTCGGTTACAAAGAAGAAGTAGGACATTTTACAACAAAATAAAATGAACCTATGAGATCTGACATGCATGTAGACTTCATTGGACAAGATTTGTAAGAACAGCCTTCGAAGACAATTCCTCGACAAATATTTCCATCCAGGTACCAACATATTTTTCATGGCTATTGTTATTCATGTGGAAAATTTGTTCATAAAGTTGTAGAATGTTGCACGTACGCTAGGAACCAATACAATTCTAGGAGATCTGTCAAATATGAACCTCCCAAGGCTCAATGAAACATAAATAGATTTTAACATTTAAGAAATAATATGGAATGTTACAAATGTCGAAACTTTAGACACATAGCCAGAGACTGCAGACTTGAAAATCCTCCTAAAGAATCTTTGAAGCCATAGAACGAATGAACACGAAAGAAGAAGAAGACTGATAATTGTGCTCTCGCTCTCATGGCTTAAAGAAACAAAAATGTGTGGTATGTTGATAATGGTTGCTCAACGCATATGACTAGAGATAGAAAGAAATTCGTATCTTTGAAAGATAAGAATGATGGAACTGTATCCTTTGGAAATGAAGGATCTTTAAATGTTATAGGATCAGATACCATCACTCTCAGAAGCAAATATGTTCTAGCGAAGAATGTTCTATTGGTTGAAAACATGAATCACAATTTTCTCAGTGCTGGAAAAATCTGTGATCAAGGACACACAATGCTATTCATATTCACAAAATGTGAAATCAGGAAAGACAGGTATGGTAAAATTGTTGCTAGAACAAGTTGAGCTCCAAATGACATATATATTTTGAATGAAGCAACTAAAGCATGTCTACTAGCTAAAGAAGATTAAATCTGCTTATGGCAGAAACGAATGGGTCACATAAACTTTGACAATATTGTCAGGATAATAAAAAAGGAAATGGTATGAGAAATGCCGAAAATCTCAAAACCTTCCAACACACTATGTGAGGCCTGTCGGTACGGCAAGCAGACAAAATTTGAATTTAAAACAAAAGAAAAATTTGCATCACATACGTTGGAATTGATACATAATGATCTATGTGGTCCTATGAGAAAAAAATTCTTAGATGGACAATTATATTTCACATTAATGATAAATGACTATACCGTGATGACAGTCGTCAGTTTCCTAAAGAGAAAATCTACAAGGATTTTGTTGAAAATTAAACTGATTTAAAAATAGAGTGTCTAAGATCATATAATGGGGGAGAATTCTCTTCCAAATTATTTCAGCAATACTATGAAGAAAATGAATTAAAAAGACAAGTTTTAACAACATGAACACCTTAGCAAAATGGAGTTGTTGAAAGAAAGAACAAAAATGTACAGGAAATGGGTAGAAAAATATCAAAGGACTCAAAATTTGATGAAAAATTATGGGTTCAAGTGCCAATTGATACAGAAATCTTCATTATCAACCAAATTATTCTCAGAAATAATTGCAACAAGACCCCATCTGAGTTATGGAAAGGAAAACCATCTAATGTAAAATATTTGAGAATCTTCGGAAGCAAATGTTATATCAAAAGAGAAGATCAAAATTTGGGTAAGTTTGAATCATGTGTTGAAGAAGGTATATTTTTTGGTTACTCACACAAAATAAAGGCCTATAAATGCTATAATATAAGACAAAAACAAATAGTGGAGATCATAAATGTTACATTTGATGAAGATGGTGTTCTAACGAATAATGGTGAGAATCTAGAATCTTTGAAACATAAGACAGAGGCTGAAAAGGAGACAGAGAAAATTCTAGAACAAGAAGCAACTGTGAACTATGAAGAAGTAAATAATGATCATCAAGATATACCGAAACAACAACAATAAGCTCCTCCAAAGAGAACAAAAGTTTGGATTCAAAAGAACCATTCATCAAATCAAATCATTGGTGACATAAATGAAGGTCGACTGCTTGATTCATCCCAACAAGTTCACATTTATTTTCTAGCAACCTTTGAGCCTAGTAGTTTTGAGGAAGCTATCTAGAATAAACATTGGGTAGCAGCTATGAATGAAGAATTGGATAAAATCAAGAAGAATAACACTCAGGAATTAGTTCCACGACCAAAATATAAAAATGTCATTGGGACTAAATGAGTGTTCAAGAACAAATTGAATGAATATGGACAGGTTAATAGAAACAAATCAAGATTTGTTTGAAAAGGCTATGCACAAGTGGAAGGAATTGATTTTGACAAAACATTTGCACCAGTTTCCAGAATGGAAGCCATCCAAATTTTTCTCACCTATGCATGTTCAAGAAAAATCAAATTCTACCAAATGGATGTTAAGTCATCATTTTTGAATGGTGAATTAGAACAAGAAGTTTACATCTAACAACCCATAGGTTTTCTACTATCAGAAAAATAATACTATGTTTGCAGGTTAAAGAAGGCTCTATATGATCTCAACTAGGCTCCCAGAGCATGGTATGCTCATCTTGATGGATATATACGTCAACAAGGGTTCAAGAAATGTACTTCTGATAGCAATATTTATGTACAAATAGATAAAGATAATTTAACAATCATTGAGGTATATGTGGATGATATAATATTTGGTAGCAATGATGATCAAGTAAGTAAGAACTTTTCTACAAAGATGCAAAGTGAGTTCGAGATGTATTTACTTGGTGAGCTGACATACTTCTTAGGGCTTCAAATATCTCAACAAGAGAAAGGAATATTTATATGTCAAGCCAAGTAGATCAAGGAAATGCTCAATAAATTCAAAATGGAATATTGCAAACCTGTCCTTACTCTGATGGTAACAGGTTAAAAATTGAGCATAGATGACTCATCTAAGGATGTGGATCATAGGTTGTACATATCTATGATTGGTACTCTCCTATATGCAACAGCCTCCCAGCCAGATGTTATGCAAGTAGTTGGACAAGTAGCAAGATTCCAAGCAGTACCAAAAGAATCACATATTATTTCGTCAAAATAATTTTTTGATATCTAAAGGGCACAACAGAATATGTCTTGTGGTATCCCAAGGGTAACAATCTCATTATTCAAGCCTTTAGAGATGCAGATTGGGGAGGAAGCATTGATGATCATAAGAGTACTAGTGGAATGCCATTCTATCTAGGTGGTTGTCTTGTATCATGGTTGAGCAAAAAGAAAACCTCAATCTCGTTATCTACAACGGAAGCAGAATACATTGTATCGGAAACTTTTTGTACTCAAGTCCTTTGGATTAAACAAACTTTTCAAGATATTCAAGTACAATTCAATGAGCCTATTCCCATCTTCTATGATAACAGTAGTTCCATTAGCATCTCCAAGAATCATGTCATGCATTCAAAAACAAAGCACATTCCGATCAAATATCATATTGTTAGAGAACAAGTCGCTAAAAATAATATCAAACTTGAATATGTTGGTACAAAAGAAAAATCGCTGATATCTTCACTAAACCTTTACCTCATGAAGCATTTGAATATCTTCTCCAGAAGCTTGGGATTCTCCCAAGTTATCATTAGATTTTCCTTATTCATAATATAAAGGGGGAGTTGAAGTGTGTACAGGTCCGTAGGATAGTTCTGTGTCAGGGGGAGTTGAAGTGTGTACAAGTCCGCAGGATAGTTTTGTGTCAGGGCGAGTTACCCTTTTCCATTGATCTCAAAGGGGGAGATAATGTTGCAGGAAGAGGTGTCATGATCGTAGGAAGAGTACTTGTGCTGCCATCAATGCCAAAGGGGGATATTTTTTATCATTGGTTGTCATTTATGTCAACCCAAGTAGCACTAGGGGCTACCCCGATATTGCATGGGAAGTTCTACCTACCAAATTACTATATTCCGTGACAGAGATAATTTTTATGGTTTCTACTTGTCGATAATTTTCCGTTGATATATGGCACACCACATAATTCTTCACGGTTTGAGAGATATTCATGTTTGAAGTTAGTAACCCGAGTTAGTGGGCTAAAACCCCATGGGGTTTTGGCATGAAACTAATAATTGGTTGTGGTCATTGAAAAATCAATAACTAATTATTTTTAAAATCTTAAAATCTCTCCCACATTCACTTGTTTAATTCTGTCTCAACCTCAACATTTATATAAATTGTGATTCTCATATCCTCCTCCTGGACGGATTTCACTACTTGAAACAGGTAATCGTGGAATTTTCACTATAACTGTATTTTTACAAAGTTTTAGTAGCTGAAATTTTTATAAGGTGAAGCATGAATATGGAGGACGCTCCTGTAAAAATTTCAGATCATGGTCTGCATTATTTTCGGAGATATGATCTGTGGAAGTTACGGTTTTTCCATGCTCCTGAACTTCATCTCGAAGAGGTGAACTTGGTAAAATCGTCATAACTCTATCTCTGAGTATCTAATTTGAATTCTATAAAAAGTGGTGGATATTAGACGAACTTTGATTTTCTATGCATCAATTTCAGAGCTGAATGAGGAAATAGTGACACGTGGTACACCGTACAAGTTTTCTCTACTGAACTAGTCCATAATTAGGTCATTGTGAGAGATTGGGCATACCTTTGTCTTGAAGAATCAAAATTGGGTCAGAACTATGGCATTTGAAAGAAGAATCAAAGGAATAATACAGTGCCAAAAATCACATATTGGGGATCTGAAATAACTAAGATACACCAGATTCAATATCGAGCTCCTAGCCACAAGAAAAAGATAGATAATGTGTCATCAAGGGCCGCAAAGGACAAGAATTTCTAGGACAACAAAGCAAAGCAAGGTGCAGTAGCGGTAAGCTATAGGTAAGTATATTCCTTATATGCATGTTCATCTCTTATTTGCATTAGGTTATTTGTATTCTAATTTTTTTTTTTTTGGTTTATCATTGACATATGCTCTGCAGGATGAGGTAAGTTTGTCTATTATCATGTCATGGGTATTTCCTTGAATACTTTTTGCAGGTATTATATATTCATCAAGATAAAAATCAATGCATGATCTAATGTTCTAAAGAGTGAGAAAGGGTACCATGACAAGAGCAGTAGTCACAAGGTACAGGAAGGAAACAATAAGTTCACCACATGAAGTCTTCACGTGGGCCGCACTCCATATAGTCATTGTAAAAGTATCATTTTACTAAGTCATTGTAAAAGCATCATTGTAAAATTTGTACAAGTGTCTATCTGCCAAGAATTCAAGAGTTAGTGTCGGGAGGTCTAGGATCATCATTATATATTTGTGTCATAGTTGGGGTTATGGTCTAGTGTGTCTTCTTCTTCTATATCATTCTATATCATTGTAAAGTAGGCCATTTTCCCTGGTACGACAGTCCATTCTTATTTTATTATTCTATAGGGTGGTAGGTTGGTGCTAGGCTAGTGCATGAAGTCGCCAACAGGTTCAAGCCTCTGAAAAATTTAGGGTGCTAGGGTGGTGCTAGGGTGAGTTCTAGCTCATTGGGTGTTGGGGCATACATTCAGTTGACTACTAAAGAATCTTGGGTGTTGGAACGTCCATCCAGTGGGAGCTGGAGAAGAATGTTTTTCTAGATTCTATGAAGTTGGAGCTTTATTTTCAATTGGAGTTGAATATTAAATAATTATTAGAAAATCATTCAGGTGGTTTTTTTCCCAGAGGGGTTTTCCACCTTAAAAACTGTGTGCATTTTTGTTCCTTTTTTTTACTGCTATCATTGTACAAATGCTGATAATAATTGAAGATTTACTAATTCTTTGAAATATTAATAATAATATCAATTGAAAGGAATATTGATTCACCCCACCTCTCAGTATTTCCAACAGAGGTGGGGGAACACTTAGAACTGAGGTGATCTTTCTTAGGCTACTATAAGTGTCTCCAACTCAGTTTGGATGTATCCCTAGTACATTTTTCCACTATAACCGTCTCAATACCTTGGTTGTTTTTTTGGCTAGTGGAAGTGTCGCCAATGAAATTTATGACATGGCCTCAGTACCCTATTCTAAAATATTCACAAGGCCAAATTATTACTTGACTGGAAGGTCATTAGGTATTTTTATCATACACAAAACCTAAGATAAAACTTTTTCATTTATTGTTTCACACAATATAATTGAAGGGAAAATTATCCATTTATTTTTTATTTTTCTCATAAATGTGATTCATTTGGTTTCCCTAAAGAAAATGTATGTCATCAGTGTGCTTACAAATGAAACAGACTCAGGTGTTGTTGATTTCTTTCCTTTATTGCCAACTAATTTCTTTCTCCGAACATAATGCTTGTCATTAGTTACATGTTTCATATGGATTATATCATCTTCAGGTGCCTCCTACATAAAATTCACATAATCATGAAAATTATTTTACCTTTCATACATGATGAATGATTTTATCTTTCATCATATTCTAAATCACCCTTTTTGTTGACACAATGGCCACTACTTTTACTAACCAGATCTCTTCTTCTACCCATATTTACCTAAGCTGAAAACCATTTTATTTTCATGTTTCAACTTACAACCCTTGGTCCATGTAAACTTCTTCTACCTAGTTGTTAAATGTTAACTTGTTTTTCATTTAACTTTCCCTATGGTTTGTGACTAGAATGCATGGGTTTCCAAATCAATTTTTATTGATTGAGGAGGAATGTAGTCACCTTTCATCATATTATGAATCACCCATTTTGTTGACATAGGGACCGATAGATTTACTGGTGCCCTCTTCTTTGACTGATATTTCCATGAGATCGAAACCATTTTATTTTCATGTTTCAACTTATAACCATTGGTCCTTATCAAGTTTCAATTTCTGCTACCTAGTTGCCAAATGTCAACTTCTTTTCATTTAAATTTTCCCTAGGGTTTCCAAATTTATTTTTATTGATCGAGGAGAAATGATTTTACTTTTCATCATGTTCTAAATCACCCCTTTTTTTTGACACGGGGACTGATACCTTTACAAGTGCACTTTTCTTCGAACCATATTTCCTTGAGCTTGAAACCATTTTCCTTTCTTGTTTCAACTTAGAACCTTTGGTCCATGTCAACTTCTGCTACCTAGCTTCCAAGTTTCAACTTTTTTTTTCATTTAACTTTTCCCTAGGGTTTGCGACTAGAACACTAGGGTTTCCAAGTTTATTTTTATTGAGTGGGGAGGAATGATTTTACCTTTCATCATATTCTGAATCACCCTCGTTTTTGACACATGGAATGCTAATTTCACTGGTGCACTCTTCTTCGACCCATATTTCCCTAAGCTAGAAACCATTTTCTTTTCATGTTTCAAATTATAACCCTTGGTCCATGTCAACTTAGGCTACCTATTTTGCCACTATAAAATCATATCAATACCTTCCACCTATGGTGATTTATTAAATTAACATGTATATCGAGATATATTTTTCACTTGTATTATGATGATCATTCACTTGACTTCCAAGTATATTTTGTATTTGACTATGTAGGGATGAAAATTGAGCATCCACAAGAGGGAGAAGATATGTCCCATCAACTTGATCAACTAGAGATGATTAAGATATGCCCCATGGAACTTATCAACCACAAGAGGAACATGTGCCCTATCAAGTTGATCAACTATAACTAGGGGAACAATATGTGCCACATCAAGATAATCAACCAATGAAGGAAGAAGATTTTCCCTATCAATTTGATCAAAATCCGAAAGAATGAATTGTTTCCTCTCAATTTGATAGGATAACAAGGAGGTTGATGCCAACTGATAGCCGAGAGGAAAACTGGGTTCCTACGTAGTGCATAAACAAATTGTTAGAGGCATTAAAAAATGTTTTTGTAGCGTGTTGTGAAATGTTTTCGTAGTGCCCCTTGAAACTATATTCTCGTCGTTGGGTAAGAAAACTGATTGTTGGTCATTACAAGCTTAAATCACCACCTCTGAACATGTCCCTACATTCAAGAATGGCCTCCATAATCTTCTAACAATGGTTATGCTTGGCTCCAACAAAATCGTGACAAAATCCAGACCACCAAAAAATTACCCAACATTCGAGACTCTTTGGTTCACCATAATGTTTGTACTCAACCATGATCCCCTCATGCCTCTTCCATGGCCAACATCAGTAGTTCAGATCACCGAGACCCTAAAAAAAACATACAATGTGTCAATTCTTGCAAAAATAGAGATGTTGCAAAGATATATAGTTTGAGTCACAAAAATGAATGCGCATAACGATCCCCAACTCAGAAATCGATAAAATGTCAGCATATATTTCGACAAGATTTATTCACACGGGTCCTGTAGTAAAATAGAATGTAGATACTATTTAAAAACATAGCAATAACAACATAAAATTCACAAACGTAGAGTTATGAGATAAAAATGCTACACATTTCTTTCATTTATTTACAGATATAGGTTCGAGGTAGTAGAAGCATCCCCCTCTCATCAAAATTGGTGCTCTTTTTATGCACATCTTTGGAAACAGTTTAGCTTCCTCTTCTCTCTAGTTGAGGAAAGTAAAAAATACATAAGGAAAATGAATCTTATTTTCCTAAACAATACAAGTTATTTAGATTTGGTATTTACATTGTTTAAAATCGCACTAAAGGAGACAAAATTGAATTTTCCATCCCAACATTTGGCCAATCCACGATATTGTCAAGCCTCCTTCATTGTCCACTATGAATTTTGTTTAATACTACTACATCAGACTCCTTAAGAAGGAAAAAATAATGAGCTACTTCTCATAAGGTCCTCTATAGAGTAACCTACCTTTTATAGGGATGAAATGCTCATCCATATAGAATCCTCCATTGAATGGTCCTTCCAATTCACCAAAAACTCTAGATACTCTTTTCACCTGGTGTTCTTTGCAACTCTGGTGTCAAATACTCTCTGTACCTCTAGATCCTCTATCATAGGCATCTACTTTACCCAACATTGTTCACTGACCTTCTTTCTGTTTGCACTTGTTGTAGAGGAATCCTCATCATCATCTTGCTAGGGATTTAAATCAACGACATTGAATATAGGTGAAACACCTAGGCCCCTACGTAACTCTAGTTCATAGGAATTTAAAGAAAACATTATGAGTATCTAGCAAGGTCCTAATTTCTTCATTTTGAGCTTTCTATACTCCCCTCTTGGGAATCTCTCTTTTCTCAAATGTGCTAAGACCATGTCCCCTACTTCAAATTTTACCTCTTTCCTTCTCAAATGTGATCTTTGTTTGTACTTGTAGCTATTTTCATATAGATTATGTTTCACTTCATCATTTAATTCACTTATTTCTACTACAAAATCCTCCCCATCAATGCTCCTCTGATCCAATTTTCCTTAATATCTTAGCTCACAAAATCATTTGAGATGAATTCCATACAAGATCTTAAATGGACTCTTCCTAGTTGTCATATTTGGTGAATCATTGTATGCAAACTCAACTTGAGCTAACACACAATCCCATTGTTGCGGTGTTCCCCCACGAGACTCATCAAAATATTTCTGAGAATCATGTTCACAACTTCAGTTTTCCCATCATATTGTGGGTGATAGGTTTGAGCTAAATTTCAACTTTATTCCAATATTATTCCATAAATTCCTCCAAAAATGTCATGTGAACGTAGTGTCCCTGTCAGAAATGATATTCTTTGTAAAGTCATGCAATCAGACAACCTCATTGAAAAAAAAAATTGAGCCACATGTGTAGTATCACTAGTATTTCAACATGCGATAAAGTGAGCCATTTTAGTAAACATGTCCACAAATACAAGTATAGAATCATTTCCTTGTTGTTTCCTTGAAAAAATCCAAGAAAAAATCCATGCTCACCGAGTCCCAAGGTCTACTCGAAATGGGTAGAGGAGTATACAACCCAAAATTTTGACTCCTTCATTTTGCATACTAACACACTCTATAACTGCCCACATATTTCTTTATATCAACTCTCATCTTCGGCAAAAATTAGAATTTTTCTAGTTATCAAATGTTTTTCCCACACCAAAATTCACTACCAATCCTCCATTGTGATTTTCCTAGATTGGATTCTCCCTCATCGAATAACATGGAATACATAATTGACTATTTTTGAAAAACAACCCATCCTACAACATATACTCCCTCCATGAGTTGTTATCTCTTCTCATAGGGTTCTTGCATGTTTCGAAGGCTTCTCAGAAGTCAACATCATGCTCATAAAAGTGCTTTAAATAGTTAAAGCCAGAAATCTTCACATGGTAACCCTGCATAATCAAGCTCCCCTTGCTCAAAGAATCGACTAGCTTATTCTCTTGTACACTCACATGTTTCAGAACAATGTTGAAACTTTGTAGGAATTCCACCCACTTGAAATTCCTATGGTTCGACTTATTCTGTTGCATTATACATTGTAATGTAGAGTTTTAATACAAGAAAAAATCTCATTGGGAAAAAAATAGTTCCTCCAATGATTCAATGCTTGAAATGTCACATAGAATTCCTTGTCATAAGAGGAGTATTTCTGCTTCGGGTCATTCAATTTATCACTGAAATATGCAATAGGCCTACCTTCTTGACCTTCAACACTGGTAGCTTCAACACCGGTTTCTCAATGATATTTTTCTTCAAGAGCTGAAAACTTTTCTTTG
Source organism: Pinus albicaulis (assembly GCA_034641835.2). Taxonomy (NCBI): domain Eukaryota; kingdom Viridiplantae; phylum Streptophyta; class Pinopsida; order Pinales; family Pinaceae; genus Pinus; species Pinus albicaulis. Next base: position 1,550,272,266 of record CM076578.1, on the reverse strand, counting down.
CTGCTCCTGTCCAAAAAAATGGTTGCCTATCATTCTTGATTGTATCAACGATAGGTGCACAAATACCGTTGAAATTATTCATGAATTTTTGGTAGAAGCTATCCAACCTATGAAAACTCCTAACCTTGAAAATACTCTTGGGCGAAGGCCAAATCATTATTTCCTCTATTTTCTTCGGATCCATTTTCATCCCATCATTTGAAATTACAAATCTTGAGTATACGACCTAAAACTTCATGAAATTACACCTCTTCGGGTTAATCAAAGGGTACTATTGTTGTAATATTTCTATCACATACCTTACATGCCCAAGGTGTTCTTAATTTTTTTGGCTGAAAACAAAAATATCAAATAAATAAATAATAACAAAATTACCAACAAATTCCTTAAAGACCTCATTCATCAACAACATGAAGGTAATTTACACATTTTTCAGACCAAATTGCATGACCAAACATTCATATAGTCCACTATTGGTCTTGAAAGTTGTATTCCACGTGTCCCCTTATCTGATACAGATATGATGTTAAACACTATTCAAATCAAGATTTGAAAGTAGTTTTCCCCACTCAAACATTCGATCATGTCATTCATCTGTGTAAATGGAAATTTGTACTTGATTGTAATATTATTAACTTTCCTGGAATCTGTACACATCCTCCATTCTCCAACTTTCTTTGGGCTAAGCATCGTAGGGATAGTGCACACACTCAAGCTTTCCCTTATCAATCCTTTGTCAAGGTCCTTGAACCTACTTCCTTATGTCTTCATTCTCCTTTGGTGTCATTAAGTAGGATGCTTTGTTTGGAAGGCTTTCACCTCGTATCAAGTCTATGTGATAGCTAATACTTCTCTTAGATGGCAGTTCACTTGGAAAGTCATCTACCATGATATCATTAAACTCATGCAACATCTTTTGAATCTAAACAGGTAAATCCATAATTTCAGTGTGTATGAGCACTACTTCTTCCCTAAATACCATTGCATATATGACCTCTTCCTCCTTCATTTGATGCATAAATTCCTTTCCTCCCAATAAAAATGCTTTTCAGTTTCTTGTCCCATCAATCCTTTCTTCCTTCAAAGGTACAAGGGTGTGCTTGATACCATCCTTTTAAAACTTATAAGTGTTTATCTCTCCATCATGCCCCACTCTCCTATGAAATTGTGATGGTTGTCCCAAAAGAAGGCAGAATACATCCATTAACGTGATGTCAAAAACTATCTTATCCTGATATTTCTCTCTTTGGATCTCCACTTTTCTCTGCTCACTCACCAATAATTAGTGAGATTTTTGTAGCCCTGATACCTTGTATAAGGTTGGATGCTTCCACCTTTTCAATCAAAGTTTTTCCACCATTTCTGTGGAAATGATATTGTCAGTTCTCCCATTATCAATCACCACTTTGAAAAAATTTCCTCCTACCTTAAAATAGTCATAAACAAGGCTTTCCTTTGTACTAGTTCAACAGTATCCCCATCTGGTTTCAAAAGGACCTTATTCATCATTAAAGCTTCTCCCATTTCTTATGAATTTTACGCCATAGGTTCCTATGCTTTTGTTTCTTGCGGCTGAGCTACATATGCATCTCTATATCCTCCTTTCTCATTCTTGGGACATTCAAAGGATCTGTTACCCAGTTTTCCACATATATACCATCGACAGTCAGTATTTTTTCCTCTTCCCCTACCTCTACCTCTCTTGTAAGGTCTTCATCCTTTGGATTCAACTTCTTTCTCTTGTTGGCCTTACTTTCTTGAGTTATCTGCATCATTATTTTGCACTATGGTCTTCACTATTCTGGTTTTCTGTCCTTTTACCTTAAAACCATGATCTCAATTTGAATTTTTCTTTCTCATTATATTCTCTTCCACCTTCAAGGAAAACTGGTATGCTTCATCCCTCGTATGTGGAGAAATCATGTTGATTTAATATTAAATTTATAACTTGAAGCCATTGATATACCTTGTTGTGTTTTTTGGTGTGTCTTTTACATAACCTTCCCTAAAATTCACCCTGTAAAACTCCTTAGTATATTCAATAAAGTTTAGCATCATTTGCTTAAGATTATATGCCTATATTTAGAGTGATAGTTGGTAGTGTTTTAGCAGAAACTTCCCCTTCATCTTGGCTATCATCATGTCCCAAATTTTATTCAGTGGTTTTCCCTTTTTCCTCCTTTCATCCCGCACATTGTCCCATCACAACGCAACGTGGGCTTCCAAGCTAGTTACAAAAAATTTTACCCACTTATCTTATTAAATATTTTCGTATTAGAAATACTTGTCTAGTTCTCTAATCAAGTCCATCAAAGTTTTGGCTACCAAACCACCATCATAGGTAGAAAACTCAGGTTTTGGTCTTGAACTTGAGCTTGAAACTAACCTCAATAGTTTAACCTCAGGAGCTTCATCCATACATGCTACTCTTTCTGTTGTATCTTCTTCCTTCAACTTGTTATCATCTCCAGCCTAAGTGTCTCGCTGCCTACTAGTATCCATGGCTTCTGAATGAGCTTGCAAGATATCTATCTCCTCTTTTAACTCTGTATCAGCTATGATCCTTCGTATATGACCTCATGCCCTTATTTCTTGCATTGCCATCTCTCTTCTCAATAGGTAGCACCAACAATACCAAATGTAACTTTGTCACATCTGGTTCTACTTCAAACACAATATGATACAATATTTGATGGAAACTAACAACCAAAATGAAAACTAGGTTCCTATGCAGTGCAAAAATACACTACTAGAGGTCCTACAAAATGTTTTCGTAGCACCCCTGGACACTTTGTTCTCATTGTTGGGTAAGAAGACTGAATGATTCTCGTTACTAGCTTGAATCACCACCTCTGAAACAAGTCCTAATGATAAAGAATGGCGTCCATCATCTCTGATACCAATGGTTATGCTTGGCTCCAAAAAAATAGTGACAACATCCAGACCACTGAAAAACTACCCAACATTCAAGATTTGTTTTTTTTTCACTCTCTATACTCAACCATGATCCCCTCTTGCCTCTTCTATGACCAACATCACCAGTTCAGATCACTAGGATCCTTGAATCAACATAAAATAGGTTTATTACAGCAAAAAAAAAATATGTTGCAAAAATATATAGTTTGAGTCACAAAAATAAATGCGCATAAAACTCTCCATCTCAAAAATCGAGTTGTTGTAAGCATTCCCCGGGAGTAAAATAAAATTTATATATGATTCAAAAAATCAGGAATAACAACACAAAAGCCACAAATGCAGAGTTGTGAGATAAACATGCTACACATTTATTTTACTTATTTACAGATATAGGTTCGAGGCAGGAGAAGCATCCCCCCTTCATCATAATTGGTGCTCTTTTTATGCACATATTTGGAAATTTTTTCTCTTCCACTTCTCTCTAGTTGAGGGAAGTCGAGAAGACACAAGGAAAATGACTCCTCTTTTCCTAGACACTACAACTAATTCAGATTTGGTATTTACATTGTTTAAAATCTCACTACAGGATATAAAATTTACTTTTCCATCCAAACATGTGGCAAATCCACCACATTTTCAAGCCCCCTCCATTTTCCACCATGAACTTGGTCAAATTCTCCTGCATTAGAGTTGCAGTGGTTTGGAAATGGGTGGACCATTTGCAAAATATTTGGATGCAAGCACAATAAAGGACATTGGGGAGCCTATCCCTACTTTCTTTGTTAGAGACCATGTCAATCAAATTATTTGACAATATTTTGAGAATCATTGAGTTGTTGGACAAGATCATATACTACATGGAATGATCAAACATAAGAAACTAAAACATGCCACATATATTTTGGGTGTCCAAGATGCTAAAATCAAGAATACACATATTAATGTCACCAAAAATATATCAAAGGCATTCACTATATTTGGAAAATGAAGAAAAAACATTGTTCGAGTTGCACACATGGAAATTACAACTGATATTGTTGCACCAATTATAAGCAGAACAAAAAATTGGCAACAATGCCAATTGTTCCATGTGTCGAAAAATGTGTCGAAAAATGTTCTAGGGGCCTGGTGGAGGGTTTGAAATTAATTAGAAAATGATGAATATTCTTATTTTAGTTGGCTATGCTAGGAACCCCTACCCAGAGATGAGTGCTGTAACGACCCCTTCCCTCATTTACCTAGTTTCACAAGTGTGCTACGGTAAACATGAGATGACAAGTTATAATGAAATGACCCAACCTCCAAGCTTAAATTATGGAAGTGGGGATGAAAAATGAAACTTACTGACCACAACCTGACATCCTACAGCGCTTACAGGACACTCAAGGGCCAATGCAAAACCCCAGGTGACCAAACCCAAAGGTAAACTTATTTTTCAGTGGCCTAACACCCAAACCGCATGCACAAGCCTGCGTGAGTGTGGTTGTGACCATCCAACCACATGCACAATATTTTCTGAGTGCAATTGTGACCCAAAATCCTCATTTCAATTCTTGCGGTCCCAAGACCTAAGTCACAATTTTATTCCAACCTCCATACCACTGCCTAGAACTCCTAAGACTTTCCAGAATGATAAGGGACTTGAAGAAAATTATAATCATACAAAAATTGATGAAGGACTTGACCTAACCGAGCCTAATCATGATAGTCACTTTGTCAAACATATGATGAACATGTAAACTACAGGTCATGAGTTCATATTTGATAATAGGAGTCTAAAAATTATCCAAGAATCACCAAGAAGGTGTAATTCCCTCTAATAATAGCTGCAATAACACTTTCTATCCCATGCATTCATTAACCATCAAACACTTATCAAATATTGAACAAGACATAGCTAGTGTAAGAACCTCGAGTTAATAGTTCATGTAATAAAGTTAATAAATGAAAAATAATGGCAAGATCATGGGGCATGTATTCCAAGCTAAATGTTGGGGAAAACATCCTAGTGGGTGCTCATTTGGTTTATCATGGCTAAAGGGAAATTGGTAAAGGCTTTATAAAGTCAAGAAGGCATTATTGGAATTTTATTTATGAAAATAATGGAAAATAGGAGAAAATGAAGGTGAAAGGTAATAAGTTGCATATGAGTAGGAAATTGACGTAAAATAGAGGAAAATTGAAGAAATTAGAGGCATCAATAATAAAAAGGCATCATAGCATAAGTTTGGGGCCTTTTTTTAGTTAAATTTTAGAATTGGTTTCACAGAGGAGAAGAGCATCAAGAGGAGAAAACAAGAAAGAAAACAAAGGAAGGATAAGGAAATCAAGGATCAAACAAAGAAGAGTTATACCAAATGGCTTCAGCAGGAATAATTTCAGGTTACAAGTTGCATGTATGATTTCCTAGTTAATTTTTTCATGCATGGTATATGCATGTTTGTATTTTTTTAATTTGTTTCCATTAGCATGGGGTTTTCTTATTTTGACAGTGGTTTCATCCTTTCATTTCCATTTCCGGATAGCCATGGTGTGATGGTATTGATTCTTGGTTGATATTTGGATTTCTGAAATTTTTTGGATCCGGGTGAGGTGGTCTCAGGAAAATCCCAATGGTTGGGGCTAGAGATGGTTTTCTCTCAGAAGCCTTCAATAGGTGGGTGGAGAAAAAAAATTCCTTAAGGGATGGTGAAGGAATTATGAGGCATCCAAGCTTGGTTTGGTTTTGTAATCTCGGGATCAGTTTAGGTGATATCATGATATTTTGAGGGTGGAGGTGCTCTAACCTCTTGATTCCCTTGGTTTTTAATGTTTGTTTTCCCATGATATTTCACATTCATGCTTGGAATATGGCACAGGGGTGATTGTCTGAAAGAGAGATTTGTTTCAGCCCAATCTATGTTGGGGTGGTATTTGGAAGTCCTTAATTTAGTTGGATTTTGCATAATATTGATAAGATATATTTTCCCTTGTACCTCATGGTAATTTTTGTACCTTTGGATAAAATCTCTGGTTGAGGAGAAATCAATGCCCAAGACATTCATGTAAAACTGAAAAGGAATTAATTGATTTTCCCTTCATTTTATAAAACCCTAGAAATATGATTTTAAACCCTTTAACTTTCCATATGATAACAATGCTTCCACAAAGGACTTATGATGTTGAGTATAAATGAAAGAAAGAACATAAATAAGTGAGGGTAGAAAGTTTCAGATAAAATTTTTTATTGCACAGAATATTTTATCTTCAACTTTAGATCAAATATGATTAACATGCAATGGAAATTTGAAAAGAGGAGCGCATCATTAAGGATTTTAACTTTAACTCACAAAACTATAAAATTAAAGACCAACAACTTCATTTGTAAATTCTAAGTGAAGAACATTAACACAAGATGTAACAAGAAAGACTTATGATACCAAAAAAAATTGGAATATTTGTGAAAACTTTATTCATGAGCATATGAAAGTGAAAGTACAAAATTGTAGTTGCCTCTAAGGTCCAAAACTCTTAAAGCTCACTTCTTTTTGCAAAGTATTTTTATACAAAATTTCAAATGAGCAGTTATGAAACTTTCAACCTCCTAAACTACCCTAGGACTAACTTTCCTCGAAACATTACATTCATAAAATGAAATTACATTAAAAATAAAAACATTTCTGCGAAACATTATAAAAAATAAAAATAAAAATTCATGCTGGAACATTCTTTTTCATTGGATGATCTGTACTTTAGGAGCATTGGAAGGGCCTACTCCAGAATCAACTACTTGGGGTGACATACATTCTATGAACTTCTTCCACATATCTATATTTTTATCTGGGCTCTAATGAACCTGACATGAGCCATCCTGAATTCATTGATCTTGTTGTATGTTGTCTTTTCAATAAACAGTGTCCTCATCATCCAAAGAATATGAAAGTCTTTGTGTAACTAATTAAAAATGGTGGCCCCATTTAATACTTTTGTCTTTTCATATGTTGCTCCAATTTTTCTTATGGACTCTACAAGAAGTGTTTCAAAAGTCTCCCATGGTAGTAAATTTCCTTGCTATTCCTAGAATGATGGCAAGCCTATACTGGTTCTTTTGTCAAAAGCAATATTAAATTTCATTAAAAATTCCTTCACTTATTTTTATTTATTTTCAACCATATTTCTATATAAATTATTCACCACCATATTGTTTATTTCTATTACATACGCAGTCCTGTCTTTAATCCCAACTTCCTTTAGTTGTTGTGCAAAATTGGTATTTAGAAAATCGATCATCTTATTTGCAAACTGGGATCTTTGCTGTAATTTTTTCTTAGTAGCTGTGATTACACCCTCCACATCTATGACAATTATTTTCTCCTCTTCCATAATAAGAAATAACTCCAAAATACTTTTCACTGTAGTTATGATTTCATTCCATAAGATCTCTCATGCTTGGATCATGTTCCATTTCACCTTTTCTTTCAACCATTTGATCTCCTGGTAGGCAATATGGCAATATTTCCTATACTTTTTAGTGGTCTCTTTTGTCATGGAAAATTCATGCTCAGTGGATTTATTGATCTTCATTTCATTATCAAAATCACTCTATTTATTTCATATCATTCTTAGCAAGCTTCAACGTAGTCATGACCTGAGTTAGTTTTGTAGTTGGGTCTCCTAAATTTTCTTGTAGTAAAATTGTAGAAAACATGTGAGTCGAGTTTTTTCTACAAGGCATCATTCACTTCTTTTATTTTTTCTACTTCTTCATTTTTTCTTGTAACAATTCATTAGTTAATACTTCCTTCTCTTTTTCAACCTATGCTACTACTGTAACCATTGGATGCTCTATAGAAGGTAGTTTCAATTTCTTTCTAAGCACTTGAATTTCTGCTTCAGCCCCTTGCTACAATTTTTGAACTACATTTCTATATTTAGGATTGAATCCAACATTAATAAATAGCTTCTTCAAATCTTCATTCTGAGTTGTCAATGCTCTTGAATTTTCATTTTTGTACTTTAGCTGACCAACAACTTTCTGCAACATGCCTTAAATTTTTCTGACAACTGAGAATGTTTTATTTAAATCATTGTAAATTAACTATCCAGTCTTTCTATGGATATTAAATTTTTCATGCAGAGGATTTTTTTTTTGCATCTATAGTCAAAGTAATAGTTCTAAAACCTGTTGAAGAGGAAAGAGATAATGCAGAAGGATGAGAAAAGGAAATACTAAGTTGATTGCTTTCTAAATCCATGGCAAACAGCAAACTTGTTTGATAGTCAAAAGATGATTGAGCTTCCAACTGAGCTTCCATGTTTTCTTTGATCTTCTTATTTCTATCATAAATCTGTGAAAAAACTTGTTTAATTACTAGTACAGAGCTCTGAGTAACTTCATCTGGATTGGGAGAGGATGGTGTACATAATGTCTCCTCCAACTACCATTGAAAACTAGAAACTAATGATGATCTACCCTCATTAGATAGTTTTTACATTTTTGTGGCTCCATCTGCATCTTCTTCCAAATCCATGATTGATCTAGGTGGATATTGGTGGTCACCCACCTATTCCACTAGTTAGTTTCATCAGTTTTCTTATTTAATCCTTTTATTTTATTTTTGTCTTTTGACTTGAACTTCCAAAGCCATTTTAAGGACCTATAAATCATATTTCTTGGAGAGATCTTTCCAATGAGGCACCATATGCGCCAAATGGAGATAATATGACCAATTTACAACCCCAGGAAGTTGGCTGCCCAACTAACCCCAACGAGGCCCATAAAATCTTGGTATTACATCTCCTCGAGTTAGTTTTTTGGTTTTTTATGGTTTTATCTTATTGTTAAATAATAAAAGGGCCCTTGATCCACATTGTAACATAGTTCAGAGGCATGTAGCTGCCACATCTCTTCTCAGAGATAAGCTACCAGTGCCCTAGCTAGTTTATTTCCATTTCGTCTGTAAACAAATTTTAGTTCTTTGATATTAATGCAATGAAGTGTTATTCTTGCTACATTTTTGTGCTTATTTTTATTTCTGTATTTTATTTCCTTTTTTCATAAATCCATATTCAGGCTACGACTCCATGAGGGTTTGAAACATATTTCAGTTTCAATGTGTTGTAGTAATCTTTAGTAAACATCATGCAAGTTACTTGGTCTCCAAAAATCCTATTAGAGAGTGAAAAATATCTCATTTGAAATTATTTTTTATTATATCAAATGGGTTTTTTATAGAATTTGATTTCATTTCTCAATTTGAGAGATATGAGAAATTGAAGCTACATCTTTCTGGAACATTGTGCCGCCGTACATCCTATGAGTTTGTGGAAACATTTTATCACCCCATAGGTCATAAAATTTCAAGTGTCTTATATTACTAGAAATATTTGTTGAATACCTCAAATGGGTCTTTGACGTCATTTGATTTCATCACCTATAACAAAAGTCATCAGAAAAGTTGCATCAAGAGGTCCATTTCAACCAAGATCTAGATCAATGGTATCAAAGCAGCATATTGTTGATTGATCTTCCTTTCTATGTCTCTAATGAGGTCTGGGTATAAGGAGTTAGGGCTCGATCTGGTTGAACCTTTACAAGATCATCCTCACAAACCGTGAAGAACTCCCATGGCATAAGAAAACAAATATGAGAGAGGGGGAGATCCTATCAAAATATTTCTTAAGGAAGCCCTTGAGAAACAAAGGAACTCAATGATGGATAAATTTGACGAGATCCTTCAATGATTTCCCACCGGTGGTGCATCTACATCCAGCAGCCACTCCTTTCCAAGTATAGGTCAACTTCGACATTCTATATTTGAAGGCTAGATAGATGCTGACGTCGTAGATAGATGGTTGAATTTTCTGGAAGGGTATTTTTCAATCCATGATTTCTCTGACTAAGAAAATATTACTTTTTCACTCCTCAAAACCATCCCCCATGTCAAATATTAGTGGGAAAATTTCTGCGAGAAAAAGGACGTGAGGGAACCCTCTCTATTCTCGGTTGCGCCCACTTGGAGTTTGTTCTAAGACTGCATCAAGGAACAACATTACCTCATGGCGAGCTATGAGGACAAGTACACCCAATGGAACATGCTAAAACAATAAAGGGATCAATATGTACATGAGCTGGAGAATTTTTTCCATACCTTGTGAACAAATTTTCACTACAAGAAAAAGGACATTGGTGAAGGTCATGCTTGTGACAGACCTTTTAGGTCTATCACCAATGTCACATATGGTGACGGTCCTTAAAAAAGAATCATTTTAAGTGTATATAGTGATGGTCCTTTAAGGTTCGTCACCAAAGCCATTTTCAATGGCACTTTTGGTGAGGTTTGTTAAAGGCCCATCACTAATTCTCTCTTTGGTGACACTTCTAGTGATAGAATTTTAATGACCCTCACCAATGCTCTTTTTGTTGCTTTTGGTTACGGTCAAAAAATTTTCGTCACCATTGATCATTCCAATGAGTTTTTGATGATTCTATATGCATGTTAATATATTTTTTTCAAAATTTAACGATTTAAGGCCATTATTGTAGAGTATTTTTTATGATATTTCCAAGGCCATAGTGGTTAGAATCAGTCAATTTTTTAAGAAGCAATTAATGTGTATCATTCCCCTCAAGTAATCACTGGTAGAATAGAGTTTTCTAATGAGTCAACATATGATTGATATCTATTAAGTTTATTATCTATCAAATTTCATTTAGATAAAGTTCCACTAGTGTGTGTAGGAAATATATTATTTAATACATAATCAAGCTATGACAATTATATTAATGAGAAAGACCTAACACTTCTCAAAAATCCGGGCACACCTTAAATTAATGTTTTGTCACACATTAACATTTCTTAGCACCTCATATGTCTTGAAACATTTTTGTACCTAGAACATCTTGTCATGAAACTGACGCCAAAGCACATGGAGGCATGCGCTGGCACAACATGGAACTCTCCTAGCATGTGTTGGCATGCATGTAGTCCCTAGCATTTCCTGGAACACCTTGATTGAATGCATTGACATACATTGGCACCTGGCACACAATTCCACTTGACATGTATTGGGACCTATTATTAGTGTGACTAGCATGCCCCTTTTGAAAAAGATAAAGTCCTGACTTATTAACCCTCTTATGTGTTCATTTAATTACATTTGAGCTTGGTTATTTGTTTTGTTGCCTTAACACATATTGACATACCCTAGAACCCTGCACATCCTTAGCACCTGGAATGTATTGACATATCTTGGCACTATTTGGCACATATAATTAGCAAACCCTAGAACTCCCTATCAAACTTTGACACTTCTTTACATGCCTTGATATTCCCTAGCATGCCTTACCAATGCTTAGCATACATTGTCACTCCCTCCTTGGCATGACAGCTAGCACTCATTAACACTAGTCCCTGACACACATTCATCATATTCATTAACTTCCATGAAGTTTGACCTAGTTCTCCCTTAATGTTTTTTCCTAGTACTCCTTAACACTCTTCAACATGTGTTAGCACTCTCTAGCACACCTTAGCACTCTTTAACATGTCATTCCACTTCAGAGCATGCATAAAATTCCCTAACACATATTTGCGCTTGGTACGTGTTGGCTCTTGGAAAGTATTAACATGTATGGAACACGTTGAGATGCCTCAGTTTGATCTGGCATGATTTAATATGAAATTTATTTGAGATCAATTTTTGGAAAGTAGACGAGAAGCAACAAAGGAAGACTTGGCACTTATAATGCACTAATACTTTGCACTTGGCACATATTGGCACCTACTGTCAGTGTGCCTAGCATGCCCCTCTTAGAAAAGGTAAATTGATGACTTATTAACCCTATTATGTGTTCATTTCCTTGTAGTTTAACTTGTTTCTCCCTTGTGTTGCCTTGACAGTCCCTGGCACGCATTGACATACCTTTTCACATCTTGGCATGCCTTATCACTTGGCATATCTTATCATTTTTGACATGCCTTCGCATTATCTAGCACATCTTAGCATTATGTAGCATGCCTTGGCACTCATGTCCTCACAACTAGCCTTTACATTTTTTCATGACTGGGAACCCAATGAAGTCCTTGGCTACTGTAGTTCATGTGAAAACATTTGCCTACTCCAACCACAACAAATAGACCAATTTCACCTACTACAAGTAGATTGTGCCTTATTCATCTAAGAACTACCTATAACTCATCTTATGCCACTCATGTCCAAGCTCAATTTGTCCCACTTAACTATTTACCAATACAAGGATCGCATGATCTAGCCATCACCATAAAAAAAATAAGCAACATAGCTTACACGTGTAATATTTCAGATGTATGTTCAGTTCATATAATCAATATGAAATTAACTAAGAGTTTGCAAGAACCACAAGATTCACAAGGAACACAAGATATAAGATGACACAAGCTGAGTTCCCAAACAATTATACACAACAATGTACAATATGCAATTATCTATAATAGTTTAAAACATTAGAATGTAGCCAAAGTGTGCCACATCTCATATTAAAAAAATAACTAAAGGCAAAAAAATGTTGTGCCTAGCATAAAGTGATCTCCCTTTAACTAAAATTTTTATGTCGAGGCCCTTATAACAATTATAGGCTTACCTCCTTTAAATCCTATTCTAAACTTTTCCTAACACACTTCGTCCTTAGCACACTTTAAGTTGCTAACACTCCCTAACACACACTCTTATCTATTCCTTTCCATGCATTTTGACCCAGCTATCCCTTGATATGCGCTGACACTCCCTAACACTCTAGTTAAGCATGCATTGGAATTTTCCAACATGTGTTAGCATGCCTTTTCATTCCTTTGCATGCCTTGAACCTCCCTAGCTATCATGCCCTCACAAATACCCTTAATTTTCAACTTGGGAAACCAACCAAGCCCTTGCTTGAATATACCTTGTCACTCCCCCCTTCCCATGACAAGTAGCAGTCATTAACACTAGTCCCTGGCACAAGTTCCTCATATTCATTAACTTCCATGAATTTTGACCTACTTCTCCCTTAATATTTTTTCCTAGTACTCCTTATCACTCCTTAACATGCATTAGAACTCTCTAGCACACCTTAGCACTCTTCAACATTCCATTCCAATTCATAGCATGCATAACACTCCCTAACACATATTTCTGCTTACCACATGTTGGCACTTGGAAAGTATTAGCATGTTGGAATACGATGAGATTCCTTGGTATGATTTGGCATGGTTTAATATTAAATTTATTTGAGATCAATTGTTGGAAAGTAGATGAGAAGCAACAAAGGAAGACTTGGCACATAGAATGCACTAAGACTTTATACTTGGCACCTATTGGTGCCTAGTGTTGGTGCACCTAGCATGCCCCTCTTGGAAAAGGTAAATTGATGACTTATCAACCCTTTTATGTGTTCATTTCCTTGTAGCTTAACTTGTTTCTCTCTTTCGTTTCCTTGACAATCCCTAGCACACATTGACACACCCTTGCACATCTTGGCATGCCTTCTCACTTAGCACATCTTAGCATGTTTGAGATTCATTCGCACTATCTGGCACATCTTAGCATTCCTTGTCACACCTTGAAACTCATGTCCTCACAACTAGCCTTGAAATTTTTTCACAACTTGGGAACCCAATCAAGTCCTTGGCTATTGCATTTCATCTGACAACTTTGGTGTGATTCAATTGCAATAACTTTACCGATTGCACCTACAACAAGTAGATTGTGCCTTGTTCGCCTAAGAACTGCCTATTACTCATCTTATGCCACTTATGCCCAAGCTAAACTTGTCCCAGTTAAGTATTTACCAAGGAAAGGATGACATGATCTAGCCATGGCCATAAAAAAACTAAGAAACATAGCTTACACATGCAATATTTCACATGTATGTTCAGCTTGTATAAATAGTAGAACATTAACTAAGAGTTTTCAAGAACCACAACATGCACAAGCCACACAAGATATAAGCCGACACAATCCGAGTGCCCCAAAAATTAGACACAAAAATTTACAATATGCAATTATCTACAATAGTTTAAAACATGAACATGTAGCCAAAGTGTGCCACATCTCATAAAAAAAAATATCTAAAGGAAAAACAATGTTTTCCCTAGTACAAAGTGATATCCCTTTGTCTAAAACTACTATGTTGAGCCACATATAACAACCGTAGGCTTGCCTCTTGTAAATCCTATTCTAAACTTCTCCTAACACACTTCGTCCTTCACACACTTCAATTCGCAAACACTCCCTGTCACACACTCTTATTTGTTCCTTTCCATTCATTTTGACCTAGTTATCACTTGATATGCCCCAACACTCCCTAACACTCTAGTTGAACATGCATTGACATTGTTCGACATGTGTTATCATGCCTTTTCATTCCTTTGCATGACTTGACCCTCCATATTTATCATGTCCTCACAACTACCCTTACTTAATTTGCAACTTGGGAACCCAACCAAACCCTCGCTTGACTACAAGAGATTGACCACGTTACAATTACTAAAAATAGACTATGCTGTTGAATTATGTAGCTTTGGAGGTACTCCACATGCCTAGTGAGATGACTTTCTCTGAGTTTGGTCACAAAATTATTTGTGGGCAAAGAAGCTAAGAAAAGGGATTTTGGACCAAGATGGAGTTTAAAATTTAAAAGAAAATTAAATTAATATTTCCTAAGGTCTAAGTGGATAAAACCTGTAAGTTCTAGAGGGTTCCTAAGATGTCGAGGGAAAACTATTTAAGGAGTCCTTAGGATGAAGGAAATAACATCAAATGATAAGGATCTCATTTTATCGAGGGGGTGAAGAGAGATGTAGTCCTAAAGAGGTGATGACCATTAGCATGTATAGAATTCATTAAGATGCTTTGGTATGCTTTGGCATGGTTTAATATTAAATTTATATGAGATAGATTATTGGAAAGTAGAAGAGAATTAACAAAGGATGATTTGGCACTTAGAATGAACTAACACTTTTCACTTGACACTTATTTCCACCTACTGTTGGTATGCATAGCATGTCCCTCTTGGAAAATGTAAATTGATGACTTATTAAACCTATGATGTGTTCATTTCCTTGTATTTTAACTTGTTTCTCCTTTTTTTTGCCTTCATAGTCCATGGCATGTATTGTCACACCCTTGCACATCTTGGCATGCCTTAGCACTTGACACATATTAGAATATTTTACATGCCTTCGAACTATATGGCGCATGTTAGCATTTCCTAGCATGCCTTGGAACTCATGCCCTCACAACTAGCCTTACATTTTTTCACAACTTGGGAACCCAATCAAGTCCTTAGATACGGCAGCTCATGTGACATTGGTTTGCTTCATCCATAAAAACTTGATCAATTTCACCTACTCATTCCTTCGTATGCCCTAACCCTTCCTATTTACCATGCCCTCACAACTACCCTTACTTAATTTTCAACTTGGGAACCCAACCAAGTCCTCGCTTGAATATAGGAGCATGACCAAGTTATGATTATTACTACTAGAATATGTTGTTTAATTGTGTAGCTTGGGAGGTACTCCACAAGCCTAGTGAGATGGGGTTGTGTGAGTTTGGCCAAAAAAGGCTTTGTGGGAAAATAACCCAAGCAAAGGGGCTTTGGACCCAAGATGGGGTTTAAAATCTAAAAGAAAATTAAAAAGAAAAAAATATTCTTTCCTAAGGTCTAAGTAGATAAGGCTCATAAGTTCTAAAGAATTCTTAAGAGGCCCATCTAGGAAAAGCTATTTAAGGAGGCCTTAGTATGAAGGCAAGAACACCAAGTGATAAGGAGCTCATTTGATCAAGGAAACCAGGAGAGATGTATTCCTAAAGTAGGTCAATTTGAAGGGCTAACTAAGCGTTGCTAAAGGGAAACCGTGATCATCCACCAAGAGTAAGATCATTATGTGAGGGTTCAGAAGAATTTCGTGTACCTTAATGGGTTTGATATAGCAAGTAGGATGGCATATTGTTGGTTCTATTATGGTAGATAAAGCTCAAGAGAGGTGACTCATGAGAATTTAGGCATGTGATTTCAGTGGTATTTCTGTGTGAAGGCTGCATCAAATTTTGAAATAGTATAGAGGGTTGAGACCCTACCTTGTGGTGCTTACTAGGTTTTAAGGTCTGTGATAAATAAAAACACAAATGGAGGAGATTTTGCACTAGAATTCAGGGTGAGAATAGAAGTAGTCATAGGTTTAATATTTAATAAGGTAACCATAGTTTGAGGGTCATAGAGATCTAAAGTTCAGGTCAATATTCAGTCAAAGAAATGACAAAAATATATGGATCCATATGAGTTAGGCCAAGTCCCTTATGGAGGAAAGAGTTGTCATTTTTTCTATGGGTGGATATGGTTTGTTGTAAAGCAACTATAATAGAAGTATAATTCCCTATTTAGGGTGGTTTCCTAGCATGTTCAATCCATAAGGTATGCCATTAAGACCGTGAAAAATCTGCATAGAATAAGAGGGGTTGTGACCCTTAGAGAGATGTTTCTCCCTACAATATATACCACAAATTTGGAATATGATTTGCAGAAGTATGTTTAGAGATAGAAAATCCAAAGGAAGGTGGAACCTGAGTAGAATATGGAGCAGAAGAAATGTGCCATATGAGGAATGGATTGACATGAAGAGGAGTTGATTTGTTGGACTGTCCATAGAGTTTTGGACAAATATCTGAAGTATCCTATAAACAGTTAGTCAATGGACAATTAATGGATGATTTGTGACCTAGTTTAGTCATCTACAAATTATTAGAAGGATGATAAAGATAATCGAGTTCATATTTTTTTTCATAGATTGGACCATAAATAAATTGGTACACAGAATAGTGATTTTGAGAGGACACAAATGACTATTAGGTTGCATATTTCAAAGAGACCTAGGTGGGGCAGTGTTGTGGGAACAGATCGATGCGCTCAATTTGCTGACTGGTAGGGAAAATTGATGGCCGATCAGTAGCTGGAGTGTTGTTAGGAGCTGTGAAGGCTTCTAAAAGTCCTGTACTTGTGAAGGAAAACAAGACTAGTAGAAGTGTAGGTGTATTGGGCCTAAGGACATGTAGACTTTGAAGGACTAAAGTAGTAGTCAAGTGGGCTAGCCAACTAGCCCTAGTTCACTATATTGCATCATTGAGAAGAAGGGAAACCTCCATATCCCTAGACTTGTCATCTTGGAGCAGTAGTATGGAAAAAGTGGGCATACCAAAGAGTTTTCACAACGAAGTTGTGAACAACTAATCGCAAACCTTAAGTGTTGCAGACCTTAAAGGAAAAAAAAGGTAGATAGAGGGAAATTTTTTTGAGCCAATTTCAATAGTATAAAGGAGTTGAGTTCATTGATAGAGGAAGATTGAGGAGATGCATAATGGGAGGCAATAGAACTAGCCAGATGTGTTCAATACATGTGGATTGAAATGGCTATGTGTGGCCACCATCAAATAGTGGGTCAAGTGTTGTCTTGTTCAAGGTATATTGGTTATCAAAGGACTAACACCAAGCCCTATTTGTATTCCTTGTATCAGTGTGATTGTAAAGGGCCATCATCCCTGGTACGAGAGCTCTAGCCTATTCTATTATAGTTTTTAATTTAACGAAGAGCGGTTTGAAAAAGTTAAAAAAATTCATGTGCACTAGTTGATTCCCTGATGTGTATAGATTTCAATGTGAAAATATATGTTGTGGCACTTGAGTGTGTTTGCATCAAAGATTCTAAGACCAAACCCAAATTCTCATGTGTCGTGGAAATTAAACATATGCCTTGTTCACCTAATAACTACATGTAATAGCTCATCTTAGACAACTCATGTCCAATCTCAATTGATCCCACTTAACAAGTTACCAAGACAAGGCTCATCACATCCAATTGTGGTCATAAAACACCTAAGAAACATAGTTTACATCTTGACATGCCATAGTTTACATTCCTTGGAACTACATAGCATACCATGTCACTCCCTCATTAACACACCTATAACTTAATGACACTCCATGTCACACACTCTTACTCATTTCCATTCATTTGAAACTAGTGCTCCCTTGACTTTCCTTGTCACTCCATAACACTCGCTAACTTGCATTGGCACACCTTATAACCTGGCACATATTGGCATGTTTCCCTGACCTCTAGCATACCTTGTCACTCCCTCCTTAGCACACCTGAAACTCACTAACACTTCCTGTCACAAACTATTATAATTTTATTTACATGCACTAATTTTACCTAGTGCTCCCTTGTGTTTCCCTAACACTTCCTAGCACATGTTGGCACACCCTAGAACCTAACACATCTTGGTCGCATGCCACCCTGGCACTCTAGAATGACTTACTGTTTCCTATAACACCTTGTCACTCTTTTCTTAGCACACCTGAAACTCGCTGGCAATCCCTATCACACACTATTATTCATTTATTTCCATTCATTTTAACCTAGTACTCCCTTGTGTTTCCCTATCAGTCCCTAACACTCATTAGCACACATTGGCACACCCTGGCACTTAACACATCTTGGTATGCTTCCCTAAGACTCTAGCATGCCTTGGAACTGCATTACATACCTTGTCACTCCCTCCTTAGCACACGTGAAACTCGTTGACATTTCATTTCCATGCATTTGAAACTATTTCTCCCTTGTGTTTCCCTAGCACTTCGACCTAACACTCTCTAGCATGTGTTCGCACCACACCTTCGCACTCGACACATCTTGGCATGCCTTAACAGTTGCCTTGCCTTGGCATGCCTAACATGCCTTGGAATTGTCTAGCATGTGTTAGTACTTCCTGGTATTCTCTGGAACACTTTAGCACTCCTAGTTGTCATGCCCTCATAGATAGCCTTACTTTTTTTGCAACTGGGGAACCCAACCAAATCATTGGGAAAACAATGTTGTGCCCAACCTAAAGTCTCCCTTTATTTGAAACTGATTTGACCAACCCCTTATTGTAACCATAGGATTCCCTCCTACAAGTTCTATTGTGACCTTATCCTAACACATTTTTCCCTTGAGACACATGGAATTCATTAACATTCCTTGGCACACACTCTTATTTGTTCATTTGCATGCATTTTCACCTAGTTCTCCCTTGTGATTCACTAGCACTCCCTAACACTCTTCAGCATGCATTGAAAAGTTATAACATGTGTTAGCATGCCTTTTCATTCCTTTTCACACCCTGGAACACCCTAGCTATCATTCCCTCACAACTACCCTTAATGTTTTTGGGACTTGGGAACCCAACCAAGTCTTATCTTGACTACAACAACTTGGTGAAGGTACGATTACTACAACTAGACTATGCCTTTTTCACCTAAGAATTGACTATAACTCATCTTAGGCTACTCATGTACAATTTCAACTTAACCCACTTAACAATTTACAAGTTATCAAGTCAACGCTGATGTCCAACTATGGCCTTAAAACAACTGAGAAACATATTTTACATATTGACATTCCATAGCACTTGGAACGTATAATAATCCCTTGGCACTATGTGGCATATGTTAGCACCCCTTGCATTCCTTGGTACTATGTGGCATGTGTTAGCACTCCGTGACATGTCGTGGTACTCTAGCATGCCTTGACACTGCCTAACATATAACCTTGTCTCTCCCTCCTTAACACACCTCGAAATTACTAAAACTCCTTATCACTTAGTCTTATTCAACCTTCATTTCCATGCATTTTGAACTAGTTCCTCCTTGTGTTTCCATGACACTCCCTAACACTCCCTGGCATGCATTGACACAACCTGGCACTGGCACATCTTGGCATGTCACCCTAGAAGTTTAGCATTCCTTGGCACTACCTAGCATACCTTGTCACTCTGTCCTTAACACACCTAGAACTCACTGACACTCCCTGTCACACACTCTTATTCATTAATTTCCATGCATTTGAAACTAGTGCTCCCTTGTGTTTCTGTGGCACTCCCTAGCATGAAATGGCACACCCTAGCACCTAGGACATCTTGGCATGATTCCTTGGCCTCTAGCATGTCGTAACACTATCTAGAAGATATTGTCACTCCCTCCTTAGCACACCTGTAACTCACTAACACTTCCTGTCACAAAATATTATTCATTCATTTCCATGCATTTTTTTTACCTAGTGCTTCCTTATATTTCCCTGGAATTTTTTAACACTTCCTAGCACGTGTTGGCACACCATGGCACCTGGCACATATTAGTTGCATGCTTCCCTGGCACTCAAGCATACCTTATCATTGCCTAACATACCATGTCACTCCCTCCTTAACACACCTGGAACTCGTTGAAACTACCTGTCACACACTCTTATAATTCATTCATTTCCATGCATTTTTACCTAGTTCTCCCTTGTGTTTCCCTAGCAATCAATAACACTACTTAACACACATTATCACACCTTAGCACTTGGTACAAATTAGCATGCTTCCCTAGCCAAAGCCGTAGCCTCACGAAAACTCCCTCTACTAGCTACCAAGTGCTGAGTGCCTCTAGCTCTGAAGCACAAGTCAATTATCTAGTCCTAGCCTCAACTGACCCTTGACCTCCCCTCATGACTCTTCAAATTCCTCACTTCTCTCTCATGCCTATTAATCGTTACATACTCAAATAAATCTTAGCATAAATACTGAGATATTGGTGAGCGATATTCACATTATGATGAGTGAGAAGAGGAGGACGTTAAGGGTTCTTGGAGACCCTAGAACGTTTGTTGCCCAACTGCTGAAATAATGCAATTGCTAGGTACCTTTGAGTTTATTACAAGGTTCCTAGAGCTTTCTAAGGAACCACCTTACTTGCTAGATGACACCCTAGTTGGGTCATATGTATTTATAATCAAATAACGATACTATAAGCACATTCAAATAATTGAATGAATGATATTAACAAACAATCAATTTAGACCCTTGTGTGGTCAATTTTTGTGCCACAACATTGTCAGAGAGATCGGATTTTCTAGTTCCCCTATGTCTTTTCAATCAATATTTTTCCTGTGGGCTTACATTTGAATGGGTGTTGACTGCGGCTCCACAACTGTGTAATTTAACTAGCTGTGGGGGCATGAATGAACAGTAGGAAGTATCCAACAACTTCAATTTTAGTCCCTTTGTGAAGTCATTATGGTGAGATACAACATGTACAGTTCCTCGGGCCCGACGAGCTAGATCGACACTGTGGAACATGCCCGAATCTAAAAAAACACTATCACAGGCCAAATACACCACCAAGGAAACATTAGAATGTGTAAGGATGCCTCTTGTTGCAAAACTTACAAAATGCAACCTTTCCAGTTGTTTGGGTTTGCCTCCCAAGCTAAGAGGGAGAAATAATTTGTTTAGCGAAGGTAGAAATGTATCATCATCCAAGCTCTATAGCTCACATTTATTACCCAACGTAGACCTTGCATGTCCTACTGCTTCAATACATTCCAAGTATCGGCTTCTCCTTTGGCCTTTATCATAAAAAATCCTTCAACAATCCTTCTTAGAGCCTCACCAAGGTTCAAAAAATCATAGACAAGAGGCATACATGAATTATGTCTCTTGGTATGGTGTATGTCACTTGCAATAGTGAGCACTTCACTCTCATTAATGTAATCAATACTGATGGCCTCTACGCAACGTCAAAACAAAGGGAGAGTCGCACTAGTCGCACTGGTCACATTTTCTGGGGCATTCATATGTGATTCTGTAGTGCAACCAGTGGAGGTCACATTGGTCGCTAGGTCAGGTAGGTTGCACTGACCCCTACTTCTTGAGACTACGACTCAGCAACTGGTCACAACTGGCCAGAGGTCGCACCTCCCAGCTATTACTTGAGGCTACGACTCAATGATTGATCCATAGATTTGGCCATGAATTTAATGCCATCGATGCGAGTCTCGAATGGCTTCAACTATAATGTGTGAGGCATCCTTATGCACCAAATTCACTTGGCCAATTCAAAATTCTTGAAATAGTGACTGGATAACCTCCTTTCGTACTATCCTTGAAATGCTAATGATATCGGTGCTGGAACTGGGTCATCCACACAGGAAAGCAGCATTTTTCAAATATGCGATAGCTCGTTGAGGACCACCTTCAGCGATAAACTCAACATTCTCAAGTCATCTGAAAGAAAGTAACTCTATAATCCTGCCAACACAGTCGCAAAGAAAACCTTATAACTTGGAGTATAACCCCCCCATCGTAGGACACATAGCATCATGGGTGTTACTGCAGTAGAACATGCCTCATATGAAAGACGATTTCAACGAGTGGACAAAGATAACTACTGTTTGCATTTCCAGAACCCACTGCGACCAGTGCAACACTAATTTCATTAAGATTAAATATTTTGATTCATATTCAGGCTCGAAAAACTGGTGTGTGATCATAAATTCATTTCCTATGGCTTGCATTATCCAATGCATTGGTCACATCCACAAATGAAGAGGTTGTATGGTTGCACCATTCTATGGTTTCGCTTGCACCTTAATAACACATTAACATCATTAAAAGTTCCTTGTTAATAACATACATACATACGTGTCGTATTCCCATGGCATCTGGCTTGTATATAAATGTTCATATCACCCAAAAGAAAAGCACAACTCATCCTTTCTCTCTCTTGTAATGGTTACAACTCATTAACTCCCTTTACCATTTGACTTTATGCTCTACTTTGGAGTGCGCATTCATGTTGTAGTGACCAAATAACAGAATTTCAGGCATGCATTAAGTAAGAACTTCAACGAGCATGATAAGGTTATCCTCAACTTAAGTATATCTTGCGATGATTACACTAGAGACTTTCTTTGTGGTTTTGTAAAACATTATGAATTGAATGTTCAAACATTTCTTCTAATATTAACATATGAAGTGAAATTCCAAGCTTTGGACGCTTACTCTCTCACACATAAACAAACCTTATTTTGGGAAAATAATGCCTATGCTTATCGATATGATGGATATGATTCCTTAAAACTTGGTGGAGAGCAAGTTGAGTAATACACGCCAAAGTGAAATTCAAGAGAAAAAGGTTTTAAACTTTGATTCATGGCTATGATAACTTAGGATTTTATAACATATGGACGAGACCATGATAATACAAACCCTAAATTAATGGAGAGCATAAGGGCACATGGGAAATATGACCAATGGGAAAACACCCTTGCAAATGCAATTTGATGACAAGATAACTTCCAAAAACAACTACATGCACAAACCCTAATGAAATGAGAGGGAATGAGGACTAATGCTATATGAGGTACCTTGTAAACCCTGATGCATATGAGTGATCCACTTTCGAGATAATATGAGAAGGTGAAGATGATAAGCACCCCTAAGAGTAATTATTAATTCACAAAAAGGTTGGAACTTCAATCACCAACGCCTAAGGTCTCAAGGATGTCAAGGAAAATATATAATTCTCTCAAACCCTAATGCACATGTTGAGGCATAGGACCAGTCAAGAGCCTAGGGAAAGATGCTATGCAATAAATACCACCATGGTGTCATTCGATGTCGATGAGACTGTGCCCTTAGAGGCGTAGGTTAAAAACAGAAAGGGGATCAATTTCTTGCAAAATTAGGGTTTACCCCAAACCCTAGTATAGTCAACATAACGGGAGCCAAAAAACACTCTCATAATGCTAAATCAAGGAAATTAGCTTCATTATGATAGGTGGAAGCTTATTACAAAAAAAATAATAACTATCAAACCTTTAGAGACGACATTTTATCATACATTTTTATGTCTATATTAAAATAAGAAAAAACCACAAATTTAATGAGTCTTTTAATTTAAATATGACCAACTACTAATTAATTATGTTTATACATTTTATATATTAAATAATTTATATGAATCTTAATATCTTATTTATTTATATTGAATTTTTAATTTAGTACTATATATATTTTTAAATATTACTATTAACATTTAATTTTAAATTTTAAATTAATTGCAATTCGCGCCTCCAAAAAAATTCTGCCGTGAGTGAGCAACAATTGAATGAAGTTCACGAGCCAAAAATCATTGAAAAGGAAGGTTAAACTGTAGTTGAACCGAACGATTCAATTTTTAATTTTTTGATAATGTTTTATTCCCTCCTGCAAAAAAAATCCACGCACCATTCAGGAGCAGGAGCAAGTGGAACCTTGTGGTGAGGATTTTGTCGGGTTTCGAAGAGGGATGCTTGATTCCTTTGTATTGTTTGAGGTAGCTGGTTGGCGCCATAGATGTGGAGATGCACGTCGGATTGGCCTTACACCAGATTGGCTTCTGAGGGCAAGTAAGCTCAGGATGCTGCTCACCTTAGTCCACAACCTGCCCACCGGGTATTTATAAAATGAACCTTTGGAAATGTTATTTTATGATTTTGTTTAGCTCATCAAAACCCCATATTTTAATGCCTTGCAAGCTAATTTATTGAGCTTGTTTGATTTTTATGTCTTGAATCTGAGTTGCATGTTGCATTTGCAGTAGTCTCTGACCTATCTTAGAATTTTTTTGGTCTTGACCCCATATTTGATTTTCTCCACATCCGTTCCTGAGGTATAGTGCTCCAAATCTTTGAGCCTTCCACACAAAACGATGATTTATGACTCATATACAATTCCAAGCTGCTGTAGCTTGAGACTATAGTCAGAAATTTTGTCTTCTGAAAAATTACCTCTGCAATTCGAGTTTTGAAGATGACACCACAGTTCTGTATTATAGGTTTTGAAAATTTGTTGCACGATTTTACAAATGTAGGTTCGAGCCTACAAAGAATTGATCGCTGTTGTAATCCAAATTTAAGGTATCAAGAAGATTTTTTTTTTCCCAAATATATCATTCTCAGCCTCCTTTATCATCATGTCACTGTATAAACTCTGAAATTCTTGACCAAAATAAGCCTCACTGTATAAACTCTAAAATTCTTGACCGAAATAAGCCTCACTGTATACAATGTGAAATTCTTGACCGAAATAAGCCTCATTGTATAAACTCTGAAATTCTTGACCGAAATAAATTCTTAATCGAAATAAGTTCATAAAACTGATAGTAAGATCTTCTATTTGTATGAATTTGACTTGAAATGAAGCGACACATCCTTTTGGAGTGAGGCCTGTATGAGAGTGTAGTTCAGCTAGCAATTAAATATATATATTTTCAACTTAAAAAATCAATTTCTCATCAACCAGTGGGAGTTTGGGAGCAAATAAGAGCTAGTTAGAAAGAGGAAAAATTTCTCTTCAGGATGGTCTAGGAGAATACCTTGAAATAATCAGCTTCAAGTCTGATTATGCCAAGCATTGTTCTAAAAATCATTACCAGACTATAGCAACAACAACAGTGGAGCAACCCTGAAAAAGATGAAACTGCTGCTTATAGTTGAACAAAACTTCGACAAGGTTATTACAATTTCAATATTGTAATCCAGAGAAGCTTTTAACTGCTAAAATCCTCTCTGTAGGAGATTAGATTGATTTTTATGAAGTCCTGATGATAGTGGATGCCAACTGTAACAATGATTTCTAGAACAATCTACCCATGCATATGCTATATCTCTTGTTCGTCGAAACCCTTCCTTTTTGATAACCTTTGTTGAGAATATCAATGCTCTAGAGAATGGACATTCCTGAGGTCAGAGGAAAATTTTGCATAGAGATTTGATCTTCATCGGTACCTAAGGGTATAGAAGTGCTAGAGAGAAGCATGGGTACAAGGAACAGTGAATTCTGAGCATGCAACAAACTTCTTCCAACTATTTCTGACTTGAATTAAAAACAACGATTTCCTTAATCAAGAATTTCAAGTTTTGGCAAGTTCATTTATGTTGGCTGTAGATTTCAATTGGATTTATTTCCAAGTTCATAGATGTATCAAGTCACAAAGGTTGATTCCAGTCACTGGATAGTTCTCTTATGCCACCTATATAACAGATAAGTATTGTAGATGGATGCCGACTATGTTGCAGAGCAACTAGGTATTATATATTTTGTGTATATGAACTGTGCAACGAATCATATATGTATACTGAGAAAAGAATGTACACAATGAGACACCAGAATTTAGATATAAAGGTGCCTCCATCGAGAGTTACATCATAATTAAAGTCATGACAGATACTAAACCAACAAGGCCTCTACATATATTGCAACTGCTATCTGAAGCTATGTATGAATATCACTATTGATGTCATATTATAATGCATCTATACATATATGCTGCCATACAGTTATGCACTTCAACATACCAACACTGACCGCCCTGTACTACAACATATATCTTTGATGCCATGTACAAGAACCATATATCATATTGCAGAGGGTCCAAACAAATATTGAGAGTCACCATACTGAGATGTGATGATTCCTTATACATATAATCGAAACCATGCGAGAGATAGAGATTGGATTCCTTAGAGTGAAAGTGATGCCAATAGTACATAGTGAATGCAACAATACCCATATTTTCAATACATGTGAATACGATGTCATATATTCTGCATATGTAGCCATATCAAACATATTTTCATACACTCAAAATTCAATCAAAAAATATAATTGCAATGTCATTTACTTTGCATATATGCACAATGTCATATCTAATGTGATGCCATTGTTAATGTCGCAGAGAGAGATCCCATTGCTTGTATGTCAACATCAGAGTGTGCAGGCCATTGAAATAATATATATGTCGTAATGATCTGACCCATCCAATCCATGATATCTACTACCAACAGAGATATAATGTGACATGCTAAGGTCTTTGAGAACCAAATCCTTCAAGTCATGGATTCTATTATATCTGGAACTGCTCTGCATTTCATAACTATAATCTATGATTCATCTCTTAACAATTTGTAGTGACAATCTAGAAATTCCCTTCAGAACTTGGAGTATTCAACTGTCTCTGTCCATATATCTTAACTGAGATATTTTCTTGATGATGCCAATAGACCTGCCTTAATATGATAAGGTTTTGTCCTTCCAGGAATTAATACAAAAGCACTACATTATCATGACATAGATACCAAGACTCTGATTTAAACTGTGTCATCCCCAATATACTCTACCAATGATATATATAAACTTGGTTAGTCATGCAGTGTTATTATTCTGTTCACTAGTTGTAAAGATGTTCATACATAACAATATAATGAACAATCCCAATTATTTCTTAGTGAGCAAATATCCATAGACATAATCCTTAGCATGTGGATGCATTCCACAGGCAGAAGGGATGTTGATCAGAACCTTAGCAAGTTCAAAAAAGGCTCCCAGAATTTTTAGAAAGGTCTTAGTGCACTTCAATTATTTTGTTGTCATCGTCATGCACAACTGATCAGGATATGATTCGTTGTGTTGTGGAAAAATCAAGGCCCAGACATTTGATCAACACATCACATGGATCTTATCATAATTTTTATGAAAACCATACTAAGAGTGTATTCCAAGTCAGAGTCTTGGTCACTGTATCGATGTATGTAGATTTGTTATTAATTTAACAACACAAATAAAATTGTTCAGAATATCTTCAAGAGGGCTAAGATTTCACTCGATCAAATATATATATGCTCCACGGGCTTCTTAAGTCATTCCATATTTCTAATGAATAGATCTGCTCACACAGTGCTTGTCACCTGTCTTGTAGGAAATCGCTGAAGAAGATATATGTATATATATGTGACAAGGGCTTCTCTGTTACACAACACTTTTACATCTTGAATTTGCACACAGTGATCTGTTAGATATCACTGTAACATATGTATCAGACTTCCATACTTCAGGTTGATTGTGTTAGGTCTGCAAGATTCAAGACTGACACTTCTTATTAAGAACAAGGCCTAAAGAAAAAAAAAAAAATTTGTTGACTTCGGTAGTTGCTTACATTTTGTCTAGAACTGAGATCATGTTGCCCTTCAAATGGATTTGCACAAGTCTTCATAGGAAGATTAGGTCTTCGTTGTAAAGGAGGAACCAAGGTTCTATTCAACTTTGTTTTCCTCTTACTGCCTGAACCTTTAGATATTCTTGTGCCACTTTAATCACAGAATAGTGCGGAGATTTTTTTGGAGTGGTGCCCTAATAGGGCCACAAGAATAAAGGTCTTAAGAACAAGATCTGAGCTATACCTTTCATTCACATGTAGTGTCTTGAAACAAGGGCAATTTTACAAAAATATTTCGCTGTTATGTGATGAAGATCACAAAATACGGTGAAAATTGGAGCTCGGTCTTGTAGAGATCAACTGCCTTATGACATCCAAATGGAGCCAGAATCACTAGATATTAGGCTTGTGCTTTGATGTCCTAATTTTAGGATAAGTTCACTATATCTAGAGATTCACACATCAAAAGAATGCTCAGATTTTTTTTGTAGAACAGAGGTTGGTATTAGCATTTTATTCTTACAGTGATACTACAATCATTCCAGCAATACTTCTTACTGATTTTTCAGAGAATAGGAATCAAGTTACTCAATCTTCCACAATACTGATGAATTCATATCATAGTAAAATCTGAGTTGTCTTAACTCCACCAGGCCAAGGGATTAGGAGTTCTTGACATATAAATTATTTTATGTTACTATGATACCTCATAGTTGAGGCAGGGATCTTGAAGAGAAACATCTCCTTCTGAAGTTTTACTGCTAAATATACCTCTGAAAATATCTTAAAACCACTTAAAAGCACACCTCATAAATTCTGAAACATACTTTGATGACTTCCAGCTTTTGTTTGTGATGACTGAGTTTCTCTTTGAATTTGTGCCCAAGTTCACTGATCAGGGCTTGTAGAAGGCTTTAAAAGAATGTCACAGATTGTCCTTTTTGAACTCAGACTTGTCCTACCACAGAGTTTTGAAGGTGACTTCTGCTGAAATTCCTTAGGTGCTTCTTGGAGCTCGCAATATCTTAAGCTTGAGCTTGTCCTCACCTGGCTCTGAAACCATGTTAATTTTGAGTTAACATGTTCTTAGCTTAGGTTAGTTACATGATACATCATTTTCCCATTAATGATTAATCCATTAGAAATCTCATTAATCATAAGTGTAACTAGTGAAAGAACATAAGTAATAAAAACTGAAGACAAGACAAGACAAGACAGAAGAACACACGAATATGGCTCAAGCCAGGGAAAAACCCCAAGATGGGGAAAACCCTTATCAATTCTTCTTATCATTAATGTCAAATGTTCAGCAGAGAGAGAGAATACAATACTTCAAAGTCAAAATGACTTGCAAATGAGAAGGTTTAATACCACTGCCCTTAGACAAGAGGATGGTTCCAACAAGGCTGCAAATCTGATGTGTGGTGTAGGCTCCAAGGACTTGTGTCTTTTCTGCAATTCTGGTAGGACTGACTAGGGCATAAACACATTCAGCAACTACCCCATTCATAGCCTTAAAGACCTTTACTAGACTGCGGATTATCTTCAACCAGTCCCTTCAAATGCTGGTAGCCCATAAGCCTTCTTCTAGGCTTCAAAACCCACTACACAGCCTCATGATAATGCAGCCCTGACTGTGGCTTTCTTGCTATAGGTTCTCGGCCTCCAGGACAGGGTTCTTAAGTTCTGTGGCCTAGCTGTATGTGACCCAAACTAGTGCGGATTGCTTCAAGGAGAATGAAACCTTTACAACAGTCCCAAACTTTCATCAAAATCACCCTTAACAAGTGTGGCTTCTATCTACTTGAACTCAGACCTGTGATGAAGATAAAATGCCCAAGACAAATCATAAATGTGCCCAAACCAATCTCGTCCTCCATCTTGTGGAACTCTACCCTTGAAGATGACTAAATTGAACCCAACCTTGCCTTCATCTCCTTCGCTGGAAATCACCTTCTTCTGCAGCTACTTCAGAGAGAAGAATGAATATCAAAGTACCTAGGATAGGTTATTTATATCCTTCTTAGGTAGGCCGACTTGATTACTTGAGGAGGGAAATTTGAATTTTAGATTTTCAATTTTTCCTGCCTAAATAAGGTCATGCCTTATGAAATTTCATTTGAGTGAATGAATACTTTTCCTTATCCAAATTTAGTGATCTTTAGGTCAATTTTGATCCTCTTGAAAAGAGAAATCCAATGCTACAATAATTTTCCTCATAGGAGCAGTCCAAAGTGGAATTTGGCCCTAGTTGCCAATTTTAACACTGACCCTCTTGGCAAACAAAGTAAAAAGCATTATTTTTTGAGTGTATGTCTCTATGAAGCTTCTTTATAACCTTCATTATAGCATTGCAGAAATTTGACTAGGTGCGCTAGAGTGTAGATGAATTGGTGTTTTTGAATATGTTGGGGTCATATAGGCCCAGTTTGGCTTTGAGGTAATTCTAAGTCATTTTATCCCCATGAATGAATCTTACTAGGAGGATATATTCCTCATCATTTTGAGCTTCAACTATCTCAAAGTATCTACAAACATGAGCCTTAAGTTGGATATAATTCATCCAATTAAAAAAGGGTACTCTTTCTTTTACATTTTTTGAAGCTTAAATGTTAGCTAGTCCCCAAATCTAGCCATCTAGATTAAATAACATCTCCCACTTAGTATTTGGTTGATAACCCTCTAGTCTAACTGTCTTTGTATAGCTTTCCCACCAAGTTTAGGTATGATCCCCATGCTTCAATCAACCAAATAAATGATGTAGCAATACTTACAAACATTCTGGCTTATGCACCTGTCGGAGCATTTTTTCCCATTTTTGGAAATGGACTCTTGGAGCTTGTCTATTTTAAATGAGTGTCTATT